>VZRV01008972.1:644446-658190 GCA_013398115.1 Falcunculus frontatus | reverse complement strand
TGGGCCGCTCACCGGCGTGCTGGTCCCGCGGCCACAGGTAGTAGGTGGCGGGGATGACGATGAGCCCCACGAAGCTGGTGAGGAAGTAGAAGAACGTGTTGCCGCTGTCGTCGTACTGGAACTGCTGCCCCGCCATGGCCGCGCCGGCCGCCCGTCCCCGCTGCCGCCGGCGGCCCCCCGGTGTCGCCGCCCCGGGATCCCGCGAGATCCCAGGCTCGCTCGCTCGCTCGCCCGCCCCTTCCCAGGCCGCGCAAGGAGACGTGTCACTACTCAGCCACCATAGCCCGTGTGGCGTCACGGGCCTGCCCGCCCAGAGCCCCCCGCCCGGCCGCCGATTGGCTCGGCCCAAAGCACCGCCCCTCAGGAATCGCTGAATCCCGGGATCTCGGATCCGAGGAATCGCAGCGTGGGCCGGGCTGGTGAGGGGCGGCTTTGGCTATCTAGTGTAACTTCCTTGCTGAAGCGGGGTTGTCTCAGAGCACGTGCCACAGAATCACAGATTCGTTAAGATTGGAAGAGATTTCTGGATCTCGTCCAACCCCCCCTGCCAAGGAGTAAGTATCAGCACCCAGAGCAGGTGACGCAGAAACCCGCCCAAGTGGGTTTGGAATGTCTCCAGAGAGGGAGAATCCACGACCTGCCCGGGCAGCCTGTTCCAGTGCTCTGCTACCCTCCATGTAAAGAAGTTCTTCCTCAGGTTGAGGTGGAACTTCTTGTGTTTTAGTTTGTGGCCATCCTCACTCTCTCACGGGGCACCACCTAAAAGTCTGGCACCATCCTCTTGACAAGTGCCTTTGAGAAAATTTATATGCATTGGTGAGATCTGCTTTCAGTCTTCTCCAGACTAAACAGGCCCAGCTCCCTCAGTCTGTTCTCATAAGAGAGATGCTCCAGACCCTTCATAATCTCTGCTGGACCGTCTACAGTAGCTCTTTGTCTCTCTGGTACTGGGAAGCCCAAAACTGGACACAGCACTCCAGATGTGGCCTCACTAGGGATGAGTCAGGAGGCAGGATCACCTCCCTTGGCGTGCTGGTCACACTCTTCCCGATGCACCCCAGGGTACCACTGGTCCTCCTGGCCACAAGTGTGCTGCCAGCTCACGGTCAGCTTGTCACCCCCCAGGAGTCCCAGGTCCTTCTCCACAGAGCTGTTCCCTAGCACATCCGTCCCCAGCCTGTACTGGCACTTGAGATTATTCCTCCACAGGTGCAGTATCCTACACTTGTCCTCGTTGAACCTCATTAGTTTTCTCTCCACCTAATTCTCCAGCCTATCAAGGTCCTTCTGAATCCATTCAGCAGGACAGGATTGCATCCATATGGTTCTGGAATATCTCCAGTGAGGGAGACTCCATAACCTCTCTGGGCAACCTGTTCCAGTGCTCAGTAACCCACACATAAAGTCCTGACTCATGTTTCTGTGGAACTTCCTGTGCATCACTTTCTGCCTGTTGCCTCTTGCTCTGTTCTCACTGAGAACAGCCTGGGAACAGGAAAGTATTTCAGACATAATAGAGTTCTCGGAATTTGGAGGGTGGACCCTCAGCAGACATGTGAGAGCAAACATTTTAAATGCATCTAATTCTGAATTTAGTTGCAGGAATGATCATGCTCTGCAAGGGTTATGACCCTAAAGGTGTGAAATCAAAAGGCAGGTACTGTGATGATCCTATTCACACCATTAATGCCAAGTTACTTCTTTGAGTTAGACAAGATTGCTGGTCATGCCCGTTGTTGGGAATATGCCCTTCTCTACAGATTCATGGTCCAGTGTACAGCCACTCATAACTGTGATCCTATAAAAATCTCACAGCTTCAGTGCTTGTAAGTTCAGGCTATGGGAAAATGTGACACACAAGTGGTGATGGCATCAGATGCAAGGGAAGCATTAGGCATACCTTAGAAATAAGTTCTGTCCCAACATTAACAAAGACTGATGTGGGAAGTGGAGAGAAAGGTAACACAGTGCCACAACCAGTGAATAGCACCAAATGTCCTGGTGCCATGATATTGTAATCCATGAATGGACAAAATCCCTAGTTTTTCTTGGAAAGGATTTTGTGTTTGTTTTTTTAAATAAAAGATTCTATTTTTTCATTTATACTCTCTCTAATTGCTTCCAATTAGATACTTGTAGGGTTCATAGACAAAGTTTAAGGTATTTCCTTCTACGTCTTTTGATATATGCCCTGAGTATTGTACACTCCCTGCAGTGATGGCAACTCTTGAAGTAGATGTTTTGGAAGATCCCTGAACGCATTAAAATTCCTCTCCTTCTGGGTTTCTAGTCCTTAATGTTCTACAGTGAGGCGGTGAAAAGCTGCTGTGCACAGTAAAGAAGACACAACAGGTAAAAACCTACACGTGTAATCAGACCAGTTTTGTAAGCAGAGGAAATGCTCTTCCTCCAGCTGTGTTCATTTGCTGAGTTTGCTACTTCAGGCAGATAAAGGGACAGATCTTTCACAGACAATCATGTTCCTGCAGGTTTTGTGAAAGCAGCCTGTTAGATGAGGAAGGCTTGTGAAGGCACCAGCTTGAAGGACCAGCAGTGGGTGAGCCAAGATCTTACTAGACACTGTAAAATACACACAGGAAACAGCCTGAGTAAATGCCCTGTAGAAAATCTCTGGTCAATGCATTCAGCAGATCACAGGAGCCAGATCAGGAGGAAAGCAGGCACTGCTCACGTTGCAGATCATCAGATAGTTTCTTAATGCCATTGTTTCGGAATCCAGTTATGGATTTTCTGTCTGGTTTTGGCAACATCACTCCTTAGCCCCATTGGTGTGTGAGGGGATTGGTTGCCCATGGCATTAACTGACCTAGGAGGGAATCCTAAGAGTCTGCTTTCAGCCTTATCCTGTCTCTGCTTTCTCCCTGCCAGCCTGTTCCAGCTATTAGCCAGGAGCCACTGGAAAGGAGGGCTAGAGAAAAATAATTCCTACCATCAGCTCCGGTATGCGGGTTTCCCCAGACAGAAGGGGGGATGCCCCATAATTGAACAGTAGTGAGCAGAGGCCATTCTAGCTTAAACCTCCAGGGTTTATTTGAGTGCCATTCCTTACATACTCAATTTCCCTGTAAGAAGTTATGTGATCCCTTGCTTCCCAGGAAAAAGGAAGAAGCAATGTTGCTTTTTCTGCTCATGGTCTGTCTAGGAGGTCACCCACGTAAAAACAAGCCCAGCTCCTTGGCTTTGAGAAGCACTGTGTTCCACTGGAGGTGAAGATAACGTTATGGGATATCTTGATTAGATAACTGTTTGTAACCTAGAGGAATTTGATCTTCCCAAAATGCTCTCAAAATACTTTAAAGGCCTGTTATGTCAACTCACAGAAGTGCCCTTTTTTGCAACACAGCTCTATCACACTACTAGCAGTTGTCATGAGCCCTTCCACATGAGCAGGGTCTGCACAGGTGGATCCTGCAGCCATGGGGGCTGCCCCCAGCATCTCACAGCACACTTCTGCCATCCACCTGGCTTCCCTTCAGCACCCCACACTAGGTTCAAATTACTCAGTGGCGCACACATGGTCATTTGCACAGTGGTTTCACAGTCACCGGCACCTCTCCTGCACATCCCCTGCTGGTGTTTCTGTTCCCATGGGAGATTGTCAGCTGCTGACTGCCTCTACCACACTTTCAGGCTTTTATCAGGCTTAGTTAAAAAAATGCAGCTGACTGAGTTCAATCCTACCTTAATCCCTAACCATACAAGCCAGGGACCCAAATTACTGGGAGAAAGAGCTCTTTGACAAGGTCCCAAAATCTCTGTGGAAGAAAAGCAGTGACAAACCTGATATGGTGCCAAAGATGACAATCAGACTGGTTTAGTGGGTAGGAATGGTGTAACTTAGAACGATTCAGCTGTAACAGATACATACTTTCCAAACAGAACAGAAGATTTTATGACCGTAAAATGGAAATTAAAACCTAGCAGATATGCTGTACGCTGTGGGAATTTGTGTCCCACATGTCATGACCTTCCTAATCTTCTGTGAGGTGATGGACCGCCTTCCCACGGATGACAGTCTGGAGAGCAGGGATCGCCAGTGGTAATGACTGGCCGGCAGATGGTGCTGTGGAAATTATGCATAGCAGGCCTCATAACAGGGTTCGGCTCTAGCCTTGGCAGAATCAGTAAGTCGAAAAGACTATTCTATTAAGTCCTTTTTATTAACAGTGCTCCAGCTCAAACTAGGCATCTTCGAAGATGGACCCCAAACAAAGAAGTCCCTTGGCAATTATTTCTTTACAATCCCTCGTGTGACAGCTAGGACCAACAGTAATATTGGAGTCTGGGGTTTTCTTGCTTTTTATTGATTTTCTTGCTGGTTTTGTACTAAGCAGTTCTAAGTGGTCATCTCCTTAGACAATATACAGTGGTTCTGTATCCTGTTTCACATCTTCTTAGGTTATCTTCTGGTTCTGTAGTTAGTTACTTGGCATGTAATGTGGATGTCACAGCTCATATACCACAATCTACAGGCTTTGCGTACCCTAGCTATTGATGTTTAAGCTGCTAATGCTAAGTTGAAACTAACATTTTCTACAACAGTCCTCCCTTTGTTTTTATTAACATTCCTGTTACATGGGAGCAGAATACCCTAAGGTATTGAGTACAGCAAATGTCACAACATTGAATACAAACAAACAAGATTTCAAAGATCATTATAAAAATGAATAACCTACAAAGAATTCATTTTGCCCAAGCTCCTAATCTGGTACCCAGGAGGTGAGCCAATATTTCTTGGTGAACTATTGGTGAAGAAGTGACCATACTTCTTGGAATCTTGCTGAAATATTGTCCTATTATATTTTATGCATTAATTTTACTTGTTCCCACAACTTTGGACATCAGCTGAAGTCCTTCCACTCTGGTCAATGTACATGTAACAACTGGTATTAATAATTGTGCATGCCTCCCCTTGTGAAGCTAACAAAATTAATCTGCTATCACTAGCCAGTGTTTATATCCACATGCTGCAGGCATATCCATATAATGTATTTGCAATCTCTGGAATGGGAAAAATGCTCATGGTCAATTTCACAACTCAGTTTTATAAGTAAGGATTTATGACAGGTGGGACAGGTATTAGTAATTCTTTTAGCAGCTGCATAGACACTCAGATCTGCCCATACTTGCTGTAGCTGATTAGCCACTGCTTCCATTCTTCCATGAGCTTCATCATGGAACCATTCAGTTATCAGTTATTTCTTCAGTAAGACACGTTTTCCCCCTATTGTTCATATTCCATCTTCAGTCTTGCACTGCTTCCAGCTTTTCCCACTGTTCCTTTTCTTCACTTGTCTCACCTGATTGGTTATAATCCTTTTGGATGGTAAGCATCAGGCCATGAGCTCTTACCTGAAGTAACTGCTGTAATGTTCCCCGCAGGCTGACGAACTGCAGCCTTTGCTGCTGCAGCAGTTAAGACATTCCCTTGGCTGATTACGGTAGCATCCCCTGTACAGAATCAAACCACAGCAATCTCTTTGGGAAGTTGAATTGTGTCCAACAAGTCCCAAATTTCTGTTCCATTAGCCGCACCCCGCACCTTTTCCTGAGGAGGTGGGACACGCCCATTCTTTCCACAATATGCCTATTGCGTGGCATATGCCAAAAGCACACTTTGAATCTGTATAAATACTTGTCACTTTCTGCTTCCCAGGCATTGCTGCTCAGGCTAAGGCAATTAACTCTGCCCCTTAAGCACCTCCAACCTGCCACCGTTCCACAATTGTGTGGTCAGGCTTTTGCTGCCTGTGTAAACAGTAGGATGATCAATCTGTGAATAAAACAAGACCTGAGTTTTGTCTTTCTGGGATCTGCTTGTGCCTTACTAATAGTCTGGATTACCATGTCACATCAGTGGAGCTCTTCCCCTTCTCCTGGTACTGGTAACAGTGTTGCCAGGTAGAGTCAAAAATCAACATTTAACAGAATTAGTTTGTATTTATGTGCACATTGGCGAGCACGGCTTGTATCTTATAGTGCTTGTGAAGTTATTCAAGTTCATGTGTCACATAGATTGTAATTGGGTGCCTTAATACTAAAGACTGGGTTTTTCCCCTATTGTAGCTGCCACTCACATGGATCTAATGTATGTTGGAGCTCCGGGCGCCACCAGATCCAGCTGGACAGAATAATATGCTACAGGCCTTTGATGAGGTCCTAATTTCTGCATTAACACTCCACTAGCCACTCTTTTTCCCATATGTATATACAAATCAAAAGGTTTTGTGTAGTCTGGAAGTCCTAAAAGCTGGAGCCAAAACCAAGGCCGCTCTCATAGCTCTGAAGGCTTTTCCCATTCTGGCCCCCATGTAATGGGTTCTATTGCTTCATTTTTTGTTATTTCTGTCAGACATTACGTTAGTTCCCCTAATCCTGGTATCCACAGCAGGCAAAACCCAGCTGAATCTAAGAACCCTCATAACTGGTTGTGGGTTTTTTTAACTGTCCAAGGAATTTCATTTATAACCTTTACTCTTTCTGTATCTATTACTTGCTGTCCTTCCTTTAAAACGAATCCCAGATATTTTACTCCCATTTGACACAGCTGGAGCTTGGATGGAGATGTGCCCTTGGTTGCTAAGGCACTATATAAATGTTTAATATCTTTTAAACGGTCATTACAATTTCTACTAGCTATTAGTAAATAAATCATCTACATATTGCACTAAAACGGATCCACCAGGTAATTCAATATCCTTTAAATCTTTTAATATCTGAGAAGATATGGTGGGAGACCCATTAAACCCATGTGAAAGACAAGATCATATCAACTGAAGTCTCTTCCAAGTGAATGCAAACAAGGGCTGGCTTTCTTCATCTCTGGGAATACTGAAGAACACTTCAGTGCAGTCGAATCAGTCACAGTAAAACATGTAGCCCAGTGCATGATTTGCAAGAGTGCAGGAGAGGAATGTGGCACTGAGGGGTGTGAGACATGCCGGTTAGTTGCTCTCAAATCCGGAATAAATTGAAACTCAGGATCCCCATCTTTATCCAATCTGTTTTTTTCTAACTGGTGACATTGGGGTTTTATACGGGAAATCAGACACTTACCAGGTTCCTTGCACAAGGTGCTGATGTACTTGTTTTTGATTACTTTTCCCTGCTTCCCGGGGATGGGATGCTGCTCACAGCAGAGGGCGCGCCTCCCTTTGTTTTCAGGCGTATTTCGGCATTCGCACGTCCGTTCCCGATTGACTGCATTTCCCTGGGCACCACTTCCAGGGGTTTAGGTATCTCCAGGTCGGGCTCCTGAGCTTCAGATGTTACACACACCCCCATGATTGTCAAATCGATACTCCGAATGATAGATGTAATTGTACATCCAGGATATGGAGGAGATCTCTTCCTAATGAAAAAGACAGGGACACTTCTCCTAATACAAATCTTCTCTGCATCCCTTTATTTCCTGTTTCTTATAGTAATTTCCACATCCCATAAACTCCAATTTCCACAGTATTCTGAGTCCTTGCGTTCAGTCATTGCAGATGACTTCATGATTCCTGTCTTGCATCTCCCATGTCCAGATCCCCATGATGCCCCCTTGGATGCAGTGGGCATTTTCTTTGCCAGTGACCAAGTTTCCCACAGTAATGACACTTTTCCTCACATTTAATCACAAATTTTCTCATTACTTTTTCAAATCTGCTATCTGACTTACCTCTGCCCCCTCATCAAGGGGGGAAATCCCTTCCTTCACTCTCTTAGTTGTAACCGCTTTGCCAGTTTTGCCACTAAAAGACTAGCCTCTTGTTGCTTTTCCTGTTTATTTTTCTTTGCAAGTTTAGCTCTATGTATTTCTTCCCATCCATCAAACATAAACACTTAACACATAAACCATAAAATTTAGGGTCTTTGTAATGTTCTTTAAAATATTTCTGTATATCTAGGGTGACTTGATCAAAAAATACTCTTACCACTAGCTCATTGTTAAAAGTTCTGTGTGGTCACTCCTCTGTGTTTTGATAAATCCCACCATGGCTATCCCCAATATCACTAAGGTATTCCTCTAGCCACTGCCTACATTCCTGTACTTTGGTCCAGTTCACTCCAGATTCTCCATAAGCTCTAATAGCTTCCACTAAATTATACCTCAGTTCAGGGCATCCCCTCCTCTATGCTGGGTACATTCCCCGTAACTGTATGCCAAATCTGTGTGCCTTGCTCTGATCAAGCCATGCACACCTCTCCTACCATGCTTCTGAGCTTGAACTTGAACCCACTCAAAGCCAGAATATCCAGAATTTAGTAGTGGAATTTTAGCCCTCATCAGTCAGTGCCTCCTGTCCCCAGAGTTCTCAGGTGATGCCAGCAGCTGGATATTTGGAGACTAGAGCATCCAACATCAAGTGTTGGATGCCTAGAGTCCCATCCGGGTCTCCAAACTGCTGTGGAAATTACACACAGCAGCCACCACAGCAGGGTTCAGCTCTAGGCTTTCACTGAATCAATAAACTGAAAAGAGATTCTTCTACATAGTCCTTTTATTAATACCACTACAGCTTGAACTGGGTGCCTCCAAAGAGGGACCCCCAAACAGAGACATCCTTGGACAATTATTTCCTTACAATCTAAACTCCCCACCCCTCATGCCACAGTTCCATAATATGGGGTCTGGGATCTGTTGGTTTTGCATCAGTTTGATTTTCTTGCTGTTTCAGTACTAAATGGTCATCTTATCCAGTAAACAGTGCTTCTATATTCTATTTCACATCCTGTTATGGATGTTTTGGTGAATTCTGTAGTTAGCTATTTGGCATATTGTAATATGGTTGTTATAATTCATGTGCCACAGTCTATAGGCTTTGTACACTCTAGCTATTAATGTTTAAGCTGCTAGTGCTGAATTTCTACTAATTTCTTCTACAGCAATGGCAATCCAACACAATGCTGGGACATTCTCCAGCTCATGCTGTTGCCAAACAAGTCTGATAAGAAGGTGATGAATTTCCAATGATTTGCCAGTTTTGTAGGTATACTAGTTCCCAATAAAATGCAGTGTGGCATTACATAAGTCTAGCGTGTCTGGGCCATCAAAGCAACAAAAGAAGAAGGCTCTTAGTGTGTATAGGTGGGAAAGACAGAAGATAACAGGTTTACATGGCATGTTTCATTGAAATGGGCATTGCTAACAAAACAGCTCTTTGTGAGGGCTTCAGAAGAGCCTGTCACCATGGAAAAGCTACAGACACCAGAAAGGCAGCATGATCTGCACTGTATGTGGCTGGGATACACCTCAGGCTGCCCAGCTGTTTTGGGTGGTCTCACAGATCCCTGCTTTGGTTCTGCTCCTGGTCCACCCTGCAAGCGGTGTGACACAGGAGTCTTTGTGTTTGGCCCAGCTATTTTAGAAATGTTCTTTCTCTGTGTCTGTCCCGTGACACAAGATGGTCCATTCTTCCAATTACTTCCAGTGAAAAGTTTAGTGTGACCAACCTAAAGAGCCATGAACCAAAAATAAACTTTCATGAAGGGACACACTATGGGAGGGAAGCTGCCCACAGCTAGTTCCAAGAAGGCAAGTGAGTGCCTGCACCCATTTCCTTGCAAACACCGCTGTCCTTCTCACTGGCACTTTTTATTGCTGCTATTTTATTTGTTTCTGACAGAGAAGCCAGATTAAAACTGATGGCTCAGTGATCCTCCCTGGGACCCCAGTGGACATGCCTTCTTTAGATTTGCCTGTTGTTTTTGATGAGAATAAAACTAGTGTTGTCCAGAGCCATAGAGGAGTTCTAACATGACCATACAAGGAAAACAGGTCCTAAAATGTTTTAGCCTCCTCTTGGACTGCCCACAGCAGTGTAGCTCCCTCTTGGCACAGCCCCATTCTTGCATACTCCAGTGTCGAATTTGCTTCCCAACAAGGGTGAGAAAATATTTGTATCATATTTTCCTTGGCACGCTCCCTAACATTTTCATGCCATTTCCACAAATGCCCCCATAGATTCACTTCTGGCTAGGCACAAGGATTGTGCCAGACCAACAGGAATGGGATGGCAGAAGTGGAGAAGAACTGAAGGGCAGTGGCATAGAAGTCCACAGGATGGATGCCATGGTTTAACCCCAGCTGGCTGCTGAAGGACAAGGTGAATGCAGTTGGTTTGCAGAAGGGAGGGATGTGCAGCTGGCTTTATGTATTGCTTAGTGAGGTTCCATATATAAACTGGGGGAAAGCTGGCGGGGGGCACTGCCCATGGTCTGGCTGGGCATCGGTCAGAAGGTGGTGAGCAATTGCTATATCATGCTGTGTGTCATCACTACTATGGTTGCTCTGTGCATATTCACCCCATTACAGTAAAAATTACCCAGGAGAAGCACATCCATGATGGAACAAGGGCTGGTTTCAGCTGGCAACTCTGCCCCATGCAGCTGCTCACTCACTCTCCCCTGGTGGGATGGGGAGGAGAATCAAGAGAGTAGAAGGGAGGAAACCCATGTGATAAAGACAGTTTAACAAGTGAAGCAAAAGCCACACATGCAAGCAAAGCAAAACAAGGAATTCATTCACAGTTTCCCATGGGCAGGCAGGTGTTCAGCCATCCCCAGGAGAGCAGGGCTGCATCACACTTAACAGTGACTTGGGAAGACAAACATCACTCCAAATATCCCCTCCTTTTTCCCTCTTCCCCAGGTTTATATGCTGAGCACAGCACCATATGGCATGGGAGATCCCTTTAGTCAGTTTAGGTCGATTGTCTGGGCTGTGTCCTCTCCCAATTCCTTTTGCAGGCCCCTCTCGGGGGGTGGNGTGCCTCCAAAGAGGGACCCCCAAACAGAGACATCCTTGGACAATTATTTCCTTACAATCTAAACTCCCCACCCCTCATGCCACAGTTCCATAATATGGGGTCTGGGATCTGTTGGTTTTGCATCAGTTTGATTTTCTTGCTGTTTCAGTACTAAATGGTCATCTTATCCAGTAAACAGTGCTTCTATATTCTATTTCACATCCTGTTATGGATGTTTTGGTGAATTCTGTAGTTAGCTATTTGGCATATTGTAATATGGTTGTTATAATTCATGTGCCACAGTCTATAGGCTTTGTACACTCTAGCTATTAATGTTTAAGCTGCTAGTGCTGAATTTCTACTAATTTCTTCTACAGCAATGGCAATCCAACACAATGCTGGGACATTCTCCAGCTCATGCTGTTGCCAAACAAGTCTGATAAGAAGGTGATGAATTTCCAATGATTTGCCAGTTTTGTAGGTATACTAGTTCCCAATAAAATGCAGTGTGGCATTACATAAGTCTAGCGTGTCTGGGCCATCAAAGCAACAAAAGAAGAAGGCTCTTAGTGTGTATAGGTGGGAAAGACAGAAGATAACAGGTTTACATGGCATGTTTCATTGAAATGGGCATTGCTAACAAAACAGCTCTTTGTGAGGGCTTCAGAAGAGCCTGTCACCATGGAAAAGCTACAGACACCAGAAAGGCAGCATGATCTGCACTGTATGTGGCTGGGATACACCTCAGGCTGCCCAGCTGTTTTGGGTGGTCTCACAGATCCCTGCTTTGGTTCTGCTCCTGGTCCACCCTGCAAGCGGTGTGACACAGGAGTCTTTGTGTTTGGCCCAGCTATTTTAGAAATGTTCTTTCTCTGTGTCTGTCCCGTGACACAAGATGGTCCATTCTTCCAATTACTTCCAGTGAAAAGTTTAGTGTGACCAACCTAAAGAGCCATGAACCAAAAATAAACTTTCATGAAGGGACACACTATGGGAGGGAAGCTGCCCACAGCTAGTTCCAAGAAGGCAAGTGAGTGCCTGCACCCATTTCCTTGCAAACACCGCTGTCCTTCTCACTGGCACTTTTTATTGCTGCTATTTTATTTGTTTCTGACAGAGAAGCCAGATTAAAACTGATGGCTCAGTGATCCTCCCTGGGACCCCAGTGGACATGCCTTCTTTAGATTTGCCTGTTGTTTTTGATGAGAATAAAACTAGTGTTGTCCAGAGCCATAGAGGAGTTCTAACATGACCATACAAGGAAAACAGGTCCTAAAATGTTTTAGCCTCCTCTTGGACTGCCCACAGCAGTGTAGCTCCCTCTTGGCACAGCCCCATTCTTGCATACTCCAGTGTCGAATTTGCTTCCCAACAAGGGTGAGAAAATATTTGTATCATATTTTCCTTGGCACGCTCCCTAACATTTTCATGCCATTTCCACAAATGCCCCCATAGATTCACTTCTGGCTAGGCACAAGGATTGTGCCAGACCAACAGGAATGGGATGGCAGAAGTGGAGAAGAACTGAAGGGCAGTGGCATAGAAGTCCACAGGATGGATGCCATGGTTTAACCCCAGCTGGCTGCTGAAGGACAAGGTGAATGCAGTTGGTTTGCAGAAGGGAGGGATGTGCAGCTGGCTTTATGTATTGCTTAGTGAGGTTCCATATATAAACTGGGGGAAAGCTGGCGGGGGGCACTGCCCATGGTCTGGCTGGGCATCGGTCAGAAGGTGGTGAGCAATTGCTATATCATGCTGTGTGTCATCACTACTATGGTTGCTCTGTGCAGATTAACCCCATTACAGTAAAAATTACCCAGGAGAAGCACATCCATGATGGAACAAGGGCTGGTTTCAGCTGGCAACTCTGCCCCATGCAGCTGCTCACTCACTCTCCCCTGGTGGGATGGGGAGGAGAATCAAGAGAGTAGAAGGGAGGAAACCCATGTGATAAAGACAGTTTAACAAGTGAAGCAAAAGCCACACATGCAAGCAAAGCAAAACAAGGAATTCATTCACAGTTTCCCATGGGCAGGCAGGTGTTCAGCCATCCCCAGGAGAGCAGGGCTGCATCACACTTAACAGTGACTTGGGAAGACAAACATCACTCCAAATATCCCCTCCTTTTTCCCTCTTCCCCAGGTTTATATGCTGAGCACAGCACCATATGGCATGGGAGATCCCTTTAGTCAGTTTAGGTCGATTGTCTGGGCTGTGTCCTCTCCCAATTCCTTTTGCAGGCCCCTCTCGGGGGGTGGAGTGAGAGGCAGAAAAGGCCTTTACTCTGTGCAAGTGCTGCTCAGCAGAAGCTAAAACATCCCTGAATTATCAACTCTGTTTCCAGCACAAATCTGAATCATAGCCTCCTCATACCAGCTACTGTGAAGAAAATTAACTGTATTCCAGGCAAAACCATGACAATGGGAAAATGGAGCTTTCCTGGACAGTGTGCTGAATACTGCAGAACTTCATGCAGTGGGTCATTTCAGATGACAGTAAATTGTGGGGTATTCCTGCTGAGAGGTGACAAATTCAGGAAAAAGGTCCTAGAGCAGATTGCTGGCAGCTTGTATCTCAGTAATGTAGAGGTTAGTGGCAGCTCAAAACCCCACAGTGCTCCTGAATAAAGTGCAGTGCCAGAGGAGCCAGAAAAGTGGGAAGATAAGAGCTTAAGCACCTTATACATTCATCTGTAATGTTTGGGCTGTGATTTCCTGGAGTTTTACCCTTAGCAGAAATCCAGTGGTTGAGTTACATCAGGAATCAATTTGGTTGGCATTTTGGTCTACTTTGTTCTTTCCTGCTGCATGCTAGGGAATAACTGGGAGTATGCAATACTGAAGCCAAGACGTGCTTTAGAAGCAGAGGGTTTCCACTGACCTAGGGCCAATGCCCTTTCTCCTCTTTCTTATTTCTCTATTTCCTTCCTTCCTTCCTTCCTTCCTTCCTTCCTTCCTTCCTTCCTTCCTTCCTTCCTTCCATCCTTCCTT
>VZRV01008972.1:620631-644255 GCA_013398115.1 Falcunculus frontatus | reverse complement strand
CTCTTTGTTCCCGTTTTCTCTGCCTTTCACCCAGCTGTACACAGGGAGCAGACACGAGCAGCCTTGAGGAGGTGCAGGCTTTGCCCCAGGGCTTCACAGGGCACTAATGCTGGGAATATTAGCAATGAAAGCTGGAGCGTGGCTGCTGCTTCTCTGGAAGTTGGTAAGTGTTACGGCTAAATCCAGCAACTGGGACTCAGGGGTATTATGAGGATAGGCACAACAAAGATGCAGTAAGTGGATTATCTGAAAAGTCCGTACCCCCCTTTTTCCCCTCTGAGTTTCCCATTTTTGTTTAAATTAACTATTTTATGCCATACTGTTAAACATGACCTAAAAATGATGCAATAGCACTGCCTTTAGAAGCATAAAATATTTTGTAAATTATGCTCACTGCTTGTCACTCAAAGCTCTCCGGACTATATCTGTTTTGATAGTTGACCTTGCAAACTGGGGAAGACAGAAGTAAGTCACAAAGATTCCTGTGGGTTAAACTATTTTCCAAGCTGATTATGAAGCTTAGAGCTCAAATGGTCTTTGCACAGAAACTCACAAAATACCTTTTCTTTTTCAAGGGTTATCACCACCTAATTCATTTTACCTCTGATTTCGCATTAGAGGTATTGCTTACTCCTCTGCTGCTCAGAAATTGCTCAGGAAGTGTGATATTATGGTCCTACCCACAAGTCTGCTCCAATATACAGCAGCCATCTGTTCACCATGGCTGGACTTTTTAAGCTGATGTTGTTTGAATGTATAAGAGAGGCTTTCCTTGACATTTTATTTGTTATGATCTCAATCATGCTGGCAGTGATCAGACAAAATTCACATTGCCTGGCTGCTACCTGTGCAAGATTTGTCCAAGAAATAGTTGTAAAATCATGAATGAAATGAATCATAAATTAAAACCATAGAATATCCTGAGTTGGAGGGGACCCACGAGGATCGTAGACTCCAGCTTGTGGCCCTGCACAGGACAGCCCCAAGAATCCCACCATGTGCCTGAGAGCATTGTCCAAATGCTTTTTGAACTCTGCCAAGTTTGATGCTGTGACCACTCCCCTGGGCAGCCTATTCCAGTGCCAAACCATCCTGTGGGTGAAGAACATTTTTATAATATCCAACCTAAACCTCCCCTGGCACAACTTCAGGCCTTTGCCTCAGGTCCTGTCCCTGGTCATCAATATTATGCACTGAGGCTTGTGCTGACTTCCAGAGAGTTTTTATCAGTTTTCATTAATGATTTATAATTAACTACAGTTCTCTGATTCACTTTGTTCATTGCTTATTTTTAAGGGGCAACAGTGACTGGGTTTAGATGAACATGCCAGAAGGCAAAGGATAAAAATTGTTTTTCAGTAAGATTAAAAAGCACTTAATACCTAACAGACATCATGGCAAAAATAAAAGGGACTTTGAAAATTGTACCTACTGGCTGAACTTACCTACGCTTACCATTGGTGGCTGGAGCAGACACCTGTTGACCCATACCCTTGGTATAGAACTAGAGGAGTGGTGGGAAAGGGCAACTGAAATGATCAAGGAGATCACCTGAAGATCATCTTATGTGGAGCAAGGAGGCAGGCTGGGATTCTGCAGAGGAGGTGGCTGACAATGGACGGGTTGGAGGCTTACAAAGCTTTGGCAACAACAGTCAGGTGGAAGAGCGACTCACAAATATTGCATCAGCAAACACTGGCATGGGGGAAACTGGAGGAAACTAGTAGGAGATTGGTTTAAAACAGATATTCTTCAGGCCGATGGCAGTGAACTTCTGTTGCTGGCAGCTACATAAGGCTGGGGGACTCGAATGGCATCAGCAAGTTGATTAAGGAATTAGATGGACAATAGCTCCATGGGTGGACACAAAAAGGGCTAGGCTAGGACATACCCCTGAACATCCCTAGCGCAGCAGCACTAGATAGATACACCAGAGAATGGGGGCAGTGGACTGTGGCAGGTGGCAAGGCTCATGTGCTCTCTCCTATCAGCCACTCCCCAGTGAAGGCACCAACGTGTGCTCGCATTCATGTGCACCCACTGACTTCAGCCCACTTCTCGTTGAGAGGTTTCTTTGCTTCAAAAGACTACTTTTTTTTCTATGAACAGGCTTCTTGGCTGCAGTATCATCAACAGCTGCTTGAAGACACTTTGACTTTTCTGCTTCTGTATCAGAAATGTCCAGCCCAGCTCCATCTTCCTCAGCCAAGGTAATTTCCACTTGGTCCCAACCATTCCAGATGAGATCTTTCATACAACAGGAGCTGGCTGTAGGATCAGTCTGGCTACACAGTTCTGTGACACTCACTTCAATGCTGCCCATGGTAAAAGATGGGAAGTCTGCCATAAATGAAGAAGGGAGTAAAGCCTCTTTTGTAAGCTGTGGAGCCAGGGAGTGCTCTGCAACTGTCCTGGTGCATCACAGCAGCCCAGCCTGTGGCAGTCCCAGTATGGGGCAGCCACAGCAGTGAGATTTCCTGGTGAGGAGCTGGGACAGCTCAGAATAGAACAGACCATCAGCAGCCTGCAGCTGCTCTGGGCATGCCGAGTGCCTGCCTGAACCACATACCCGGGGCGTGAGGAGAAGGATGGACTTTGGTGCTGGACTCTGGTCCTCTGCTTGCTGAGCTAAAATAATGGTCATGTGCATTTCAGGCACAGAGGGCAGGGAGTGCAGGGAGATGTTTGAATTAGAGGGATTTAGCCCATCCTGGCAGGGATGGGGACATGTACATCTTCGTTATGAATAAAGCCAGGCCACCACTCCAGGTGGTCCTGACCACAGAATGATTCATGGCAGGCCAGTGAGTACACAGTAGCTCCAGCCCAGCCAAACACAACTCTCACAGCCACAACAGGGAAGGCATGCCCACAGTGGGCAGCCTTGCTGCTCAGTGGGGGGGCATTTTAAAGCTTTTTGGGTTTTCCACCATGATGTCTGTCAATCCGTATGAAGTAAAGATCTGTAAAAATACCATTATGTGTTTTCATATTTATTTTTCCTTCACTGATTTCCATTTTTTTTTCCTTTTTTTTCCCTCTGTAGCTATCAGTCTGACAGACCCAGAGCTGTTTTGTATTCTCCATCTTATATGCCAGGCACCAGGTAATAAAGATCTGTAAACCAAATGCAGAGGCTGTGCAATCATAATGAAAAGGCATAATGTGATTCTGTAGAGCTTTTATTCTTGTTCCTCATGAAAGCACTGCACTTTGTGGCAAAAATCTGCCACCTCAACCTTTTCAAACATGGGCTACTATAGGGAGTTATTACTTTGGCGAGATGAGAATGTAAGATTGATTTGTACAATGTCATCATATCATGATGACATTGATTCCATTACCAGTATTTATTTTCTAGGCTTTTCCATTGACAGGTCATTTAGCTTTTTAAACTACCATAGTAAATGGAAGGGCTGTGTTCAGTGCCACATCCACAGTTGTACTTGGGTTCCCCCTGCCCCTGGTGGGACACACACCCCCTGCCCAAACTGCACCCAGAGTTTTGCATTATTCTTTCAGATGTGCAATACTCCGCATTTTGCTACAATTTTCTGATGCAGTAAGGAAAAAGGATAATGTACTAACAAATGTTTTTGTGGACTCCTAAGACCTACTTTAAATTGATTGAGCAGATTTTTAAAGATCAATACAAGGACCTTTAGTGCTCTTCTCCAATTCTGACAAAGGATTAACGGAGACCAACACTGGGCTGAGACTTTGTGTGTTGTTATGTTGATTTTTTTTTTCACAGCTGAGCTTTATATCTCAAAACACCAGTGTTTCTAATGCAAATGCTACAGCCCTTCGCTGTAGCAACTTAGAGGAGCAATGCTATGATTTTAATAAAGCTGTCAGACTAAGTGACTGCATGGTTACACCATGATATTAATACATGTTCTTAACTGTCAATTAGTTAACTGGCTAATAAAAAGAGCCTAGCTTATAGGATTTCACTAATGAATATAATGCTTTGTTTCTGGGCAAAACATATGCTTTGGATATATAATTAGGAAAAAGCCCCCCTCTCTCTCCCCCATCGAGAGAGCATGTGCAGCTGAATAAAGGAGCTCATTATACCTGCGAGGGGTCAAAGTCTGTGGATCTGTAGCTTATGGTATTATGACAGATTACAAAATCACTCTATTATGTTAGTCAATCTGTTTCCAAGCACAAACTAGCAGGGAGCAGGGCACTAGAACCTCCCGAGCAGGGCACCCTTTGGCTGTTCCCGGCAGTCTTATGATGGGTCAGCTGGCAGTGACACCACCTCTGACAGCTCACATGTCAGACCTTCCCTGCCTGACTTTTGCCTTTGTTACTGCAGAGCCTCTTCACAGCCAATCAATCCCTGCTTCAGGTTGCAAAGAGCTCCCAGTAAGAGCTGAAACAAATTTGAAATCCATGTGTAGCCATCACTTGTGCTAATGAAGGGGAAAAGACGCTCCAGCTGACCTCTCTAAGGCTCTCACCTTAAAAAAAAAGTAAATAAAAAGTATTAAAGTAGAGAGGGAAGCAGCTAAACAGCAACAGCTGGGAGTGAAAGCATTGGGTTCAGCTTTGGTGCATGCATCAGTTTAAAAGGAAAAAAGTAATTCATTTGTAGGATAAAGAGATTTCAGACATGATAGAGATCCTAAGAAATATTTGACTTTCCTAATCTTTCAGGGAAATTATTCTGCTGGAAAGTCTTATTTAGTCAACTCAGCCTAAAACTCCTTGGTACCAAGGGGAAAGAAAATCCTCTTGAATTTGAGAAATGCAGCAGTAGTCAGCACTGTGGGCACATACATTTCTGACAGACCACAACTTTCTGAGATTCTGCTGAAGAGAGGTGGTTCCACCACTGCCTTGGGCTGGTTATTTTGCCCTCTCACCAGCCTGGCAGCTGTGCCAAGGCCAGGAGGGCCCCAGGGCTGCCAGTGTGGCACAGAAACACTGAGGACTAAAGCTGAACCAGCAGGCTGGCTTAGGTAGTCCTCAAGGACTGGAACTAAAAAAGCCACATTTGTGCCCCATGATCAATTGATTGTGGTGCCCAGGAAGATGCAAAGTCTGGCTGTAGCTTTCCCTGCAGCTGGGGCTTGTACAGGCTCCGTCCTGTGGGATTTTGTCATGGCTAACCATCTTTGAGGGGTAATTTCTAGGTGATTTCTTTCCTCTCCTCAGGAGCCCTTATCATGAAACTTGTAGGAACTCCTGTCTCTTTGTATGTTCTCCCTCAAGTCCAGTTTGATTAAGATTTGCCAAGAGATTACAAATATAGGAGGTCATAATCTGCATTCAAACCCCATGAGACACAAGCTTGCTTTCCCCAGGAAGCCAAGCTCAGAATGTGCTTACCCTGTTATTCATTGAGAGCTTTTTTTCTTGAAATATCATGTCGAGAACACAATTTTAACCCAGAGAACACAATTTTAACCATCCCTTGTTTACAGTAGCCACTTGAGTGTCACTCAGCAGCAACAGCAGCAGCAGCAGCTTCTTGCATGGTTAATAAGGGATCGAGCTTAGGGCTGGTCCCAAAATGAAGGAGTGTCCGGTGCTCACCCTGGACTGGGGTTAACAAGCATTTAAAGAGCTGTTTGGCTCTCCCTGAAGCAGACACAGGGCTCCCAGCTCCTGCACAGTGGACTGCCCAGACCTCCAGGGATCACAGCAGGAGCTTTGACGCCAAACCCACAAAGTGTCCTTCCTGGAGACACCTGTGCTTGGAGCCAGGTGCCACAGGAAATACAGTGCAGAGAGCCTCAGCATCAGGAGGAGCCACAGCTCCTGGAGGACAAAGGGTGGCCAAGAAGAGGTTTTTGTAGGATTACGTTGGACACCAGCCTGCCCCAGCAAGGAGCTGGGCATGGGATTTGACACCCAGCAGTGCTTTCTCAGCACCTTCCTGGAGCTGCTGGGTTCACTTTCAGAGGTGCCCCTGCAAAAACAGGTAACTGAGAAGCTCAGCATAGACTCACCTTGGGGCAACTGTGTCTAGGTGGTCCTGCTTGAGCAGGGGGATCAGACCAGAGGTCCCTTCCACCCTCAAGTATTCTGTGATATTTTGAGGAGGACCAGAGTGTATTTGACATATATAACACTACTGAGATGTGGATTCATTTCATAGCCTACATGAAGTAAGAGCCATGATTCTGGAATCAAACCACCACTGGAGTGATGACAGAGGAATTTTCAAAGCCACCCTGGGTGTTCACAAGTGAAGGGCTGCTCATGGACATGGCTGAAATGCTGCAAGGAGGCACAAGAGGGAAGAACTGAGGATTTATGTGAAAAGCGAGCAGAGGAAGCTGCTTACAGGACCCAGTGAAGAGTTTTTCCCATTCCACAGACTCCAGGAGCTGTGCTGGCTGTCCTGTCCTGAGTGGAACACTGCTGAGACACCAAATCCTAAGTGAACCATGCACCTCTCGGAGCTCCTGCTTCCCCTCCACATGCCTGCCTGTTTCAGCCATGATTTCCTTGGCATTGCAGCTCTCTGGGCTCCCCAGTGGTTCCTGGTCAGTGAGTCCCTGACCTGGCAGCCCGTGACCACAGTGACTGACTGTGGTTGTTCTGGGACCTGTAAAATCATCAATGTTAACCTCTCCCATCAACTTCTTCTTGCTGCACCCTTCCTTGGCTTGCTTGGTGTTTACCAAGTGATCGTGCCATTGCCTGTTCATGGTAATAAACTTCACTGCAGTTGCACAGCACCCTCATAATTTTAACTTTTTCATTTTCGATACTCCTCCAAATGAGCAGGAAAAGCTCTGAAGTAAAATAAGGATGAAATATTAAAGTAGGAAACCTGTTCCTTTCTCCTTGAACCATCAGCTCAGTTAAAGAGATGGAAAATTTCCCATAATTGAGTTTTGCTGTTATTATAACAAAACCAGAAGGGAACTTCTTTACTGGGGAGTAGCCCTTCCTGGCAAACACCAGGAAATCAAAAATGGTGTGTTTGGATCAACATGTGGTTTTCAATAAAAACTCCCAAGATTTTAGAAAAAAAAAATGTGGTTTCTTTTCTTATTCATCACCTCAAAGATAGATAGTCTGTCAGTCTCTTTCTGTTGGAGGTAATATCTGTAGCTTCTCAAATAACATTCACAGGTTTTCATACACATTTAGCCCATTTCAGTACAGAACATACAGTGTTACCAGTCATACAAACACCTTGTTAATCCCTGGAGGCTGCATCCAGGCATGGCAGGAGTCAGTTCATGTCCTTGGAGACAGAGAGTGACACTAGTTTACACCGGGCAATGCTCTGATCTACTGGCTAGCAGCCAAGGAGTTTGTGACTTTTATATGTTTCAACAAAAGGCGTTGAAAAGAGCTTTTGATACGGTTATTTGGTGAAAGAGATCAAACGTTTCCCCTTTGCATTAATCCGTTTCATGTTTTCAGTGTATAAACTAATTTTTAAAAATCTCATCTTGCAGGTGTTCGAGCACATGGTTTGACAAACAATTATTTGGGGTATATGTGCTATTGAGGAAACTGTGGAAGAGAAACAGCAAAGGTTTAGGAAAACCCAGCTGGCATAGAAAGCATGAACAAAAAATGATGAGTCCTACCCACAGTGCCAGAGTTGGCAGGCGCAGTGGAGACAGGCTCCTGGACTAGAAATGACCCACCACAGCAGCTCTTATGCTCTTCTATGGGCACTGCTTATAGGCAGTTGTCACCCCAAAGCCTGTGCCTGGAAGCTACAGATGCCTGGGGTCTGCGTTTCAGCAGCACAAGAAGCGCATGGAGGAAGCCCCATTGTGCTCCTGCATTGTGCCAGGCTGCTCCCTCAGCCAGGACCTGCCTGGCCACTCCCAGGCCCCTGCCAGGCTCAGGCAGGTGTGGGTTTTGCCACTGTGTGCAGAGGGCCGGTGGCTTTCCTCCTCTGGAGTGGGGCAGGGACAGAAAGGCTCCTGCTTCCACGTGGGCAGGAGGGTTTGCCCAAGGGTCAGGAGAGGCTGAATTCATTTACACACCACTCAACACTTGTTTTCTGACCTCCGGAGCCCCTTTGTGAGCCCCGGCCCACGCTTGTTTGCATGAGCCTGGCTATTGTACGTGAGCCAGGCTTTACTGTTCTTCTTAAAACCAAAATGAGATTTACTTCTAAGAAATAACAAAGCCGAGGCAGGCAGTCATACCTTCTTCATCATTCCTGGGGTTTTGATTTCTTTTTAAATGACCTCTAAAATATTTTCCCATTAAAGCAAGGTCTATTTTTAAGATACCAATGTCATTTAATTAGTCATTTTGCACAAGAGGCACATCTGACTGGAATTTAAGCTCTTTTTATCCCCTTTTAGCAGATACACTTTTTTTTTTTCTAACAGTGAGTAAGATGGGATCTCTTAGTCTCTCAATCTCTATGGTTTTTTTTCCCTTTTACCTTATCTCCCCTCTCAGATGCTGGAAGCAAGAACAGTAGAGAGTCTGTGCACCCCCGTTTCACAGACTGTCTGACTCATGGCACAGGAACTAAGAAGCAATGCACTCCGAAATCAAGAAGGTGCACTTAAAAGGAAAAAAAATTAAATCTATTTTAGACACTTTCATCTGTTACTTCTATTTCTGTCTATGTTGTCTTATGCTTATTGTCCCCTTGGAATGAGTTTCCAGCGTAAAAATATGAGTTTCATAATGTCAGACCATGAAGGTAACTCACAGCTTGATTTCTGCCCCCATCACATAAAGGATGGTGCTGTTCCTTTACTGAACTGTCACAGCTGTGTGAGCATAAATTTTCAGGGGAAAAGAATGCAGATCTTGAATCAAAATGACCAGAAATAGAAAGCAGAACAGGGAAGAAAACATGGGTTTGCCCAGTTTAAGTGCCTTCAAGATCTTATGGTTGATTCATAAGAGTTAGTTCAAGCACAGAGCAAACGGGCCACATCTGGCATCCTTGTACTGAGAGGCCATGTATCCAAATCCCTGTGATGTGTCGTTTTTGCTCACAGACTTCTAGACGCAGCAGCAGCAAAAACATTAAGAAGGCGAGAAATCAGGCAGAGAACATCTGTGTATGCTTTGCTTTTTTCCTTGAGATTGCCTACCTATATGTAAGACTGCTGACTGCTGTACAGCGAGGTGTGCGCTGCAGGGCTGTCATCCCATCTGGGGATAAATCCCCAAGCCCGAGGGGGAAGCAGGGTCCCTGTCCCAGAGCTGTAGTCCCTCTGCATTCTTGTCAGAAAGCACAGGACACGAGGTTTTACTTCTGACCTCTTACTGCAGAGGGTTGCTTTCACTTGAACAGAAGTAAGTGGGCATCTGTATGAGTAAGAGGCAGAAATCTGCCCCTGTTCCCAGTCACTGGGGATCAGCTTGTGCACACAGTCTCCTAAGGAAAGTGAGAGAGAAGCCCTATAAGGAAACTAGGCGTGGTGGGCCCCTTCACCTGCTCCATTTCTGGAGTGGGTCCTCACTACCCAGCCATTTTGTGAGACAGCCACATGCTCCCCAATAAGGCTGGCACACACACAGCTGCTGGGTCAAAGCAGCCTCTGCTACACAACTTGTAGAGGATGCAGGCAAATATCATAGATAAAAACAGGCAAGCTTGCTTTGACCATGCTAGCCAAGAGGCAAGCTAAAAGCCAATGAAATTGTTCCAGGAAAAAGAAAGAAAAGAAAAGCTTAATCTTAGTAAAAATATAGTCCCTGAGCACTGGCAGGGTCAGGGTCAGGTTGGGTTACGCGTTGTGTAAGTCCCCATTATACAAGCCAAGGCAGGGCAGAGGCTTTCCCAGGACTTTTCAATCCTCCTTTCTCCTGCTCAGTTTCACTGTTTCTCCCTCATTTCTTCCTTCTCACTATCCCTTCTTCTGGTGTTTGCTTGGACATCGAACAGGTCAGTCCAAGTGCTTCCCTCGCTGTGGGTTAGAAGATCACACAAATCACTTCCTCTTTGAATAAAATATGACTGTGGGAGTTTATGAGTGGGCCTAAAGTTGCTCATGTGAGTGGCTGCAATAAAGGCAGCTGCTTATCTATGCAGCAGAAAAAATAAGCGCATTATGCAGTAGGAACTCAGCCTGCTGTAACACAGAGTGACCAGAGCCCAGGGGCTAAATGCAAGCATCATTTAGATCTGTGCAGTTTGGACAACAACAGCAAATGGCACTGAGGGGGATCCTGATAACTAAGAAAAAACCACAAGTATTCCACAGAAACATGACTGTTACTATTCCTCCATTTTAAACCAGCTGCTGAGGACAGTATTTTCCCCTTGAAGCATGCATGCTCCTTTCACGGCACTCCATCATATTCACCTTCAGGTTCTGTTTTTCCATGGAAAAAGTGTCATATCAGTGACAAATTAATATCTTTGCCAACACTCACAAGCCCTTTTTTTGCATGCCAGCACTCACCCTTCAGGCAAATGTTCTGAAAGCATCTTCAGGTTTGGGGTTGTTTTTTTAAATGGAGCAATGCAAAGTAGGGCTGCTTCCCCTAACAGACCTCCACAGTGCATTTTCTCCTACAATAACAGCTTCCTTCAATCTCTCAACTCTCTCATTACCAGATCCCTTTTGATTCTGATCACCTGGACAACAGCAGCATTCACCAGAAATAACATGCACTTTCCGGAGTGAGAACCACCACCTGCATTTGAAAATCTGCTCCAGCACAGTGCAAATGCACTGCATTTTTTAATAATTTCTACATGTTTAAGTAATTGCTCTCAGCACACATATGCAGTACTTTGAAACCCATTTCTCTAGTTCGATATTCTAAGTTTGACTCCAAGACCCCAAAAAGCTGCTGAAACGTGTGGGCAACTCATCATAATCTTCCAAAGAAAAAGAAACATAACATAGTACTGCAAACAGAAAATTCATTGCAATTTTGAGAACTGTGGAGAATATACAGATCAACAAGAAGGGAGGGTAATTATCTAAACCAGCGTTTTCATGACAGAGGGAAAGAACAAAACAGTAATCAAAACCCACTGAAAACCCAGTTGAAGTTTGCCACTATAGCAGGAAGAGAAGAATACACAGTTTTACCTGGAAACTGAAGAGCTTAAACTTTTCAGACCTGCCCAGTATTACGCAAAAGAACAGACTTTCTATTATAAATTACACAATACCGGACAGGTGTAAAATACCTGTACTCTTACTTCCCTGTCTCCTTCTACAAACTCCTTTGAAAACCTTCTGTCTTTACCACATCTATCTTGGGACTCTTCCTTGCAAAGCCAAGATGCCTGCTCCTTGCAGGCTGTTTTTTGATGCAGCACAGTAAATTGCTATTCTTTGAAATGCTTGAAAAAAGTTTTTTGAATGAAGTCCAAAGGAATATTCTGATTGCCAGTGGCTGTTCTCTCTGTCTTAACCTAGATCAGTTTGACATAAGCCATTTATTTCATGGTTAACCCCGGAAAAATCCTGAAGGGAGTATAAATTTGTGCATTAATCCTGCTCACTGGTTTGGTTCCACTTAGGTTTGGATGAAGGAGGTGCCACGTTGCAACTCTCCAACCCGTATTTACCATTCCAAATGCTTTAACCAAACACCATTTGGGAAGCCTTCTGTGACTCTCACACAAACTCGTTGTTGCAGAGAAGAGAAAGTCACACCACTGTAAGTGCTGAGCATTACAACGAAATATAAAGCAGCATTAAAGTTGCTCCGTGCTTAATGTGGCGGTTTAAGCAGCTAATCTTGTTTCGGTTGAATGGCATGTTCATTACAGCAAATAAATCAGTAACGTGTAGGATTATTGCAGAGGAAAGACATATTAAACCAGTTTAGGGCATCATATTGATTTTTCAATTTTTTTTTTTTAGTGTCCGATTTAGCTTGGCGTTTTTCAACAGTCAGTTCAAATAAACGCTTGTATAGCACAGATTAAGCAGGTGGGAACACTGCCCAGAAAGAGTATTATGAATAACTTAATGCACTGGTTTAATTGCAGCAATCCATGATACTTACTGTGCTGGCACCAGAAGAGAATTTTCAGTATTAAAAGTTAAAAATTCAACTGAGCTACTAGCGAGTATCCTTCTTTTAACAATTATTTGGATAAAAATTCCATTATTTTCACCTCAGATGGGAGCAGAGGAAGATTAGAGCTTGTGTAACTGTTTAACTTATTTCTACCACAACTAATTAAGTTATTGTTAAAAAATAATTAGCATTTACTTGACACAGCTTTGCCTCTCTGACACACCAAAACATTGCAGCAGTGTCCCTGCTGCCCTCGTGCTTGGTCAGCCCTATTCTGCTCAGTCTCCTTTGCAATCGTGATGCACAGAAGTGAAAAAGCCCAAACCTAGCTCATACCTCCAGCAACAGGCTCCTTTCAAAGCTATATTCCAGAGTATCCCCATATTCCTTCCCCACAGTGCCTGCTCCCTGGTACTATCCTTTGCACAGTTCAGAGCAGATGCTGGAGGAAACCAATTTGGAGCAGCACCAACTTCCCAGCAGAGCAAAGCACTGAAGCTGCTGCCATAGCAGAAGATGATGCTGGTCCGACAACTCCCTAAGCCCACGCCCAGTCCTGGGTACAGACCATGCCAGGAACACTCTGAAAGGCCAGCAGAGATGCTGGTAACCTTTTCCAAGTGCAGGTGTTTGATACAGGTATCACACAACCGATTGTGGTCACTGATCGCATCGCCTCCTGTTTTCTTCCTTTCCATGTTATTTTTGCCTTAGATTAGGTTAGGATCTCCAAGACAGCAACTGCACTTCAACTCTCAGCACAACACAAGGTTATTGCTGCACATAAATCATCCTGGCTGCCTCCAGCAAGTAGCAACAGACACCCATCACAATGCTGGGAGAAGCAACACTCCAGAGAAGCTGCAGAATTTACTGGCTACGCTCAATGTGCAACTTTTCACTCTGGCAAAGATACAGAATGCACATCCTGCACAAACTTAATGAAGGTCAGGCTAAAAAGGCTTACATCAGTCCCAGAGGGAAAATTCACAATGAAATATGAACAAAAATTGGTAAGTTACCCATCCATTCTGATTAGGAGTACAGTGATTTTGCTAATCACACAGCTTATCATTCCAGAGGAACTCTATATTCAGGGCATGAAAACTAATGTAGAAATTAGCAGAAACACAAGATTTGACGGTACTTGATTAACTGGACAGAAAGCACCAGAAACAAAACATTAGGAAACTGAAGCCATTTTGTGATTACAGCAGTTATTTAATGAAGATGCAAAAAGAAGCCATTACAAAAAAAAAAAAATCTATTTTTGGTTTCTTTTAAAGAAGTCCCTTGTTTAGGGCTAAACAGGAGTCCTCACTCAGCTCGAAACAGAACAGGAGCTTTGTAAAGAACCTTTGAACCAGGATTATTTCAACACCATCACACAGTCCAGGTACCCTCCCAGAAGAAAGCAGTTGCTTTTAACTCAGAAGCAAGCCCCTGTTGTCATCTCGCTACTCACTCCCAGTTCTGACCTGTGCAGGCACCCCACCGCTGACCAGTGGGGGGACTCAGGCTCAGCTGCGCTGCATCCATACCTTCCAGTCCCCAGCCTCACTTCCACCGAGAAGCCAGAGCATCCCCCTTCCAGCTCAGTCGCCATCAAGGTCCCATTCATACCCCCTTTTCTCAGGATCTTTCAGCCACCTGTGCACTTCAGCAGCCTCCCCCTGTGTGTGCTTACAGACCCCCATTTCCACACTCACATACTCTCTGCACCTCTGCTCCACTCATCAGCTAAATCCTCTGCTCTTCCCTCTTGCCCTTCTCCTGTGCCGACTCCCTTTCACGTTTCTCTCCCAAGCATACAGGCAGCCAGAACCACGCCGGATTGCGATTCCCCCCACCCTCCTGCAAGTCCCTTGTAAGGGACACGCCGAGATTTAAATTTGCCTTTGCGCTACCCACATGAGCCATCAGGCGAGACACCCGACTCTGTCCATGGTGAGGCACTGCACTGCTGCTTTTTAAACCTCGCAGCCCAGCAGCGATCCAACACCGTGCCTGCTGAAGCTGAAAGGGGCCAGTGCAGGCAACCAAAAGCCTCCCCACAAAGACAAGTCAACCCCACCAGCCTTACTTCTCTACATTCACTCACAAAACTCATTTGCCACTAACACGAACCTTTCCACAGACCTCAGGAAGCTTCGACAAAGCTGAAACTCCACCCTCTCAGCAGTTGCCGTTCTGTAACTCAGCACGGCCCTGCCTTGAAAACATCTTTCTGATGCTCTTGTCCTGCACACAGCATAATGAAGAATAATAAGCAGGTGCTTCTGCACAAAAACCAGAACAGCGAGAGTATAAAACTACTACAGATTAAGCAATTAAGTAACCACACTGTTCACTGTTTATTGACAATCTTTTTTAGAGCTGACTTTGCACGTTTAGAGGTTTCCTAGTAAGTATAAATATGAATCAAAGTGCTAGCCCCTCACAGTAAGAACTCTTTATTTCCACAAAAAAAAAGAAGATACAAACAACCAGTATTTCAAAGTTTATGCTATTTAATACACATAATACCAAAAAGGCAAAAAATAAAGATGGAAGACTAGCAGCAAAAAAGAATTCTATTTCTCTTTCAACAGTCTGTGTGCTTCCACATTTCTCTAGCAAATAGAGTATAAGGAGAATTCAATTAATCTATATATGAAATATCCCACCAAAAATGTAACACTGTGTAAAGAAAGTTAACAGTAGAAAGTTGGGGGGGAGGGAGAAAAAAAAAGGAGAAATTAGTAGACGTAACATTTAAAATCTCAAGTGTAAACTTTGCTGCTGCTTTAAAATCAAAACCAACAAAAGTCACATGAGTATTTCCGTTTGGCTTAGGAGCCAGGAATATAAGAAAAGCTGATTTTTTTTTTAAAGTGCTTAACCACCATATCCAAAAGTAATGACTTTCAGACCTACTTAACATGAATGTGCTCAAAAAGCCACCGCTTACAGTATAAAAGCTGTCATTCTGAAATGCGGCACATACAAACTGGCTTTATCTGCATGAATGAAAGATTCCTTTGAATAGCTCTCAATCATATGATGTCCCAAATCAATGTAATGCTATTAGAGCAGGCAGCTGAATAAGTACCAGAAAGTTGAAGTTTAAGAATAGATATAAAAAATAATTTTTTTTTCTTAAAAGGCAGCATGCCTCTCCCAGCTGAATGAAAGTACTCTTATGCAATAACCAAGAGAAACACAGTTTTGTATCATTATTGTAAACTACCTAAAACAAAGTGACTGCTGATCTAGTAATTCACAGGTTAAACAGACGGAGATGAATACTTCTTTCTGATAAAACACAAAAAGTCAATCATGTGGGTGGGACCAATTGCTAACACCGTATTTTACTTATTAAACGTACTGTTTAATAAACTTGTTAAACTTGACTTCAAAACCAACACTATATCCTAACAGAAAAAAAATTAAAGAAAAACAAGAAAGCAAATGATTTGAAGAGTTTTCGGACTGTTTTGTTACACTTTTATATATTTATTTGAGCCTTAGTGCAAAGGAAAAATTCAACATTATAGGCTCCAAAGCAAATCAAATACATACAACTATTTCATGGGACATTTGACAGACATCAGACACAGATTCCAAGAGAAATTTAATTTTTTTTAGCTGTAATGACCTTTTTTTTTATCTCAAGGTTACAAAATACATTTAAAAATTGGAGCAAAGACTCTGGCATTCATTAACCTCAGGTACAGCTATAAATAATTTCAACCCCACCACTCTCCCAAATCAGAAATACAGTAAACAAAATGAACTGCCACTATTGCTGCAGCCATTAAATTGTGTCCACAGCCTGACAGCGGCACCACCCATCCCCACAGTTATTGCACGATTTTCTCCATCCGTTTCTGAGTTCTGCAAGTTTGAATTTGTTTACATCCATCTATTTCACAGGAATAATATTTTTAAACTATTTCTTGAAAGTCATCAATTCCCAACACAGTATATTCATGTTCTTCAGAACAATTTTTAAATTAGTGAACCAGCAGGTTCTCTTACTGCTAAAACACATTACCTAGAAAACACAACTTTTGCCCTACAAAGTTCCTGTAAACACCTCTGTATTAAGCCACAGCAAGCTCTAGACCAGGAAATTCAGCATCTCCAGTGACTTGACTTTACCTCACTTCTCCTCTACAAAAACATAAAAAATCCCAAAACATTAGAATTAAAAAGGAAAGGAAATTGTATAATAAACAGGGAGTGAAACCTTGTTACCCAAGCAGACATGTGAAATTAGCCTCTGAAAATGTAAGATTTGAAAAGCAATGGTTTTAGTAGTTAAAGTGTGGATAAGACTAAATATGCCACCAGCTTCAGAGAGAACAGAATACTGTACCAAATAATTACTATTCAAGTCCATCACTGGCAGTTGCGCTGCTTTAGTTGCCATTTTAAACACTATACATTATCACTTTCTCTGCATATTTCATGCCTCTTTTTTAACAGATGCCAGCAGCATGACTTTTCAGTGGTATAGGAGAGATGGGAACATTTTTAAGAGGTTCCTTCCATCCCAAGTCTGAATATTATGTGGAATTAAAAATAATGTTTTAAGCAGAAACACCAAACATTTTCAAATTTTGTCTATCAAAATCACCTCAAAAAGATTGAAAATCTCAGGCTTTTGTGAAACAAATATAGGAAAATACCATGCAAGGAAAGTGTAGCTATTTTATTGATGTGAAATACAAAAGCTTAGAAACAGAAAAACACTAGCTTCAGCCCGAGACTGAAAAAAAACCCACCACAGATTTTTCAAAACCAGAGTCCATACAGTGTCACACAGCCCTGCCTTGTCATGTTTGTTAATATCCTCGCTTAGAAGTCAGACAGCATTTTGTTTAACTTGTGTTGCTCTGTATCATTACACTAAACCATAATTAACTCCTCTTTTGTGCCGGCCTCATTCCAACACAATTGTACCCACTGTATACCAGCAGCAGTTCTCAGGTTTTGTTTTGCAGCTCAGCTGTATTTTTCTTGGATGTTCACAAGACTGGCATTTGACTGGATGCGCTTGGCTAGAAAGGGAAAAATTATATGAAAATTAAACACAAAGAATTCCACAAAACCAGTCTCTCCACTCCCTCTATTTATCCGACACAGACTTGCAAACAGCTTTCTGTTCACGTCCAGAAACTTTAATGAAAAGATATGGCTGAAGCTCTTTACTATCCTTCTTCAGGGGACAGCAGCAGACTAATAGTTGCTATTAGCGCCGTCAGCACAGCTGCAGGCGGATCTGGCTGGGCCCCTCTCCCACAAGAGCCAAGCAAATCCCTGGCACCTCCCAGCTCCAACAGTGAAATGCCAACACCATCACTTACGCAAAATGAGTATCCGTTTCTTCTGCTTTGAGTGAAGGAAGCTACTAAGATAAAAAACAATAGGTAGGAAGAGAATAAAGGATGAAACTGCAATCACTGGAACTGTATCACTGCAGGGAAGAGAACAGTTGAAAGTCCTGCTCCAAAGCTTCCGAGTGATGTTCATCTAAAAGGAAAACATAAGCATGAAAGCAAGCACATGCATTTTTTCTGTGCAGCATGGCATGGCAAACACTCAGGCCTCAAGACATGCAAGTGTTCAAATATCACCTCAGAAAATTGCACTTGAGCAGATCTCCCCCCAAAAGCAAGCAAATACCTGGAAACGTTTAAACAGACTATTTAAATGGAGTCGAGATTTCACATCAAAACTTTTACAAGCTTGAAGAACGTAACTATACTCCGATACATGCAGACATTGCCATATGCCTGTTTTCCTAGAGAGCTCACTGACAGTCTGTGGGGACAGGGCTAATCCCATACTTTTGACAAGCACTCCTTCAGCCCAGCCACTTAAACCCCACAATATACCAAAGCTTTTCCCAAACATATGCCGTCAATGCTGAGGATCCCTAGAAACAGCTGCTGTAATAAGGAATCAATTAATACACCAGCTAGAACAACAGCAGTAAAGCCTCACATTAAAAGCCAGAAGATTAAGAGATTTATTTTTTTAAAATCCACCTCCTTCACAGTAACAAGAAATGAAAGTGCAGCTACTCACAATGGAATGCGCTCGGGAGATCAGGAGCTTCAGTCACGCTCCTGCGGCACTGCCCGAGGACAGGACCTAGCGAGACAGCCCCACCAAGCACCTCCCCCACGGGACACCAGCCTGCCAAAGGCACTGCTGCCCCTACTGCCCCCTGCCCAAAGGAAAAAGCAATCCTAGTAAGACAAGCACAAATGGCTCAGGTTAATAAAGTGTATTAACAAACACTTACTGCATCTTCCACGTCAATACACAAATGTGCGGAGTGCGCAGATTCCCCACCTTGCCTGTTCATCCTCTGCAGGTGGTTATACAGGTCATTCAATTTTGTGTAGGTTTCGTTGCAGTTTTTACACACTTCTGTGTAGTTATTTGGTGACAGATCAATGGCTTGCCCCTAGGGTTATAAAACTCTGAATGAATGACAGTTTAAGGCATTACAAAAAAACTTGGTTTGATTTGTTAGGTTGCTACTGCTGAGCTACATTGACAGGGACAGGCTATGCCATACTAAGCAATCCTTTCCGTCCGTGGTCTTCAGCACTCCATGAATGCAATACAGGACACTTGAAAACAGAACTACAATCTGAAGATATTTCAGCCCAGCAATGGCTGTACCAGCCACCCACTGACCACTCGGTTAAGTTCTAGTTTAATCACTCAGAGCTTTCAATAGGCCAGTCCACACTGCTCCTGACCAAGGCCTATAAAGGCACATTTCCTAGAAAGCATTAATAAAGAAGGAGACAGTTTCCTCAGAGATTGTCCCATGCCCATTGAAGTAAACCCATTTTATTACTGAATGATCCTGAAATCTGGCCAGTTTTTGACTGAGATGGAATATGCAGTTTCTTAGGCTATATAAGGCATTTTCTCTGAGGACAATTACCACATTTATTTCACTAAGGAAGTTATACTGTCTTTGGCCAACCTTTAACTACAAGTAATTTCAACAGTCAAAAGAAATGTTACAAGAATTTAAGGTAGCTAGTCCTTCTGAGCTAGTCCATATTATGAAAAGGATATTTAAAAATCAAATTTCTACATTAAAAACACAACAATTCTACAAAGCAAGAGAGACTTCCAGCATGCAGACATGCTGGCTTTTACTACGTAATTATCGACTATTGTGAATTCAGAAATTTTGATGTGAAGTATCTTTGCAATTACATACAAAATGAAGTCAAGGTGAGTATCAACTAGAATTATTTTTAGGAACTCAGTCTGTAAACAATTGCATTTTACCGATCATGGATTTATCTGCCTACAATTCACAAACTCAGCAGCAGTTTATTTGCCTAGTCTGCATCTGCAGTTTATTCAGCATAAATAAAATTTTGGTAGCAGTTAGAGGATTTAGTGCTTCTCTTAAATACACAGCATAAATACCTGAAGGTTATGTTCAAAACATGTCAGAGATTTATTGAATAAATCCAGGAATTCTTCAGTAGAATTTGATAATCCCTCACTGTTATTCTTTAAACAATCTGTTGAAAAGAAAGAAAAACATCGGGATATATTAATTTCTAACATTTCCACAGCCAGCAAGACCCAGACACTCCACTCCTGCAAAAAGAGCTCTCAGCTATAAAGGACAGGTCTAGTCAACACTGCAGTTTCCTTATCTGCCAGCCATTGATATCTCAGACCTGCTGACCGAACGCTTCATCGAGAACACATTTCAGAATTAATTGGCCTTGATTAAGTGAAAGATGAAGACTATCATCAAGTGCTTTCTGAAGAGCGGGACTGAATTATCTTTGGACTTCAAGATAAAACAAGACATTACTTTTATTTCCCAGCCCACAAATCTGGCTTTGCCCAGCAACAGTAACAGCCATTTTGTAGAAGCAGAAGCACCAGCAGCTGAAATGAAATGGAGAGCACCCAGGAAACAGTTAGACCATGAACACAACAGTAGAAATCACAGCGTAATTATTATTCTTTAAGAAAAGAGCTGAGCTTTTTACCAGCTTGGAGGGAACTCTGGGGCTTTCCTCCCAGTCCTGGGCTCAACCCCATGTTACTGCTTCCACCCATCCCACCCTACTTCAGGTCCTCTAATCAGACAGACCTTTAAAAACAACAGTATTTGGGGAATTTAGGAGTTCAGCAACAGCACTGTGAGAGCAAGCCAACATCCTAGAAAATTCTCCTGAAAGTAGTAAGCACAATCAGTAGTTTTCCAACAGACTACTGCCCTCAGATTTTGGCCCTTACAAAAGAAAACACTCTCAGAGTGGCTATAGTTCAGGATTTGTGTGTTATCTACTGGCTGTATTCAAACAAACACATACAATTCTGATCTGTGCACATTTTAGGGGCTACGTCATCACAGTAGCATGAGAGCTACAGAATGAGTCACGTACTTGCGCAGTTGGCTGCCTCCCAGGTTTCATTGAAGAACTCCAAAAGGGTCACAACTATCTGCAGCCTGTCTGAGGTCAAGATGCTTTTGGCACAATTGTGGCTCTCAGAGGAATTCTAGAAATAAAAGGAAACAAGAAAGGAAGCAAACAAGTGTTAAAAATACAAAGGGAAATTTCTGAAATGTATTTTACACAAGCCCATCTAAAACAATCACAACACATCACATGGATATTTCTAGAAAAGGCAGAGCAGAAGTGATGGAACAAAAATCTTTTGATCTTCCAGCTCATACTGTGAGCAACACAGCTTACTGTACATAATCTCTGCAGATCTACTAGGGCTCCATGCAAGTCAGTCAAAAATACATGGCAAATTAAAAAAAGAAAAAACAAGCAGACAGACAAGACCTTCTCTGCCAGGTGGCTCACATTCATCCATTCCTGGGCCACGGCCCTGGGAGCCAGCTCAAGGCATGTGCAGTCAGAGAAGACAACAGGGTTGTTCTCATTAGACAGAAGGAATAGTTGAAGGAACTGAACCGGCAGACTGGCCTCAAACAAACCAAACCCAAGCAGAAACAGCCTCCAAAACCGCCGCAATGTAGTCTATCAGCAGCAAACTTCCCCCCAGTGCAGCAACACCAGGAACAGAGTGCTGTGCGGAGCAGTGCCCATGCTCACTCCCTCAAAGCATCCGACCAGGCCAGGCTCCCGCCCTCCCCAGATACAGGTAACAAGCTCATCTGTCTTAGTGAGCCATTCAGTGCACCCCATCCTCAAAGCAGGCTCTGCCACAACTCTTAGAGCAATTTATTCTCCGGATCAAGCTCATAAAAAATGCACAGTGACTGTAAAAGCAGTTGCAGAATAAACAGGAAGTATTCTGATCAGAATTCAGATACGGAACCATGACCTCCAGTCAGCTGACTCCCGTGCTCTAGCTCCTGGTGTCTGGCTGCCAAATTGACTTAAGCACTTCTCAAAATTGCCAAAGCTGCCAAAAGCCTCTTTGATAAGTGACGTGGGACATAAAAAAATATAATCTCTTTAATGAGAAACTTGTTCCTTACAGCGCTTTACAAGAGATCCAGCTTCTGCCTCTCTTTGTTCAAATGGGGAGGGGGTGTTAAATAAGAACTTTCCCTTGAAGGCTCAACTGCAGAAGTCAAATACTGCCACATCTGGTAACTCCCACGTTCACCTGCTTTCATTTCTACTAAATTACAGATATGCAAGAATGTTGTTTATGCAGGAAACTCTGGTTGCTTCACAAAGACTGTGAAGCTTCCTCACCAGCTGGGCTCATGAGTAGGAAAAAGCACTTTACCAAAACTGAATCACATAGACCTAAATCATTCCTTAAATAAAGTTTGCCTAATTGATTCTTTAATTAGCCTGGTGAGGAGGATTTTATATTTCAGAGATGTCCAAAACTTAAACTGGCTGTTCCCATCAACGTTGCACTCTAACTACTGTTAAGATAGAAACATCAGATACCTGATTAATTGTAATCATGGACTGAAGTTGCAAGAGGCCACCTCCTTTATTTACCTAGTTAGTTAATCCACACACACAAGGAAAGCTGACAGATGTGTCTTCCAGACCAAATAGTGGACAAGTCCTCCCAGGCTGCTAGTACTCAAGCACAGCAGCTGCAACGAGTTCATAAATATCCTAAGTACTGGAATATGTTTGGCAACCTAATCCTAGGCAAAATATCATGGTAAAAGCACCCAAGAAAATTACACACTCAATTTCTCACTTTCACACTACCTAGTCACTGGCGTGAAACAGCTTCCGTAAAAGAAACGGACAGAACAGACTACAAAACTAAACCTTGGGACCCCTGGCTACGTATTTGCCCTGGAGACGACAATTACCAAGGGAACATGCATGCACTCTTCCAATACAAGCACTGGGGTGGTGAGGGGAAATAAGAAAACAACCCAAAACACTACCCAAAGGCGATACTGATACTTCTCTAACAACAGGAAACTGTGCAGTGAAATGGTCTGCAGGCCACCGTGGCCCCTGTCTATTTGCCTGGGCTTGAAGAGCAACAGATTTTTCTTGTCAATTACAATTCTAAATCTTGGAATTCAAAAATCCCAAGACTGAAAGCATAATCCAGGGTACACACTGCTATAAACGTGCTCTCTGCCTGTTCTCTTACCAGGGCACCCACTTTCAGCCATCATCACAGAACAAAGGTCCTTTGGTCTGATTCACTAATGTTATCCTCACATCATCCCAGGAACTAACTTTTACAAAATGGATCAACTCGATGAGAACACACAAAACAAGCCATGAACCATGTGCAACAGTAAGAAAAGGAGGGGAAAAAAAACAGAACAAAGCACGATCAAAGTCTGGAGGATGTAAACAGAAGACCCAGCTTCAGTCATAGTTCTCCCACCAGTAGGGTGCGCTGACTCCAGCCAGGGCTCAGGCTTTCTACACACACTCCCATCAGCTTTGGAGCCAAGAACACTGTGACACGGCTCCTCACAAGATGATGCGCATCACTCGCCACAGCTTTACAGACCATCAATTTTCCGGGAAGTGCCAGGCGGCTAAGCTCTAGCACTGTTCCCCAATAGTGCTATACAACCTGTGAACCAGAGCACTGCTTTAGCTATTGCTACATCAGCAAGAACAACTCAAGTTTTTCCACTCGCACGGCTTTCTCTGCAGGTGGAGCTACTTGCCCCCAGCCATGCTAGGAGCTGGCTGCACGGACCGTGCCACAGCAGAGCAGAAGGAGGCGGCCGTCTCCGGCAGCAGCGCTTCCCAAACACTCCCAGCCTCCGCCAAACTGCCCTGCGCACCCCGGCGAGGCTTCCAGCCTACCTTCCCGAGGATCCCACCGCCACCTGATGTGCTCCGGACTCACAGGTCTGGAAGCTTCAAGGAAAGGGGCCAGGCCCCCAGCCCGCCCCGGCAGCCACGCACCCCCCTCGCCCCCAGGGACGCACCCCGACGGCGCGGGCGATGCTGCCGTACTGTGCGAGCAGGCGGTGGTAGTGGCCGTGGCAGCCCTGGCACAGCCGCACCGGGCGGGCGCGCCGGCTCAGGCAGCCCGTCAGCGCCGCGCTGCCCTCCGCGAAGGCGGCCAGGAGGCTGCGGCACTCGGGCTCCAGCTCGGGCAGGTCGCCGGGCAGCCCCGCGTCCCACAGCTCCTCCGCCAGCTCCAGCGCCGGGGCCCAGCGCGGCTCCGCGGCGGCGGCGAGGCCGAGGAGG
>VZRV01008972.1:572643-611703 GCA_013398115.1 Falcunculus frontatus | reverse complement strand
GGGGTCGCCTCCCCTGCCCGGGGCCGCTCTGGGACTCGGCTTTTTGTTATTTTCACGGAGAAGATATTAATTAAAAGAAATACATGATTAAAAAGTAATGAGTTGAATAAAAATTATCTCCGCTCATTTTCTGATTATGTTAATTGTTAAAAACCCTTCAATCACGCTGTTGCAGTCAATGGGTTTTAATGTGAAATTAGTGGGCTCTTGATAACTTACAGTCCAGAATAATCCTGGAGGTTTAGTCATCATTCCTAATAACGAGATGTTACTGAGAACGGAGATTTTACATGATTTTGCCACATTCAGCCCTTCCCCCATGGAAGGATCTGCCTTTGTGGCACACAACTTCAATTTTCATGCCTACGACTACTTTGTTAGTCTTCCCCTGTGTACTGCTCCATTATACGCCAATTACATATTTTATGTGCCTGTGTGTCGTCTGAATATTTAGAAAAAAACCACCATGTGTCCGATTTAAGAAAAGAAAAACAATTTTGTCCCTCATGGATTTCTAATTTCATTTTATCCGTCCAACCCATCTTGGATATTGTGACTCTTCCTTTGGTCTAACTAATTATCTCCCTAAGAGATAAGAACAGGTTTATACTGAAAATATTAGAAGTAATTAAACTCTTCAGGGGGGAAAGTATTTTCTGCAGGCGTTGGTAATTCTACAGGCTTACAGACTACGGGTGGAAATAAACATGGAGAGTTTCTCCCATGGGTGATCGCAAAGAGCCGGGGATTTGTAAACTTCAGCCCCGGGGTTCGGAAATGCCGTGAAATCCGCCTCGCAGAGAGGGACGAAATGACGGCCCCCAGACCACTCATTAGAGCCAACGTATTTCTGCCCTAGAAATTGGTTTAAGAGAGGTTTCATTTTCATGCAGAAAACTAAATGTATCCTTTTCTGCTCGACAGCCCTGAAAACGTTCACCTAAAAACCTCTCCTTGCACCTACCTAACAATTCAGCTAAAATCTCGAGCACTGACAGCAAACCGACTCCTCGCTGGAAGGAAAGAAGGAAGGAAGGAAAGGAGCGGGGCGGAACAGAGGAGCGGCTGCGGAGCAGCGATCCGTGCTGCCAGCCCGGGATGTGCCCGAATTCCTTCGCAGGGGCTGTACCCGCCGCGGGCGAGGAGCCGCCCGGGCCGCCCGGGAGCGGGCTCTGGGAGCCCTGGGGACCCACGGACAGCCGCCGGGCCCGTTCAGTGCCATTCCTTGAGGTTCAAAAAGGGAAGGGGGAAGAAAGAGGGGGAAAGAAAAGAGGGGGAGGAAAAGGCAGCAGCAAAATTGGCGCTCTCTGTTTGTGCCTCTGTGTGTGTGTGCGCGCATACCCACGTATTCCTTCCCCCTGAGACAAAGTGCTGGTGCCGTGCATCCCTCTGTCACTGCAAGGATATCTAATTATTGCTGACAGATAAGAAAAGACGTATTCGGGCGGACCGAGGGGGCTGGCGAGGGGGGCGGCGGAGTGCGGGGCACATTCCCGGCCAGCCCTGCACAGATCAGGCTGTGGAAAAGTCTCCGCCACGGCAACTTGGGCTGCCGCTGGTTTAATATTGATCCCCTATTACAGCCGGCGGGGAGCGGGTGTTTGCTGACCTTACGGGAAGGAGGGGGTCAGGGCCGCGTCCTGCACACTGCTTCTGGTTCCTTTAGGGTGGGGGGAGGCAGGCCAGGATCGGGCCCTCCGTATGCTCCCTCCACGGGAAGCCGCGGGTCAGGGCCACCTTCTCGTTTCCCACCCGTGCCTGCCCTCTCCCCGCCCCCGCCCCGAGGCAGCTCCCGAGGGCGTCGGGCCTCGGGGAGGAGGGGGAAGTTTATGTCCTAGTTTGTTGTGAAGGGGAGCGCTTGAGGGGTTGTGGTTTGGTTTGTTGTTGTTTTGGTTTGGGTTTATTTTTTTATTTTTTTTTACCCGCGCTTCTGGTAAAAAAAAAAAAAAAAAAAGAGCCATTTGTTTACAAAGCCCCACTGCCCCCATCTGAGCCCACCCGGCGGGGCTCCATCAAGGAGCGGGGGGGATCCCTCCGTGCAGGGCCCCCTCGCCGGTTCATTTCCCTATTTGCATCCGCAGTTAGCTGAAGATCATTTTAATAAATAACAATGAAAGAAGAGCGCATCTAGAGGGCTTGTCGGCAACATTCAAAAGCCAATAGAGTTTATAATTTTACTCTATCATTTCTTATTGATTAGAGTAATCAAGATAAAAAGCTAGCCGGGCTCCGAGAAGTTCAGCGGCATATCATTAAAGATAAGAGTCAGTTAATTCTGGCGCAGGGGTAATGGTGCCGGCGATGAAGAGTTCATTTGCATGAGATGCTGAGCCCAGTAACAAGAGGACAAAAATCACTAATTAGGACTGCAGAGTGTCTCGAGTTCTTCAAGCACCCTTTCGAGATGAGGGATGATGCAAAGCGACCGCACTTTTATGTAAATTCGGGCTAGGACACCGCGACCGGGGTGCTGCTCCCCGGCAGGGATTGCCGAGCGGGCACGGGTCGGGTCCCCGGAGCCGCTCCGGGCTCCGGTGTGCGCGGCCGCCGGGGCACCGAGCCTGCGGGACGCCGGCAGCCCCGAGCAGCCCGGGCAACTCGGAGGAAACACGGCCACAGCGAGTGGCGGGTTTGCACTGAAATCTGCGGGGTGGGAAAGCAAAGAAGAAAAAAAAACAGGAAAAAAATTAAAACAAAAAAAAGTCCTTTGCTGAAAGGTTTATTCGTCGAGTGGAAAAAAAAAATAGAGCGGAAAAAAAAAAGCCTCACACCAATGAAAAATGAAAAGTGTGCACTAAGGTCCCCCTGAGCCTGCAGATTGCTAAAAACTAGAAGGAGAGCTTCGCAGCAACCTGCGAGCAGAGTCCACATCTCTGCGGGGAATGGGGAGCGCCCGCCGCCCCCCACCGTCCGAGAAACAAGCTTGGGATCAGCCACTCCCTCCCGCTGCCTGCGGGCTCACGGACACCTCCTTCTCCACGGAGCACGAGTGGGACCATCGCCCCCTCCTCTGCTCTCTTTCTCCTTGTCCCCCCTCTTGTCTCGCCCCCTCTCTGATCTCACAGAAAGACCCAAGTGCGAGCAAAGCCCCTCAGGTTCGGGCAGCCCTCCGGGGAGGAAGGACACCACAGCCGTGGGGCTTTGGGGAAGCTCCCTCTAAAAGCCGGGGGGCCAGCAGCAGGCTGGTGACTATCGAGTTGTTTACTTGCCCAAAAGGTATCAGCCGCGGGAGGCTTGGCAGCTGGCTGTCAGCGCTAACTTTGCCCCTCGCTTGGCCGGGGAGTAAAGGATTCACGGCCTTCTTTGGGCTAATTGTAGGTGTCAGCGTGGAAAGCGGCAATGTTTGCCGCCTCTCAAAAAGTCTCACTGTGTCTCTCGCCCCCCAGCAGCTCCCGACCGGCCCCGCCGCTCACCGCCCTGCGCGCAGGACCAGGTGTCCCGGCTACACGCACCCCTCACCTCCCGCTCTCTCCCGTGTTCACACCTTTCTGTCTCCACACGTGTCCCTCCTCACCGCCCCCGCGGCGCGCACACCTCCCGCGCACGCCCACGATCCATGACCTCGCATCCACGGGCGGACACCCCTCTCCCGCTCCGTTCCGTGCACACTTGAGAGCCAGCGCTCACACCCGCGTGTCGCCGTCTCGAGTGCACGGATTCCCCGCATTCTCAAAATCCCTTCTCGCACACGTGCACCTCTCGGCACCCTAGCACACTCATATGCACATACCCCCCACCTTCCCTGCGAGCTCACCTGCTCACACGCCCTCAGACAGACAGACAGACAGACAGACACCCCGCTTCACAAACCTCCCCCCGCCCCCGACACCCCCCGTCCCTTCGCACACCCCCTGAGCCGGGGCCCGGGGCCGGTGCGGAGGAGGGTGGCCGCGCTCCTCCAGCCTCGCCTCCCCGGTCCCCAGCTCTTTGGACTTTTGTCTGGCTATGCGGCTGAAGGCTCCTTTCCCCTTGTTCTTCCCATAGAGAATAAAGTCAGTCTGTATTTAATGGTTATGGCGGATGTGAGGAGGATTTGGCAAATGAAGAGGCCTTTTGCTCTAAAATATTGTTCCTTACGTCGTGTGAGTCTACCAACCCACCACGACCCCATATTCTTCTCTGGGTGTCTGACTCGAATGACAAACGAGCTGATTTTTTCAGTACATCGCTGGGAAATGTAGTGAGTGATAATAGAGATTTCTCTTTCATTTTTTACGCTTGACTTGGTTATTGTTGCTTTTCTTTTCCCGTGATTCCTTCTGAGGATTAGCTCTGACTTCCCCACTATTGGCGGTCAAAGTGGCCCAAACTCTGGATGACAATTGATGGGGATCAGGGGATTGCCCATTCTGTGCCTGTAAGAACTGATTTGTGCCAGAGAAACTCATCAAGTATAGGCGAAGAATAAAAAGCATTTGGGGGTAAATGTATTCATTGAGAAGGGTTCTTCCAAATTGCTTCTAAGTTTTCTTAATGAAAAGTAACGCTTGCAGCAATCAACGGCTTTTTGACGGATTACAAACCTGGGTAGGACTATGGGGCTGCATTTAAAAGTGCCCTAGCCTTAGCATGAGGGCAACTTGCTCACAAAAGTGTAGGAATGAGGATCAGGCCGCAAAATACAAAGCTGAGGTTTGATGCGTGTAGGAGTAATGAAAGGTGCATTAATTTATTAACATGGTGCGCACAGGAAAAGTGAAAGAACAGCCCGGTGTAAGAAGAATCATTAACTCTCTACCCCAGGGACCCACCTAAGCCTCGCCATTTACATCAAAATAGTTATTGTATCTTTAGAGAGATAAAAAAATCCCTCAGCAGCAACAGTCCGTGTAAAAGGTGGAGGACAGGAGAAAAGGAAAAAAAGGAAAAAGGAAAGGAAAGGAAAATGAGAGAAGAAGGAGGAGAAGGAGGAGAAGGAGGAGAAGTGGTGTCAGCGGAGATACAGAGCCTGTGAGAAGGTGCCAAGGGTGCGACAGCCCGGCCCCGGCTCCGTCGCGGCTCCGCCGAGCCCGTTCGCCCCCGCTGCCGCCGGTCTCCCCGGGGCGGTGGGCGCAGGGCGGGCGGGGCCGGTCCCGCCGCGGGGCTTTGGGCAGCAGCGGAGGAGCCCCGGGGCTCGGCACCCTCGGCGCCCCTCCCCCTGAAGTGTGGCTTCGGGCGTTTAAACATCGATTTTGTTAATTAGTCTAATCATTAGGGGCCGGGGACAGCGCCCGGCGAGGGAAGCGGGCGGGAGGCGACATCTGCGGGGAGTGCGGGCTTTGTGCCGGGCCGGGTCAGCGCTCGGCCGGCCCGGCCCGGCCCGGGCTGCATTTCGCTTTTCGTGGGGCTTTTTTCTTTTTTTTCTGTCGAATTTTTCTTAAGCAGTCGAAGGACACAATGAGAATGGCCCCGAAGTGAAAAGGGTAAGGCTGGGAAGGGGAGCCGGGAGGAATCTCCAGTCCTTTCCCGCATTCCCTTCAAACCCGAAAGGCCGGAATATTAACTTTTTTCCCCCTACATCTTGTCAATGCTATCATGGCTTTGATAGGAGGGTCTTCAAGGTGGCACATTTCTGAACTTAACCCCTTTTCAAACTAACTCTCTACCTCCCTTGTTAGTGCCCAGCTCTGAACTTCTGAAGAGTATTTTTGTGTGAGTCAGGGTTCATTCACTCGGGGGCTTTTGTAGGACTTTCTTCCTTTCAGCCCTCAGTGTGTTACACCAATTAAAGGACGACGTGCTGTAAATGTAATGGGCCGAGCAGTGATTGTTTTTGACAAGCAACAAAACACATAGATCCACCCCTTAGATTAGGCCGTTGAAGGGAGGTTCATGCCGGTCAGTTTACTGAATAGTTCATGAACTGTAATTCTGAGGGCTTGTGTGAAAGAAAATGTCTCTCTCCCTTTCTTTTCTTTTTTTTTTCTTTTCCCCTTTAAAAGAAGAAACACCAAGCATCTAGGGGGAAGGGGATGGCTTGGGAGGGTGAGGGGAGTCGGAGGAGAGTAGAGGTGGCTTTGTCTTGTCATTTAGCAAGAAAAAAAAAGAAGCTAGCAGTCAAGCCACTTTATGTCACTAAACATGTCAGCCTCCTTTGCAGAGATGCTCCTCTCCATACATCTCTATAGCCAGCCTCGAGATGATAACCTGCTACCTGCTCCCATCTACTCAGTATTTCTATCTGGTTCAGAGCTCCCTCACAGCTGAATCAGAAGTCTGGATAATTCTGACTTCCATTTCACAGGAGGAAGAAAATGTGGATTAGAGTTGAACCTTTGAGAGATATAAAAAACAAGAAAAATTGTATCATATCATGGGCCTGATCCTGTTCCTCTTCAACTCAGTGGATGGAGGAGTGTGAGAAAAGAGAAAATCCTCCATAACCTGAACAGGACCTGAGTCAAAGTGGTTTGGAAAATGGAAAAGGATCCTTTCTCAAATGGCCAAGGGCCAAGGGGGTGCTTGACTTGTTTATTTAAGTCAAAGCAACTTGGATATTCTCAGGGAAGGGGTAGACACAGTCACAGGCTGTGGAAAGAGTGGGAATAAACAGGCGGATGCTTCTTCTTGAAGTGAATTTCTTCAGCCTTTCCTATGAAAGATTATCCTGGTCATGTCACATTCCCTTTAATCCCAGAGGCATCTGCAGTCTTGCAGCTGCATGGGTACCACGTGTGGGTTTGTGAAGGGAACCACAATAGTTCAACTCTATGGAGATGAGTTGGGAGCATACAGCACAGAAATGCCTTCAGAGCCCTTTGAGAGAGGGATATACCTCTGCATGTGACTCCAAAAGTCAGCCTGTGGGGCAATCCTTGAAAAGTAGTCTACCTTGGGAATTCCTGCTGAAGAAACACAACGTGATCTGCTCTCCACTTTTGCCTGGGCATCATTTCACCCCTGAACTGATAAATTAAATAAATAATCATTCTTGCATTCAGATGTGTTGTTTCTCTAAGCATTTTTTAGTGACTCCCATGCTTTGCTAAATCCCTGTTAATTCCTGTGGGGCCCCAGCAAACCCCCATGACACTTGTGGAAATGATGTGGGCACCTGTCACTCCAAGATCCAGAATTGTTGCCATGCAATAACCAGATCAGAGCCATCTGAGCCTAGGTAGCAGTGCATAGCATTTTTTTCTAACCCTTCCTTCCTTCAGTTCAATACAATGGGACCTAATTCCCGCAACACTTTTTTTGGATGCAGCAAGTTGTTTACACTGGTAATAAGCTCACTGTATGCGCTGTAAAATTTGTACTTGTTACTGCAGGAGATTAATGAATATGTGAATCACAGCTGAGGAGTTTAACTCTCATTGACTTCATTATGCAGAAGGTACCAGGAAACAAAAAGACACGTGTGCTAACTCATAAACAGAAGTACATCTCTAATTCCAGTCTGCAGGCCCCACTAGAGCAGACTTTACATCTGCTCTCCCAAAAGAACAGTGTGCTGCTCACGCTGGCACACAGACCACAGTCATCTGAGGCCACAAATGCCATAGGAGATGGCAACGCTGTGTGGATGATGGGCACATATCAAAGGGGAAAAGCCTGACTTGGAGGTGTGAGATCTGCTCCGGAGGGAGGTGGATCAGAACAGAATGGAGGTCGGTGAGTGCCTTGGCAGAGGATGAGATCACTGCCTGAGCTGTGTGTTTGATTAGTGACAGTGCAAAATGCTGCAAAATACCATGGCATATGCAGAAGTATGTAAAAAAGGCCCCTCCTCTATTTCCCACCCTTCTCAGCAGTGGTGGGAGAAAGCTCCACCTGATGAAATTAAGTGGAGGTGTTTCTGCAGACAGAGGCTTCCTGGAGAATTTATTATTCTCATTCCTTTCCAACCAGGTCTTTCGAAAGACTTAGCTCAGGAAAGCTAAGGAAATTTTCTTTTTCGGGTTGGGAGAGAATATTCTATGTAGCCAAGCAAAACAAGTTATAAATTTGTAAACATTTCTGTCATGCAAATGGCCCGTTCTGGTTGCAGTAGGGCAATTCCAATTTGGGAGAGAAAGCATAACCTGCACAGGGGTTGCCAGTTGTATGTAATGTAGCCGTCCTAAGCCCGTGCCAAACAACCTTTCTGCTATGCCAAACCATCCCAGATTTTGTGTAAATTTATTACACCAAGCACACAGCAGCTGTTTAATTGCAGAGAATTTAGGACAGGAAGTGAAGAATAAATCTGCATCCAATTGAATCCGCAGCATGTAATTATCTGGAGCACAAATGGGTAAATAACTAAAACTAATGTGTCTAGGAAAATAAAAGCACACATATAGACACATATTTGTGTGGGGAATGGAAGTGTGTTTCATTCAAGTAAAATGACTCACTAGCAGCGTTCCCTTGATCTGGCTCCAAGTGTTTGCAGTGTGCCTCCGATTCTCTCCTGAAGAGTGCTACATGACTTCAAAGCACAGTAACTTTTTTCCAGGTGTTACAGAGTACTTTACAGCAGCAGATCTCATGACCTGATGGCTCACAATAGTAGGCAGGAGGAAATCAGCCTGTAAATTTATCACGGAAATTAACGGAGTTTTGTGCTATATGAGGCTGGCTATACTCTCTTCCAAGGGATGAAGATAAATGAGAAAAAGCACCTACTTTCACCAGTGAAGAAATGACTGTATATGTGGCTTCCATAGAATCAGAAAAAATGAGGACTGGGAGGGATTAATTTTTATTTACGTCCTCTCAGACAGAAGTACAATATTTTTCACTCTTTTTGCAGTTCTGTACTTTTCCCAAGGAGAACAAAGAAGAAGGAGTGTGGATGTGTTTTTTCCAAACAGGTTTTAATTTTTTTCTGATTGCTGTGGAAATGCATATTTGAAAATGAAGCAGTAGAAAAGTATACATTCAGTGAAGGTGGACAGGCTGCAGTAAGCTGCCCCCCGCCCCCAAAGTGTGGGGAAAGTTTTCTGTCTTGTAGAGAGATGATTGACAAGTAATGTAATCTCCTGGGGAGATGGTTTTCAGATCTCCTCCCCGAATAGATGTCGAAAGCATCGTCCTGCTTTTCCAAGTTAATACGGTGTGAATACAGCACTGGGTAGCTGCATGCAGCAGGACGGCCGCAGTCTGAAAAAACCTGTAACCCATGTTTATTCGTAAATGCGGTATCCAGAAAGAGTGCCTACTAATCCGTTCCCTGCATTTTCCCTCTTCTCCTCTGTGCAATTTTCCATGGCTTGCATAACCATTTGAACACTCATGTTAATGCTGTATATCCATTCCTGAAGCTATGAGCCACTTTTGCAATCTTCTTAGCTCTCAGGGTTTCTCAAACAACCCACTGAAGGGGGAAAAAAAAAAATCCACTGAACTAATCATACACACTCCTTTGGGTGGAATAGTGTATTAAAGATTTTTTTTTTTTTTTTTAATGGAGATATTTTTTGGAGATGAAGCAAACGGAGAGGATCAAAGCAATTTTTCATTACTGGGTGGCTGAATGATGGTTAGTGAGACTAGAGGAGATTGACTGTTTTGTAGAGAGATTAGCAGAATTCACATTGCCACTGAATGAAAGGTGGAGGAGGCAGAAACCCTAAACAAGTGAATTCAATTACTTATGAAAGGAATAGGGTAAATGAGGATTCTCTCTTTGGGTTTGCTCCAGGAAATATTTCTGAAAAGTTTGTTGAAGAATACCAGTCATCCAAACCCTAATTTTGCTATTATGTAAAAACTCGTTGCTCCGTGGCAGCTTGTGATTTGGAAACGCTTCCCTTGTTTTGTGTACGCTGTTGGCGCGTCACCTCTTCATTTAATTTCGTTCTCAAATTGCACCACCCAGTGCAACTTGTTTGGACATGTGGCAAGGATTTCAAAAGGAGTATAAACCTGATCCCAAGCCCACCGGAGTTAAAGAACACATCCTCCTCAACTTCCCTGGATAACTGCCCCAGCGGAGGGAGCAGTGAGCCACCTTCACGGGCTGTGGGTGTGATCGCTGCTTCTGGGAGGTTTGCTGTGCTCTGAGCTCTGGCGTGCCCTGGCACAGCCTGAGACAGCCTAGAGTTCATGACCTGGGAAGTTTAGAATTTCAGTTTATCTGCTATGTGGCAATAGCGTAAGAAATATGGCATGGTAGGAAGTGGTATTTTTTCCATGGGCCATTAAAGCAAGCTCTGTTAAGAAGCAACATGTTTTCAACGCAAGCCTCTATCTCTTTTGGGTCTCCCTGGAGCAGGACAGCCCTCCCAGGTATGCAACACTCTCCCCAGTACATTTGAGTGTGCTCAGCACAGAGAGATCCCAACTCCCCTAGGACTTCAGGAACTCCAGATCAAGGACTAAGAGCTGACACAGTAACTCCTGAAGGGCTCAGTAGGGAGAAGGTTTCCCAATGGCACTATTTCCCTCATCCTGATGTACCAGAAGACATTGCTGAACAGACTCAGAGCGGAGAGACATTGACCTGCAGATGTTCCTTCCAAGCAGAGATTTCTCCTTTCCACACCTGCTGGGCCCCTGCCATCCCTAGAACTGTCTCTTACTTCTGCGAACCTGACGTAACCTCATTGCCTTCCTACCTCCCACCCCGCCTCAATCTGTACCTACCAGCTTCTGTTCTCTCACCTGTGGGTGCCTCTGCCCCTCCCAAATCCCCCCAGCTCAAGGGACACAGTTCCATATCTTTGGGCCTATCAAAACCCCCTCCGCAGTTTTGGATGCCATAGAAAAGCCCCACAGTCTCTCAGCAGTCAGAGTTATTGGGCAAGGTGCTGTACAGGATGCAGGGGACAAACTGCTCTCTGCCTTTCATCGTCTCCTAAGTCATGTCCTCAGTTTATCCTGTCCCCTCCCAATCTTCCCTCTCATCCATCCCCACTGCAGCAGGTGGGGTTACATTTTATTCACTCTATTCATAAGTGTATTTTGTCTATGTGGTCTAGAGGTTTAGACAGGGACTTTGATTAGAACAAGGTAACTTTTGAGGAGCCATCTCAGCTTTTTGTTTCACTCTCTGGAAAAGCAAACAAAATTTTCTTCTTCCCAGACTGATATTAAGGTCTTACACACATTCCAGAGCTGGCAGGAAGGCAGATCCCTCTCTGCAGCAGAGTGTAAGAGAACCACCCCAACCAAACATGCTGGATTTACCTCAGGTGCAGGAGAAGTTGCCAAAGAGTGGCTCTGTAAGGAGTTATCTTTCCAACTGTTTCCGAGGTTCACTCTTGGAGGACACATCTTGCTCTTCTCCCAGTGTTCACAGCAAAAAGCAACACCCAGAAATCCAAGTTGCTGGGAAAAAACGCTGCCTTAATGGAGCAGAAGAGCACAGAGGAGCTGAATCTGCAGCTGGGGGGAGCGGGTGCTGTTCCATGAAAGTAAATGAAGCTGTGCTGCTCTCTTCCAGCTGATGACGTGACCTACAGTCCCCAGCTATGTAATACATGCTGTGTACAACGTGTAACAGACTGTCTTCCTCATTGGGGATGTTCCTGTTTGCAGGAGGAGTTCAGGAGACTGAAAGAAAGTCTTGGGCTCCCTTTCTGCATCCCTTCTCTAATCAATTGTTAGCCAGTGTCTTTCTTACTCTGCATATCTATTCCATCCCAACAGCCTAATTATTGCAAAGAGTTAATTTCTTGCCCAATTTCTTATGCCTTTTACTGATGTTTTACTGACCACAAATCCTCTAATAGTTAGTCTAAGACTTTTGGCCTTCTCCAAATATCTGGCAGTGTCAAAATTCGTGTAAAACTTAGGACTGAGCTGTGAGGTATTTAGGATCATCAGCTTGTACCAGAACCATTTCTGGATAAGTTTTCCCACCTTTGACATACTTTTCTCTTTAATGAGACAATGGCAATTCTGACAATGACAGTTCTCCTGTGCTCATGGATGACAGCATTTGCCAACAGATTTTCTAGTTCCTCAATGTGTTACATCCAAAGAAGAGCCTTTGGAAAGTATCTACATTTCTCCAGCATATCTGATCCTGAAGTAATTTTCAGGACACGCACTGGAAAACTTCGAACCATGTTATGGAAGTGGAGGGAGTTCTAGAGTGCCTCTCTTGAGCAATCTGGCTCAAGGAAACATTTGAAACCGACTTCCAGCAGGCAGCTGGGACAAGTTCTCTGTAGCACCTTTCTTATTCCGGGGAGTGGGCGTGACTATATATTCTACTATTTCTCCCACTTGTAGGCAACCTGCCCCTCTGAACTCCTCTTTATTAAGGCTCTGGATTACTTAGACCACTGTTGATATTAGATCTTTAACTTTATAAATTAAATACTGAATCTTCACATTGACATAGCCTATATATTTTTGTTTCAGAGCAGCCTCCCAGCGGCAGGGATCTGCATCTGGGCCCAGAGGGGCTACAAACCCCCTATGGGGTTTTGCAATTTGATCTGCCAAGAAACGGGAAACCCTAATTCTGAAGGGGTTAAATCTCTCATGCCACTGCAGTTGGTGCTTTCTTATCCAGTTTATATAGTGAGTCTGCAATATTGGCAAACCCACAAATAAGGTCTTCGTAGTAAATTCAGAGCCCCACAAAACTCTGCGCATCTGTGACTGCCTGGGAAATTGCCCAGTCCTGTGCACAGCCATATTTTTCTTTTTGCTAGAGAAAACTCTCTCTTGCCAGGTTGTGTGTCCATGAGAAGGAGCCCCTTTTCAGAGCAACTCTCATTTCAGGAAGCCCAAGTTCAGTGGTAGCCTTGATCTGATCCCAGGCTAGTTGTAAATGCAGCCTTTCTTACCAGCAGTCTCTGAGTGTGCCCTGAGCCATCTCGGCAGAGCAGACAGGCTGAGAGGGACCTATTTTGCAGTGACTGCTTCCAAGATCACTCAGTGTCAGCCAGAAGCCGGCACTTTCAAGTGCTGCTTACTGACGCAGTAGAAATGCTGTCTCCTGCCCTTCACCCCTGCTCTTTGCTTCCACTGCCACTTGCCAACTTTTCTTAAAACTAAGTATGGAAAGCAGACTGCAATACCCAAGGTGTTATTCTCTCATGACAGTGGCTGCACCTACAACGATGTTACTTCTTTCAGCATGTTCTACTTTGTCCTGAGGCACGCAGTGCTGCCTCCCTTCACCAGACCTGTGGATGACATCCAAGTTAGTGCTGAAGGCACCTTTAGGTCTTCAGTGGTCTGTACAATGCCTTCTCCCCAGACAGTGTGGGGCAGTTTAATGGGTCATTGCCTCTAAAGATGAACCTCGAGTCTTCATTATGAAGTAGAACAAGTGACTTCAGGACTCAGAGGAACTATCCTTGATCCCTTACCAGAGGCAGAGCTTCGCAGTTTTTTTCATTAACTAGAGTCATTAAAAAGATGTCTGACCCAACACTCACGCTCTCTCTGTCTGCTGCCCATAACTCACAACTGCACAGTCACCATATGTTCTGGCTCTGTTGGTGTTAGCAAGAATTTTGGCTCAACAGAGGACTGCAACAATTATTGGCCTCCAAATCTACACTGCCTGCAGCCTGGGGGAGTTTTCCTTCAGATAACATTTAGTCAGCTTCTCTCTAGCACAGAGAGTCCCCCATGCAAGTGGTGCTGCCTGAGTGGTGTTCTCTGACAGGAGATGAGCTTGTGTGCACTTCAGGGGCTCTGTCATGGAGCCAGCCTGCAGCAAGTGAGGATAATCACGGCATAAGCTTCAAACCTGCACTTCTGTTCCAAAGCAACCTGCTTAATCAGGTGCCATCCCGATGCACAGCAGCATTCACTGCCAAGATATCCCAGATCTCAAAGTGCATCTTGGATCCTTCTCAGCTTTCTTTTACTAGCTCTCCTTCTACTTCCTTGACTTTCAGGTCAATGAGCCACACCTTTTCCCCTTCAAAGCTGGGCAAGGGCTTTCGCTGGGTACCACCAGTTACTCCATTTTGGCCACACTCCAGGCTATAGTGATTGTGGTATTACTCTACCTGGTCCCCGTAAATGAACAGTTAATAGGGTTTAGCAAATATTTTCCCATTCGCACAAACCAACTTTATCCTTCTTCTAATCATTCAGAAGTGCTAGCAGGAGGATTCCCATCCTGTGTGCAGACTCTTGCCCATACTCACTGTGCCTGCAGCCCTGAGCTCCTCTCTCTCTGCCCTGCAGCAATGTCCCCTTTCAGCACACAGCTGCAGCTGAGCCCCGTGACAAATTCCAGCACCTCTCAGAACGGCTCTGGCCTCCTTTCGCCGGTCTTTGCAGGCCAGGCCAAGTCCAGCTGAGTCCCTCTGAACTGGTCCATTGCCAAAGCATCTTGGCAGCCTTTGCTGGAGGTGTGCCAGGAGGGAAGGTTCCTCAGGTTCTTCTCAGCTTGGGTAGATTCTCCCCTTCTCTTCCTTGAGACCCCAGTGAGCCTCAGTCTACTTTCTGGCTTTCGAATGTGTGCCCCAGTTTGGAAATTAAGCCGTTATTTTTTTGCTGCAGGTAATGTTTCAGACCTATTTGGTTCCTAGGAAACACTGTTGCTGTCCATCTTCTCTGACACAAGGGTTCTGGGCATGCCTTCTCAGATCATTCACTGCAATTTCTTTACCCAGTTTCTTATCTATTGGTACAGTTTGTTTGTCTCCTTTCTTTCCTGTTTCTGCAGTTGTGACAGTGATATAAAGCTAGGCAGTAGAAGTCCTCTGACGGCCTTAATTCTACATCAGGTTTCTGACTTTTGCAACTTTCTGATTCCTTGTGCTGTTGGTATTTTTAGCTTTTTTAATCCTCACTGCTGTCCTGCTCAGTTAGTAACCTCCAAGCTTGCCAAAGATTCCTTGGCCTCCCCTGTCCCCGGAAAAGCTGCTGGTCCTCAGCCATCTGGTTACTGGTTCCTTATTCATTTATTTTGAACTTGTTCCAGCTTCTGCTGCCCCTAAAAAATGTTACCTCCAGTCTCAGGCCATCTCCTAAGCCTTTCAGCAAAGCCTTCAGATGTTGCTTTAATCCCTTCTGCAAGGTCTCATGCTCTTTTCTTGGGTCTTTAGACCTTATTTTAGTCACTTGTGATAGCCTCCATTTCTGCAGGTTTTGTTCATAGAATTCCACAGGAAGTCTCAGTGCATGGCAGAGCACAGCATTCCTGTTTTCCTTTCTCTACTGGAAACAGCTCATTTGATATAAACTGGAATTGCATTTGCCTACTTGGCAACCCTATAACTTTGGAGTCTCATGGTCAGAATGTGGTGAGTAAGAGAAGGAGGTACTTTTTTCCCCCCTTTTGCATTTCTATGTAATGAACTTCTGGCTTCAAGCAGAGATGCTTCCGATTCACCTTTAAGAACATTTTGCACAATTACAAACCATCTCCATTATATTTATAAATGCCATCATCTCTTCCTGAATAGTCCTGTCCTTCTCTTTATTACTGATTCTGCTATATTTTGCATCCAGCTATTTATTAAAAACATAAATCTTCTTGAGGTATTCCGGGAGTGAAATTCCCTTCCAGCATAGCCCCAGCATAGCCAACTGTCTTCTCTTCTCTAGCCAAATCCTTTTGCACCTCATAGTTCTGCAGGGGTCCTTCATTCCTCCTACAAGGTGTTACATGCTGGAGTCCCTTCACAAGAAAATGCTTCTTCTTTAGATGAAGCACTCTGTTTCAAGAATGAGCCTAACTCAGATGAAGCTGTTCTCCAGATCCTTTATATACTCCAAGGAGGGGAGTAGGCATGTTCAGGGCACAGTTCATCTTATCTTGACATGGGAGTCTGAAACAGGTCAAAATAGTGAGATATACAAGTGGTCCCCTGCCCATTGCAAATAGAAAAAGACACTCAGGACACGAAAACAGGAGCAGGTGACTAAAGTTAAGTGGAATTATCTATCTTCTAGATACTCAAACTTCCCCTGAAATATTCTCCATGATGCTTTTAAAGATGGCGGGGAGAAAAACCACACAAGCAGCCAAAACCAGCCTCCTGGACATCCAGAGAACTTCCTCCAGTTTTGACTGCCTTCTGTTGACTTGTCTCCTGTGACTAATTCCTTCCTGTGCCATTTTAAGAAATTGGAGTTAAAAAAACTCAAAGCCACTTTTACTCTTCTCAGTCACTTATCAGTGTTGCCATATAAAATATAGTTAAAAAGTAGTATTGGTGTGCACTTTTTACCAGCCTTCTCAAAGCTGTATTAACTCTGAAATCACTGTAAAACTGTGTTTGCAGTGACTTTTGTTTGCTTTGCTCCCAGTCACAGATGCCAAGGGGAAAAAAATAATCACATGAAAAATGCAGTAAAATTCCGTACCAAGGATACAAATTTGGTCTGCAACTCCAGGAGCATCAGCTGAGAAAAAAAACATCTGTAAGTCATCATTTTCTCTTGTTTGGTATGTTTCTTATAGCTATAGCTACAAGAAGCTTCTCCCACACTTGAGATTCCATCCTGCCCATACACCTTCATTAGTAATGCACTGATTACCAGGGGTTTTGTACAAATGCTGTTCAATAGTGCCAGAAAATTCATTGCAAGAGTGCTGAAGTTAACACTGACACTGGCTCTCCATAGGGAAGATGTAGTGGTACAAAAATACGTCTAAGCAACAGAGACCCTGTGTTGCCCTACCCAGAATGATTTCCAAAGCCTCCGAGGGATGCCACCTTAAATTTAGGAACCTGCCTCTAGTCAGAGTGCAAAGCTCTCAAAGCCACAGGACTGCTACTAGAAGACAAAAGGAAGTAGGAAAACATATAAAAATCCAACATAACTCTTGAACAGCTTCTGCTGCTCCCTATTAAAAGGATAACAATGTGTGGCACTCTTATAGCACTTTATCTGGGGACCTCAGTGGTTACACAATTGGTGAGTCAGTTTGTCTCTTAGCCTAAATCAGAAAAATGTCCAAAACAGAGCTGTGGGAACACAGTGCCTCTCCAGTTCGAATCACAAGTCTCTGGGAGCTTTTCAACACATGGAAAAAGCCTTGCTCATGGAATATACCTTGTTCCATCTCCATGACATGGTTTAACTCCAGCTGGCATCTAGTACCACACAGCCACTTGCTCACACACACACATCCCCCAGTGGGGTGGGGAGGAGAATAGGGAAAAAAGGTAAAACCCATGAAGTGAGATAAGAGGAGTTTAATATTGGAAATAAAATAATAACAATAATAATAGTAATAATTAAAACAATAGTAGTAATGAAAAGGAAGACAACAAAAAGAGAGAGATAAAGCCCGAGAGAGGCACATCATGCCCAACACAATTGCTCACCACACACTGACCAATGCCCAGCCTGTCCCTGAAGCACAATCAGCCCCTCCCAGACAACTCCCCCAACTTATATACTGGGCATGATGTTCTATGGTATGGAAAATCCCTTTGGCTAGTTTGGGTCAGCTGTTCTGGCTACGCTCCCTCCTGGCTTCTTCTGTGCCTCCTTGTTGGCAGAGCATGAGAAACTGGAAAGTCCTTGACTTTGGGTAAGCACTACTTAGCAACAGCTAAAACATCAGTGTGATACCAACATTGCTCTTGTGCTGAATCCAAACCACAGCACTGTACAAGATATTAGGAAGGAAACTAACCCTGTCCCAGCTCAAACCGGGACACTCCCTTTAGGCCCGGGGAGGACACAGAAAAGCTGAGGGTCGCACAGAGCATACCAGAAGCAGCTCGGCATTTCTTTGCTACTGTTTCTGTGCTGATACTTATGACATCTTCTGCATACTACAAATACAAAGTAAACCTGAATTATTTTATAAGAGAGCTTGAATTATAATATATATATATTAGATATACATACAAATAATATATATATCAGATATACATATAAATAATACATTTTGCAGAAATATATAGGCAATAAGGCAGATGTGTGCCCTGTAAATACAAAAACTTGCTTTTTCTTGGCATTCCACATGCAAATTCTTTTTGGCAGAGAAATTCATGCTGACATGAAGAAGCTTTCTACCAGAATTTGAGGTGCAAGAATAAGTGCAAGATATTTTTAATAGCTTGTTGGTCCTTAATGGCCTGGAATTATGCATAATTTATCCTAAACACCAGGCACTTAAAGTATTATTCATCCAATTGTTTTATTTTTAAAATCTTTCTGAGACATTTTGTGCCACGTGCTGCATAGGACATAGTCCTCTAGATATCCAAACAGCTCTTGATTCCTCATGTTTAAAACCTTCAAACCAATGGCTCCAGGCAATACATTCCAGCACATTAGAGCTAGGACAGCACTGTTTAAATGTAAACATCCTAGATTGCAGTAGCCCTTGTCTTTGCCTTCCTCTCCTGGAAGGTGATGGCCTCCCATGTTCAAACAAAACACTTCTTCAATGCTAGGTCACTTTCTTGGTCTCAACAGTGAACAGGCTGGACTCGCTGTAGCCACTGTCCTTGACAGAGCTTGTTTCAATGTGTAGGGAAAGTTGTCAAAACGAAACCAGTAAAAAACTCCAGCCAGCCAGTTCTCCCAGTAGGTTAAAAAATATACATGTTAAAATGCCACGACTGTCTAACATTTCCCTTGAAATTCTCCATAGCAACACCAATTTGGTACCGTAGCAGGAAAAGAGAGTATAAAAAAATCTAAGATCTACGAAAAAGGCCCCTCAACTTTAAAGCAAACGTATTCTTGGAGAAGTGAAGGGTCTGTTGTGCAGATGGCTGTTTGCTCTCGTTGCTGGAAGCAGACACTCTTCAGTGAGGAGGAAAGGGGAGTCAGATAGCGTATTACCATGCAAAAGCAGGCAGCTCTGCCTATGATGACTGCAATATTAACTCCCAGGGCTTCCTGCGGCTGAGAGGCAGCGGCGGCAGCGGCAGCAGCGAGTTTCACTTGCCCCCTGCCCCCCACCCCCAAGCTTCCAGGTTCAATAAAGATTACATCATGGAATAAGTATGCCATGTAAGCCTGAGAATCAAAGCCGTCACAATTGGCGGCTGTTTAACTGTAATGTCGCTGAAACACACACTCCCCCTATGTGCACACACACTTTCCCCCGCTCCCCTCCCGGCTCATCCCGAACCCTCCGCGGTCCCTACGATTAAGGGTAGTGTTATTGGGGAGAGGAAAATCTGATCAAAACTGTCGACCGCAAACTGACAATTTTCTATGGATTCAATAAAGGCCACCTTAACGATTTCCCTAATTAATGGATGACATCTTTGGCTGGAGGAGAGGCGCTGTATTCTACTCTGCCTTAGTCTTTGTTAACCTTCTAATTAACTTTCGTAGGTCACCCAGGTCTCCCAAACCTAAAAGTGAAGAGAGCCATTGTGCTAGAAGCAGTAAACTTACTTTTTCTGCCTGGGTACTTAAAAGGGAGAACGATTATAGGCAGGGAAAAATAACTCCATTTAAACTCTTTGTGACTGTGGAGAATGCATAGGTCCCTGCCTTAGAAAATAATTGAAACACCTTTTATACCAATATTTGCATGCATAATACACCAAACTAGCAAATATACATCTAAATTCAGCTGCAGTTCCAAATTGATTAGGGATTTGGAGGGTTTTTTTGGTCTCACCCCTTTTTTTCCCTTTTTTTTTTTTTTTTTTTTGGAATGTGAACTTCAGTGGGTCAACAAAAGGAATTGGATTTCTTGAGCAAATTGCAACTGCAACAGCCACCAGCTTTTACACGGCATGATCTCCAGCAAAGAGCCTGGGCTAATAGTACACACACACGCATTCTAACACTATAATATTAGGCCAGATTAATCCCTGTGGTAAGACCATTGAAGTCAATGGAATTGTATCAGAGATGAATTTGGTTCACTGCCTTTTGTGGAATCTAATATGAATTGACCATTGAGCTGGAGGCATCAAAGATGATAAATGCAGCCCTCTTTCAAACAGTCTGATGCAACCCAAAAAAGGGCAGGCAGAAGGCATTTAGGATGGGTGGCCTTTTCTTCTCTCTACAGCTTTCTCAGGGAAATTCTGCCCTCATTCACGCCCATTGACTGAAGTCAATTAAATTATTTTAATAAATTGTAATTAAAATTTGCAGTGTACAATGAAAGATTGAAACTTCATAGCACAACTTGACTAATAAACCTGAAGTTAATTGCTTCTTGAAAGTAAAGATTTAGAGTGCTTCTTTGGCTTGCAGAAGAGACATGAAATTAATTGTTCCTAGTTTTCTCTACTCAGCAGAGGACAACAGAGCAAAGTAGAAGAGAGTAATAATTGTTCCCCAATATAAACATACAGATGTACATCCCTGCACTAGTATCTGACTGCGCAACCCATACTCTTGGACAGAATGAACTGAGCTTAAAATTTACATTGAAAAGAAAAATCTGAAAGAGTATGGTTTGGAGAAATTTTTGGATTAACTGAGGAACAAGCCTGATACAGTGATTAAACCAGGCCTGGAAATCAGGCTGTCTCCAGACTTATCTTTTGCTGCCATTGGTTCACAGTGGAAAACGTCAGCTTTGACCTTGATGCAGTTTCTCCCTCTTTAGAGAAGTTATGTCAGCGAAGCAGCATTAAAAAAAACCAAAAGGCCTTGAACGAATCAGGTGTGAAAGCTGCAGTCGTGCAAAATGCAACATGCCTGACCAAGACTCTGAGTTCTTGAAATTTTTATTTTGATGGTTTGATTCTGCCACCACGTACATATTTTCTGGTAGAATAATTGGCACGTACATTGACATCTACTGGTCTTTACTCTCCAAACAAGTGGCACAAAGTATATTAATCATCCTCCCAAGGGTCCCTTGATTGCCCTAGAAACATCTTGGCTGTGGATAAGTAAGACCCAAATCTCTGAGGAGATTTGAATTGTGCCACCTTTCAAAAATATCCTCAGTTGGATGCACCTTGTATGTTTCTGCCTGCAATGTCCCAAAGGAGGTTTGGCATCATGTGGGACTGATTGATGAGGAAAGACAATGTATGGGATCAAGATACAGAAGAGAAGCAGCTGACCTTCCCTCCCTCCGGAAGTCTCATCCCTGGACAGCTGGAGGACTAATGGAGACCCAGGTCTCTACACTGCTCCCTCTGAACACCACAACTGGGCGATGTTTTACCTGACCATTCAGAGGAGAGACAAGTGATTCCACATCAGCAGTTATGTATTGCCCTTTATAGCTAATGAAAACTTTCAGGGTCCCCAGCATCAGGCTCTCCATCAGAAGGAGTACTGGTACTAAAGCCAGAGGTCTTCAGAGGATGGGATTGTTGTTGAGGTTCTCAGGAAAACTGGGTTTGTTCTCAGACACCAAGACAAACCTCCCATGCGACACAGGGCTGGGGAGATTAATCTCACCCGACTTTTAATATCCTTGTGAAGTTATCTGCACCTGAGCCTTGTGAGACTGGATGCCTTGAGAGTCAATGGAAGGAAAGACATCATACAACTACTAACCAAGAAGTGCTTATTTTGGATGTCTGGTACAGCAAGAACGAACTGTGCTCTAGGAGAGTTTTCTCACAATTGACTATGAAAAGTCCACTTACAAAACTTGAACATTTGCAGTTAGTAATGCAAATGTCTGTCTGTGGGCAGATGAATCCCCCACCTTCAGACTCTCTACACTTCGGTTCCCCATTTGTGAGAAGGAGACAATGATATTTCCATTCTTTCATTTTCTGCCCTTTTTTCCCTCTTAAACAGTAAGGCCCCTAAAGATCTGTCTAGGATTCACCTGGCAGGTAGTGGACAGCTACTTTTAGGGCATCTACTGAATTGATATTTTTATGAAGTAATTAATTTCATCTGAATTCAAAATCTAAATTAGATCTGAGATGTGCATCCCAATTTTTTTTTTCCTCAGCACAAAGGGACATGAATATAACCAAGTCTGCAATTTGGATTTTTAAAGTCAAGTAAAATTAATCTCCTCTGTTTTTTTATATGATACCAATCACAACAGAGGGCTCTGATAAAAATAGTTTCCATTTCTTGTAATACTGTTTTAACTGCCCTTGCATCTTAAACAATCCAATGACTAATTAATTGGGAAAACCTAGTTAACACTCAGTAGAATAAAACATAAGACATTTTTCTCAGTGTCATAGTTTAACCCCAGCTGGCAGCCACACAGCTGCTTTCACACACACATACACACACACACCCCTCCCACCAGTGGGACTGGGAAGCAGAATCAGAAAAAAGTTAAGTTAAATGGATTGAGATAAGAGCACGTTAATGATTGAAACAAAATTATAATAATAACGCTAGGATAATAATTGCAAAGAAAAGGAATACAACAAAAAGAGAGAGAAAAATAAAACCCAAGAGAGACAAGTGATGCAGAACACAATTGTTTACTCCTGCTGACCAAATCCCAACCCATTCTGGAACTACTACCAGCCTCTACCAGACAATTTCTCCCAGTTTGTATACCAAGCTGATGTTCCATGGCCTGGAATATCCCTTTGGCTGGTTCAAGTCCCCTGTCCTGACTATGCTTCCTCCCAGCTTCTTGTGCACCTCCTCTTGGCAGAGCATGAGAAAGTGAAAAGTCCTTGACTTTGGGTAAGCACTACTTAGCAGCAACTAAAACATCAGGGTGTTATCAACATTATTCTCAAACTGAATCCAATCCACAGCACTGTACCAGCTACTAGGAAGAAAATGAACTCTATAACAGCCAAAACCAGGACACTCAGTAATGAAGATAACAATTTAAAACTTGTTATTTCAAACTAAATGAATGATCTGTGGAAATATTTCACAGCAACTGGGACACTTATTATTTACCTTCTTGACACAACACACTTGGTTATGTGTACCTAGAACTGGAATTAACTATCTGACTCTGACATTAAAGTAATTTTTCACAGTCCGTGAAAGATGCCTCCCTGCAGTTCTGCCTATCATTTTCCAGAGGAAATAAATTATTTTTATCAGATAGTGTAGATCCTGGTAGTGTGCAGTTAAATTAAATTATGCTCAGATGTCATCTAGAAATAGCAATGTCATACAATCAACCATAAAAAGGATTTATGGACTGAGAGTGTAAACCAGGGCACCTAAAATGCGTTTAATTTGTCTTGTCACAACAGAAACATGATCCTTTTTAGGTCAAACTCATAGTGAAGTCCAGAGTAGCTCATTGAATCCACTGCCTTGGCAAGACTGGAACTGAGCTGGACCCGAGTTACTGTAAATATTCCAACTCCAGTACTATTGCCCGGACTAGAAATTCCACTTTGCCACCTTCTCAGCCCTGAGGGGTGTGATGAGCTGGCTTCCCAGCCCAGGAGGCCTGTATGGGCTTTTTCCATCCTCTGAACATTTCTGTGGGCGAGAAGCCCGTGGGCTCAATAGAGACAGAGATGTCATTCCTTGGCCTTCGCAGCTTTAGAGTGAGCTCAAGTCTCAAAAGTGACCTTACGCAAAGCACAGCAAGGCTGCACATTTGCTGCTTCTTGACGGTTTTCAAACCAAATACGTTTCATTTACAGGAAAAAAGAGTGTTTCTTTCCCTGCTTGGTGCTCTGGCAGAAGCAGCCTGGGCTCTTTCAAGCAGAAGGCTTGAAAAAGATATAAAAAATCACCTCTACCCTGTTGCGTAACTTACGCCAGCAAACAGTGCCCATGCAGAGATCACCTTAGTAAAGTTTCAATACAATAGGTCTGCTTCTCTTAGAAGCCAATGCCCACTTATACAGCTCTTAAGATAGAAAACAGCACGACTCTCATTTTTATTTCTCCACAGGCCCCTGTACGGTGTCAGAACTTTGTGCATGAGCTGCAGTAGACTTACAGTCTGAGACACAGGAAGGGTGACTGAGCTCTCAGCGTTGTCCAGTAGTAGACATGTGGAAAAAGTAAAGAGTTTATCCCCAAAATAAGGGGTTTTAAGTGCCTCCTGGTTGATACAGGCACCTGTATGTTGATCTCGGGTACTGAAGAGAAAATGTGGAGTGAAAGGAAAGCACTTTGCTCAGTCCTAGTGCAAGAGCCCATTGATGAACACTAGACTCTCTAGGTAGGAAGCAAAAATGACTGGCTCAGAAGACAGGTCCATCTGTCCAGGATGCAAATCCAAATACTTGACAGGTTCTGAGGATTCCAAGGGTTTTATATGGACAAAAAATAAAAAAGAGAATCCATAGATTCTTCCCTATCTGCTGTTGTTTCATTTTAAGAGCATCCCTTATACTTCCCAACTACACCAACTGAATCAGAATCATGGGCTTTGGAAACCTTTATGTCCACACCTCAAACTAGATTAATATGTCAAAATCCCTTGTACATAATGGCACTACTGCGACCCGAGTTCTCTTTGCCTCACTGTGAACACCATTATGTCTGCCAGCTGTGGTGCCACTCCCTTTCTCCTGTTCTCTTATCTGCTACCTTACAGTGTTTTCCTGGTAACCATTCCTTTTCCTCCTCACTCTTGCTGATTTGGTTTCTTGTGCTGATTTTTGCAGCTCGAGTCCTATATTAAGAACTCCAGGTTTCAGCTGCCAACTCAACAGAGAGTTGCTGACCTCACTGCATAGCTGTTTCTGCTTTTTACACCTTGTGCATTCTCCAGTTACCTTTTGGCTCCTCTGATTGTCATTTTTCCCCTCCTTTTTGTCACCCCTGGTGCTAGTTACCCCCAGCTCTTCTCCCAGCTTCCATTGTTGCCCTTCCCATGCACCAATTGCTAACTCTTCCAGCCTCTACCCCGCCTTATTTCATCCAGGCACATGGTCTAGTGAATGTCTCTAGACCCTGGTGTTCATCCTTTGCATCTTTGCGTTTATCCTTGGAAAAAAATCCTTTCTTCAGCCACTCCCTGCTAGGGTCCCTTCAGTCTCCCCCATTGCTACTCATTCTTTGATTAGCACTTTCTTTCTCCAGACTTACCAGCAGACTCTTTCTATGGATCAACCTCTTCATCTGTTTTCAAATAAGCCTCTGAAGTCTCTGCAAAAACAACCCTCCTCTACATTATGCCTTTCTCATCTCCTTACCTCTTATCCTTTCAAATGACCAGTGTACTCCCATTCTCTTGAACTCACCTCTCTGACACTCAGCAGTCTGGTTTCCAGCCACTTCACTCTGCAGGAATTGCTCTCTCTAAAATCACTAATGATGTCCTTCTAGTCAATTCTAACCACCTCTTCCCCAGCCCCTTTCCCTTTGATTTTTCCAACACCTTTGACATATCAGACCATTTCTTCCCTTGGAGTTCCCCACAACTCAGCTGTTGAGCTGAAAATTGCCGCCTTTAGTTTTAGAGCTTGGTAGCTGACAGTCAGAATAGGGGCACAATGAAAAGGATAATTCTTTGTATTGTCTTCTGCACACTAATGAAGCTCCTCTTAGGAAACCATGAAAATTTTAAGGGCATACCCAACAGTAGGGAAAAGTCCAGCACAGGATCTCTTTGCTTCCTAGAGACCTCTATGCCAGACTTAATAGAATACAAGAAATTTCACTTTCATATGTTTGGAATTTCTTCGGTGGATTTTTGTAAGGAGGAAGAAAAAGGAGAATAATGAAACTAATCATTTCACCTTTCTATGGATTTGTTGATTCGTGTCTCTCTCTGTTCACTGATAAAATGAGAGATAGATTAATTCAGAACTATATACAGATATACAAAACAGACCAAAAGAGGATGAGCCTGGGAAGATAGTGGAGTCTTTCCAATGTCAGGTTAGCCAAAAGTCAAAGAATGTCTAGAGGGTAAAAGCAAATGCAGTGGCGTAGCGAAGGTCACAGTCAAAGGTTCGGGGGAGGGGGATGTGTGGTGTGGTGTTAAATCCTTCAGCTCACTAGTGAAGCCAGAGGCTCTTTTCAAGTTAAGCTATACTTGCAGAGCTACATGGATAACATGAACAGATGTTCCTACTGTTTGGCTCTTGCTGTATCCATTTTTACAAAGATAGTTCTACTTAAAATATAGACTGAATATAAACTGTAATCACTTTATGTGGACCATAAAATATCAGAAATTCATGAGCAAAGTGCACAGAGATATAACACACAAGAATTATCATTGACTTCAGATAAAACTGCTGCACTCTGTACTCTTCTACTCTAACTTCAAGCCCTATTTGCCTCCTCATAGTCTGCAGCAAAGCCGTGGATGTTAAATCTCACTGTGTTTTCCATTAAAGTAAGAATAAGCTGCAGAAAACAGTGTTTAAAAAATCAAGGGAATTATCTTCAACTGTTGGATGCCCTACTCCCTCCCCTGTGTGTCAAAACAATTAGTGAGAGTTAGATCAAAGGATCCACTCTACAGAAAAGGGAGAAATAGAATCCAGTGTGAACTATCCCCCAGCAAAGACAGAATATATGCAAATAAATTGCAGGTAACCTGGAGATCTGATACTATACCACCTCCAGGAGGAGAGGGTCAGCAGTTACATCTGATAATAGCCTCTCTCTTTTATTTGGCATCACTATTTTCCAAAAGAAAAGCTAAATATTGATTAAGTGATACCTTAAATACCACAAGATTATCAAAACAATTACAGGGATTAACTTCCCAAAATGTTCCAGTATAACCTTAGCTGCAGAAACTGTGCCAACTTGGTAATGGCTGTTAAGACCTGTATGCACAAGAATAATCCCCTAGTTTTTTTTCTTTTTTTTTTTTTTTTTTTTTCTCTCTCTCTCTCTCTGATTGCTCCCACATATATTGTAGTTTTTCTGAGTGCATGGGATACACTTCCTCGGAACCTCATTCTACATTTCCTTGTTTGACTTTCTTAGAGCCAGAGGAAGTCAAAGGGTATTCAAGGAGGACACAAGACATCTATTTGTGTTGCCCACTTCCACATGAGAAAACCTTCCCTGATAGGAGAAGGCAGGAGACTTTGGCGGTTGTGAAGTCCCATATGGATATGCTAACTTTGACCATGCTGACTCAGTCTCACTCCCTGACAGGATTGTCTACCTAAGGACTGAATGTTCTGCAGACACCTTTCAGAACAGCATCAGATGGCTGGAGAAGTTTAACTCCACTAAAGAAGAGCTCCTGCTTGGTTCCCAGCCCAGTCTCAGAGTTCAGGGTCCTTGGTAGCTTTCCATTCCCAGAGCCCACTCTCATGCTCACATTGATGAGAACGGCTCACTTTTCCTTCCATTTTCCCCTCTTCACTCTTCTCTTAGTGGGAGAAGCAACTTTAAAGCATGGGAGAGACAGACAGAGAGAGCATGACGCCCTATAATCCAACAAGTCAACTTCCCGAGCTCAAACATGAACTGATTTTTTTTTCTTCCCTCGCCTTATAAAAAAGAAATTGACTTTTGTTTGGAGTTTGTGAAAAGTGGGACTCGGGGCCCAGTCAATGGGGCTCCCCGCAGCGCGGGCTGAGTGGAGCCATCTCGAACCAGTCAGCCGCGGCACCAATTAATCCGCTCTTTGTCACAGCCCCGGCCTCAGCAGCAGCGGCAGCAGTAGCAGCAACACATTTGGCCATTGTTCAGACCTTCATGCAACGGGATTTACCCTTTCAAAGAGGCAGTTTTGTCCCAAAGAGTTCGAGCGGAAGTTTCTCACTGACAATTTGCCCCAAATAGATAGATTTGTCAGCAGCAACCTTTAAAAGCAAAAAGCCATGGAGGAAAAAGAGGAGAAAAAGAAGTGTGGGGGGAAGAGCAAGTGCATCCTTGTCCGTCTGTCTGTCTGGAAGCATGTCCTGAGCAGGTGGGGTGGACGCTGGGCCTGAGGTACAGAAGGGCAAAATGGCATTGATGGGGGCTCTTGTTCATCTCAAGGCAGATGTAGCAAGGGAGCTAACAAGCTCCCAGGCTGTTGTATAGCAGCTCTGACTTCTGAAAGCCTTTCAGGGAACTTCTTTTACATGGCATTGTCATGCCTGCTACACAGCAATGTGCTGGGCTGGCCAGGGTTTCCCAGCCTCAAATGCTCCAACAGCAGCTGAACCCTGAGAGAAGCAGGCCTCGTTCTCTATACTCTTGCCACCAAAATCTGCATTTAAGCCAATTCAAGAATTTTTTTGCAAACAGGCTTGTGTACCTTTTGCTATGCGCAGTGCAGTGGGGCTCATATTCCAGGCAGGAAAAGGGGAAACAAGCACACGTGTGTTTCCCACGCTGATGCTGCTGTGGTCCTTAAGGGGCACCGTTCTTTGCATTCCAAGGTCTGTTTGCATGGACAGAGAGTCAAACCTGCTCTGTTGGAAACTGCAGCTATTTGCAGGCACTGCTCTTGCTCCAACCCTCAGAGAATAGCACTGCCCAATATCCCTGGCTCACTCATGGAACCTGCTCTTCCCCCCAAAACTTCCTCCCATACTCCAAAACCGGAACAGGAAAATATGCAAGAAACTCTCTCCACAGCTTGGATTCCAGCAGATCCACATCCATGTACAGACAGCTTCTTCCAGCCTTGCTCTCACACTGGAAAGCAGCAACTGGGAAGTTCCCAAGCCTGTCAGACTGATCTCTCTTAATAGCACAGTTTTGGGGAAAAATGGAAAAAATATGCCTACTCTCACCTGTGATTCCACCTTCTGTTACATCCGCTAGGCAGATGGGGGCTAACAGATTCCTGTGAACACCATGGTGCTGAAAACTAGAGTCCTGTTTTTCCCTAGGAAGGGTTGGGTTGGGAAAGGTTGTTCAGCCTGACGTGAATTGCCCTTTGCATATGAGAAATCATCATCTAATCACCTAGACAGCAAGTATAGCCTGCTCTTCTCCAGAGGCCTTTGCATGGCAAAGGAGCCAAATTCATGGGAGAACAAGTGGTTCTGCTGCAGTGTTAGTGCTTATCTGCTGCCGCTCAGGCAGTTTGGCTTCCCAAACTAAGCTGAAGAAATCCAGTCCACTCACGTAGATCTGCTGCAACCATCTGACCAAAAGGAGGGCATGACAAATGGATGCCAGGCAGCTACGTAGCCCTAAAACTTTGAAACAAATTCTGGAAACTCAATTGCTGGGTGATAGCAGGTCCAGCACTTCTGTCAGACTATCTTGCCTCGCTGTATCCAAAATGGGGTTTATCTACATTACTCAAAGAACCTCATTGTTTGAGTATTGCCCAGCCCACTGGTGTTTATTTGATGGCCTTCCCAGGGCATTTCCTAAAAGACACAGAGAAATGAAGACCAAGTTCAAACTGACATCAAAAATGTCACCAGCCTCCTTTTCATCCACCAAGTTCCTCTAAGCCTGCTTACACCTGTTCTTGGAAAAGGAAAAGGGCACAAGTGGCTGCAACCTAATTATAAAGCAGCCTGAAGGAGGGGTTGTTCACTATTAGGTTAGAACTATCTCAAGTGATTTGGTTTACAAGAGAACTAGAACTCTTTGACTTAAAACGGAAACTGAGTTAAAAGTCTGAGTTGAAACTGAAACATTGGGCTCCACACTTCAAGATACACCCACACCAGTGGGTGTCACATGTTCCAGGTGGCCTTCACCACAGGGAACAAAGAGTTGCAGAGCAGCAGCATCCTCAGTCCCAGAAGGCAGATGTAGGACCTCAGACCTTCCTCATTTGCAGAGGAGTTTTAAGAAACCTTAAAGACAAGTGAGTAAGGTTGGACACACCTTGCAAAGGCACAATGCATTGCGATGAGCTAAAGGTCAAGCTGTACAATTGCAAATACATTCAAACACAGCTTTCTCCATATGGCATCTCTCCAGTGGAGGCCTCACTCCTTCAGCTCTGCTGGAAATGAATGTGTAAATTAGCATTTGTTCTTTTCTGGCATGGGAGAAACACCGATACCAGGGACAATGGTATTCCTGAGGAAGCTTAGCTCTCCCACCCTTTATTCCCTTAGCATGATTGGCCCTGGTTCTCAATCAAATTGGTGGGATTCCCAAGACCAAAACTCTTCTTCCTTTAGCAGTAATTTTGCTTATGATTTTCAATAAAAGAAAAGCTACTGGATGTGACAGAAAGTATTCTAACAGCCACAGTGTGCTTACCATGTGCACAGTAAAAACAACAGAAGAAGACCACATTTCCTCTGCTTGTCTGTCAGGTTCTGAATCACATCAACCTCATGCCAGCAAAAGGGCTATCTGGATTTGGGAAACATCAGCCGACACTGACTGCAATGACAATATATAGAAAATTTAAATAAGAATCAAACAAATGCTCCCGACATTACAAAACTGCTTTATTAAACACACAGGTTTGAAGTAACTTCCCGTGTGTATTTGCAGCCAAATTCCAGTCTTTGGATCACTCTTGGGGTTTCCTAAACATCATGATTTACTATGGAGTATAATCTCTGCACTTGTAGTTGGAATAAAAACATTGTTGAGCGGTAATCTGTACACTGGATTTCTACTGCTTTTGCTAAGTGATCTGCCACACAGCTTTGCTTACCAGTGTCAGCGCAGCCACAGAACAGAGTAATTATGAAAAGCGGTTAAGGTAAGCATTACTAGTTATTATTAATCCACAAGCATCATTCCATGGTGGATTGGCATCCATGCCAGTCCTCGGAGTTTTTGATTCAGTGCTTTGATACTTTGTGCTCTGCATTGCAGCACGAAGAATGAAATCACAAGATAAAACTCTGTCCTGGGATTCCCATAACACATTCACCTGATTTATATTTCTTTGAAAGAGCCATGCTTCATGAAAAAGAGGGACATAGAGATAGTGGAGCACATCTCACCGGAGAGATATCTCCTATATACAAGCACATAATTCCGTAATATTTATGGCGATAAAATGTTTTTGTGACAATTGCAGCAAAATCGTGTGAGGGCGTGAGTAAAAATATCTGAAGTCTCTTTTAAGAGCACTTAGAGCTCAGAATCCCTGGGTTGGTAGTATCTGAGTGCCTCACACTGCAGAAAGCACCCCAGGCATCACGGTTTGTAAACCACCAAAACGCTATGCAAGTTCAAGGATATGCATTGAATTTTAATGGTGAAATCTTAGTTGAGGACTGACAGGACTCTTCCAGTCAGATAGGCTGCCTAAAACTTTGATTGTTCACGTCACATTTTCAGCTCTTGTGAAGCCCAGCAATCCTGTCAAAGTCAGTTAAACTACTACTTATTTCATGTTTTTGAGGGAAGACTGTGGGATCAGAATCTGCCTCAGTAGTATGTTTTCACTGGACTACATTTTCCGTTCAGGCAGGACAAGTGCAAATAGCTGCAGGATTAATTCATTTTACAGAGGAATATGACAGACCTCTGCTTTCCACTTTTCTGAGAGGTAAGAGTGCTAGATTTTGTTACACAGGCTCAGGCCACTGGTTTTGCAAGCTCACCATCTTGCTCTCATCAGTGTCTGAAATCTCAAAAGGCAGAAAACCCCAACCAACCTCATAATACATCTAGCTAATTGCAGAGTCATGTGTATCATCCTCTCCTTTGCTTGGACTTGCCACTAATTGCTCTACCTGCAAGGATACTTCTGTAACCTATATTTTATGAAGCAAGAGATAAAGCAAGCCTGTCTATACATTTCTTAGTCAGTCATTGAACTGTACTCCCCTTCTTAAAAATCTCTCTGCACCAACTGACTCAATACTTTCAAGCAGCACTGAATGTGATGTGCTGATTCAATGCTGCATCTGGAAGTATTTATTTTTGTTGTTTCTAAATTCATTTCCCAAAATAGATACCACAGATCTAGTCTCCAGCCCAAATCAAGAGATATAGATAAATTGAAATCAATGGAGCCGAGCCATTACATTGCCAGCCGGAAATACAGGCCTTAGTAAGAGCATTCTTTGCTGCCACTAACAGTGTTTTTTGCAGTTGCCTCAAAGGTCAGCTTGTTAATAGGCTTCTGCAGCAAAATTTGGGAGGCCAGTCCACCACAGAAATTGTTACATTCAAAGGACTATCAATCACGGTCACAGCTGAGGCAACTCTTTCCTATGCACACACAAGTACTTAAGATGTAGCCAGGGCTATTTTTTTACTATACTGATAAAATTATTTTTAAATGTCACAGCATAGCTCCAAGATGTATTTATTCCTTATAGTCAGAATTCTTTTGCTGACAAATTAAAACTGTTAAACTATAGACCAATCTTATTTTAAGTTTTCTTTTATTGGGTTTCTAATATATTTATTTACCCTCTTCTTTGGACCTTTCACTTGTTTTATACAGCTGTGTCTCTGCTGGCTTCAGTATTGATACTGTCTTTTGTGTTCATGTCAGGAAAACTAAAATGAGGCTGTCTCTCTCTAAATTAGATTGCAGCTGTTGCTACATCATTGGCTTATTACGACACTTTGATTTATATCTAACTAGCAAACTAACAAATAAGTCAAGTTACTAACTAGAGCCGCTTTGTTAAGTGCTTGTCTGCCATTGTCTAGATGGGATCAGGTACCAATGTAGGCGTATAAGCCAAGCCTGACATATCCCTTTCAAAGGCATACGTGATTAATGGGGCATTTCATTGCTGCAAGTGAACTCAGGCTTGTTCCACCCCTGAATACAAGTACTGAGGACAAGTGCCATGACTTACAGCGATACCCTTTCCCCAGTTCTCTTTCTTAGGTATAATTTTCCCCGCTATTCTGCACAATGATGGTGTGCAGTCACCAGATGCACATGTGGAAACAGAGCTATACGGTCGCTGTTGTTTGCAGCCATTAACTTACTTAACCAGGCATGCACACACACAAGAGAGAAACTCGCCACTTTTTCACTGGCATCTGCAGGGAACATGGGTCTTCCCCAAAGCTTTGCTGGATAAATTAATGCCACATGGAGGATGGGCTGGGACCTGCTCAAGCCTAGAAGCCACCAGAGATAACTGGTACATTCACTGTGGGACAATCCAGCATGCAGAGATGGATCATACAGTGCCACCAGCTCAGGGAAAGTCACCCCCAGCTGCAGCCAGAAGGTGGTTTTGCTTTACAGAGGATACATGAGCACAAGGAAATCTCTCTTGCACCAGGAGAGAGGGAGTGCTCACAGGACAGACTTCACCAGGTCATCTTTCTGTGCCTTAGATTTTCACATTTTGGGAAAAAAGCCTTTTCTTGATTCACTTGGGGAAAATTCACAGCACCAAACTGTGATGTGTTTTTGTTTTGTTCTGGATTTTTTTAGTTAGCTGGGGCTCTCAGCCTGGTCCTGCAGCCCCGGAAAGCACCTGGCCCTACGGCATCCATGGTGGCTGCCAGGGCAGCTGCCACAAAGCATCCTCAGCCACCAGGATCAGCTGTATTGGGTGTGTGCTGAGGTTTAGCTCCAGTCAGCATCTCAGCCCCACACAGCCACTTGCCCACTCCCACGCAGTGGAACACTGGTGGGAACGGGAAGAGCAAAATTGAGAAAATTCATGGACTGAGATAAAGACAGTTTAATAGGTGAAGCAAAAGCCATACACGTGAGCAAAGCAAAACAAGGGATTCATTCTGCTTCCCATGGGCAGGCAGGTGTTCAGCCATCCCCGGGAAAGCAGGGCTGCATCACACGTAATAGTGACTTGGGAAGACAAACGCCATCACTCCAAACATCCTCCCCTTTCTCCTTCTTCCCCAGCTTTATATGGCGCCATATGGTCTGGAATATCCCTGTAGTCTGTTGGCATCAGCAATCCCAACTGTGTCCCCTCCCAACTCCTCACACACCCCCACCCCGTCTCTGATGGGATGGGGTGTGAGGCTGAAAAGGCCTTGACTTTGTGTAAACGCTGCACAGCAGTAATGAAAATATCCCTGTGTTATCGACACTGTTTCCAGCACAAATCCAAAACACAGGTCTATGCCAGCTCCCGTGAAGGAAATCACCTACCTCGGCCAAAACCAGCACAGTGAGATGGCCCAGGCAGAACAAGAGGAAGGCCAATGCCACCACTGCTGGTTGTATAGTGCAGGGCCCTCCCAGGAAGGCATTCATGGGGCAGGGGCTTTGCAAGGAAAACTCAATATCACAAAAGAGCTTGTTAAGTACATTTCCACCCAGGGAGCAGGCCAAGCTGGGCACCAAGCACAGCCATGCTGTAGACCGGGACTGTGGTGGGACAGCCAAGGAGGAGCACGGTCTCTTCAGCAGCTTTCACAGTGACACTGCCCATCCATTTGCCTGCAGGGGGATACAGAAAGGGATTTGTGGTGGTGCCACAAAAACAAGGACTGTGACCTACAAAGAAGGGACGGAACCTTATATTTTGGGGGTGGTTTGGAAGAACTAAACCCTGGAAGTATTTATGCTGCAAGGGTGCTGTTGTACTCAGCTCCCTGCATAGGCTGCCTAGGGCACCAAGGGACATCTCTGGATCTCACCTGGAACGTGCACCAAAGGAGAGAAGTGGAGATAGCTTCTCAAGTATCCCAAAGCAGGAGCAACTTCTCCTCCCAGGAGAAGATAGCTCTATCCTTTCCTTCCTTATCACCTTTCCAAGAAGACAGGTATGTTGGATTTGCCTGATCTTACCTACATGCTTCCCATTGAGAGAAACAGATGAAAACTGCACTTCCATGTAATCTGCTGCTATATCCATACACCTCTGGCAGCTTAAATTTTTTCCTCACCTGACCTTCTTCACTTTTTCCTTTTGTTCTTTTGTTCACTGAAGACCTTTTGGCTCCCCATCCAAAGAGCAGAGGAGACAAGCAAGGTAAAGGCAGAAGGAGTGCTGCACTTGAAGATGGGTCACACATTCGATTTTTATTGCTAAGACTCCAAGAAAAGATACCTGGCAAGAGACCATGGCACAATGCTGAGAAATGTCACCGTGTAACAGCAATCAGAGTCCAGAGTCCTGAAGGAGATACACTCGAAAGGGAACACATGCCATTTCCTGTAGCAGGACTGACAACTATTTGTACTTCCAAGGCAGTACAAGGAGACGGTAAATTTCATTGCTATATTAGCATCTTCTGTATATGCAGGACTGCTTAATAAACAAAATCTGTTTAACCCAGCAGACAGCTAAACACCATACAGCCATTCATTCAATGCCAGCACAGTGGGATGAGGGAGAGAATCAAAAAAAAAGGTAAAACTTGTGGGCTGAGATAAAGGCAGCTTAAAGAAACAGAAAAGGAAGGGAAAATAATGTAATGATAAAAGAATATACAGTGAAAGTGATGGATAATTGCTCACCATCAACTGACAGATGCCCAGCCAGTCCTCCAGCCATCTTCCCCCGGCTTTTTTGTTCAGCATGATGCCATGATACGGGATATACCGATAGTCAGTTTGGGTCAGTTGTCCCAGCAGCCCATCCCCTCCTAACTTCTTGCACACCCCCAGCCTACTCTCTGGCAGGGCAGTATGAGAAGCTGAAAAATCCTTGACTTAGTGTAAGCACTGCTCAGCAACAACTAAAACATCAGTGTGTTATCAAAATTATTCTCATCCTAAATCCCAAACACAGCAGTATACCAGCTACCATGAAGAAAATTAACTCTACTCCATCAAAACCTGGGTTAATAATGGTAAATGTTAAATGGTAATACTGGTAATCACTACAAATACTAAATGTTAACTATAATTTCCCACCTTTTGGGAGCCGAACTACTTTTCCACCAAATGACCATGGAAACAGCTTTGATAGAACCCGCAGTGAGAAGCTGGAGGGGAGAGAGAGCTCTTCCCTGTACTCTTGGAAGATGCATCCTGCCTTCTCTTTCGGGGCTGAGATACCTCTGTCCATCACAGAAACCACAGGAAAGGCTCTGAAGAGACAGAGGACACACTTCAGCCAGTATAGTTTTACAAAGCAACACCCGGCACAGCCTGGGAAACAGGGAATGGCTGATGGTTTGCTCTCTCCTCAGCAACTGCAGCCCCAACCCACATGCAGCACCAGCTTTGGGTGTCTGGGTTATGTTACTGGAGTTTTGGGTGGAGAGGTGGGTTGTTTGAGCTCTTCTTTTTTTTTCTCTTGGCACAGCCTGATGCTGTATATGGGAGGTAAAGCCCTGTTTGCATTCAGAGCAGCCTCTCTCAGGTGCATCTGAAACCTGTGGACATGGTCTGACGAGCCTTGGCAGTGTTTGTGAAGTGGCTTTGAGTTTACGACACCAACAACTGTGGCTGCTGCAGGGCCAGAGATCTGCCTCTCTAGAGCAGGGGATGCACGGGGCCAGATTTGGGCCCTGCTGCCATTTAATCCTCTTTCTTTTGGCCTTCAGACCTTGCTAATGTAGCATCTCCTTCCCTGTTGCTTTCCACATTGCTCAAGGAGGTGAACTTTTCCCTGCCTCCCTGGAAGCAGATTTGGAGCGAATTTGTCTGCATTCCCTGATCCACCAGTTTCTTTGCTTTCTGAGATCTCCCTGAGCAACTTCCCAGTCCTCTGGACTGTGTCTCTCAGGCAGGACCAGGCTTGTTCTGATTCAAGGCTTCCTTCTGTGTTGTGGATGCACCGGTCTCATGGGGAGCAAAGAGCAGAAAGTCACTGGCATTCCAGTGCTGCCAGAGTCATGCAGCCCTGTGACACAGCTGTGGTATTGGCACAAGAGGAATCACTCATAACCTGAGATAGAAAGATGCAAGGATGAAATATGAAGTGCAGGAGGACGCAGACAGTGTGTTTGGGGCTGGGCTGAACACCACATTCTCCCAGGATCACAATCAACACGGGGGAAGTCAGTTGTGGCACATCAACACCTCACGCAAGTGACAGGGACGAAAAAGCAGAGACTGAGGGACAGCACTTGCCGCCCCTGATCTCTGGTGCCATAGCCCACCCCAGCTTGCATCGGCAGGAGAAATAGTCTTTCCCTCCTCCCCAGATGCGCACCTCTCACCGTCCTTCGGCTGCTCTAGCAGCTCTCACCTCACAGTTCCCAACCGGAGTGGGAGAGATCGGCAGCCTCTCGGTGAAACCAGAGCTGAGAAAGGGTCCCACCTCTGGCCCCTCGTCGCCCCCCTGCACCCCGGCTCCGGCAGCGCTCCTGCGAGGCTCGGGGGCGGCGAGCTGCTGAGGGGCGGCGAGGTCGGCGGTGCCCGGGGGTCGGAGCTACTCCACGGGGCAAGGGCGGGCTCCTCGCACGGCCGCCGTGCAACAAGTCCCGGCTTCGGGAGCGGGAGCACAGCCCGCCGTGCGCCTCCAGCAGCCAGCCTCCGGTTCCCGAGGCAGGACGGCGGTCCGGCTGCCCGGCTGGAAGGCTGGAGGCTCGGCCCGGGCCGGCTCGCAGCCCCGGCCCGCTCCCCGCCCGGCCCCGTCGGCTGCCAGCACAGCCGCAGCCCGGGCCGGGGCAAGGGCAAGGGCAGGGGCGAACCGCAGGCGGGCTCCACCTCAGCACGGGAAAATGCAAAAGAAACGGGATCTTGATCCGTTCTTTCTGCTTTCCTTTTGTCTCCTGTTTTTTCTTTTCTTTTTTTTTTTTTTTTTTTTTTTTTTTTTTTTTTGGGGGGGGGGGGGGTTGTCCCTTTTTATGACAGCGAGGGCACAAGGCGAGTGAGGAGGCGGAATCGTCTCGGCAGCCGCTGCATTTTGTGTGGAAGCCGCTCGGGGGTTCATTAATATCATTAGCATTTAACCCCCTCCCTGCCCCCTCCCCTTCCCAGCGCGGGGTGACGTCACGCGGCGGCAGGAGTTGGGGGGAACGCGAGGGAAGCTCAGTGGGCAAGGGGCGTCCCTCTCCCCTCCCCGCCGCTGCCTGTCACAGCCTCTCTGCCGATATTATAGGGGCCGAAGCCTGGAGCTCAAAGCGCGAAGTCAGCCAGTGTAATGAACTTCTGGAAACCTTTCCCTTTTTATACCATTCAGTTTCTGAGAAGCAGAGACTGCCTCCTCTGACGCCTTTTCCCCCCTTCCATTATTTTTCCAGGCTCTGATCTCCCTGCTCGCTGCACCGAGGCGCTCGGCGCAGAGCCCCGCTCCCTATCCTACCTTCTCTTTCGCCTCATTGTTGTCCTGGCTGCTGTGGCTCTCGCTTGCCTTCCAGGAGCGCGGTGGCGAGTACAGTCGCACCCCCAGCACCCTCCCGGGGTCCCGAGAGCATCTGCTCGCAGAGGGGCAGCCAGCGGCCTCCGACTTTGGGTCATTTCGTTGCTTTTTTACTTTTTTCCTGCTTTTTTTTTTTTTTTTTTCATTTTGCTCCACTTTTCGGGTTTTTTTCCCCCTTTCCGCGTCCCCGCAGCTTGTCCCCGGCCCTCGGGAGGACATCGCTGGGAGAGCGGGGCTGCGGCGAGGATGTGCCGGCCCCCGCGGCGGAGCCAGCAGTGAGCACCCAAGGGAGGCACCTGCCCCGAGGAGCAGGGGGGCCCCCAGGGGGGCCGCACCGCCTCGCCCCGGCGCCGACACTTCGCCCCGAGTTTAACGACTCACGGGGGCTTCGAGCATGAGCAAGCCGGCGGGATCAACAAGTGGGTAATAACGCGGTGGAGGCTTCGAGCAGCCTTTCCGAGGCCGGCTGCAGCCTGGCCTGGGGGGCGGGAGGTGGAGGGGAGGGAGAGGAAGGGGAGGGGGTGTTGTGGCTTGGGTTTGCACCCCCCCACACCCCGCGCCCAATTGAAAAAGAAGTGTATATTTCCAACCGGACTGGCAACGAATATATAGGCTCGGAGTGGCCCCGATGGAGTTCGGGCCTGGGGCTTACAAAAAGCCGCTTTCCAGCTGCGTGCCGCGGCTTTCCGCGCGGGGAACCGGGACAGAAGCCCGTGGGCAGCGAGCCCCTGGGAAGACGGCTCCGCCGACGGCGGGGAGGGGGCTGGTCCCGCCGGGACGCGGGAGTTTGCGTGCTGATCTCCGGTACTGGGGCGGAGGGGGGAAGGTTTGGGTTTAAAAGGCATTTCGGCGTTGAAACGTGCTGGTTTTCTCACGGACTTTATGCAATCTTCTGCGACATAATAATTTCTTTTTAAGAGTTTGAAACTCCGGTCACTCAATTACACGGAATCGCGTAAGCAACTCAGTCGAAGGAGGATTTAAATGCAATACTTTGCACACCATTCCCAGTTACAACAAATAATCCTGCAACGAGGAAAGCAGAAACAACTTAAAAGTCACATTTTCCTTAATCCTAAATCCATGCACCTCATAACTGGGGAATTTAAAGCATGACTAACCGCTCTTACAGAATGGCTCAATCCGTATAATCCCAATGGGACTTTCGGAGTTTGTAATATGGATGGAGTCAGTAACAAAGGGGGAAAAAATACCCAATCCAATTTAATGTCTGACAAGTGATGGATCGGACAGCTATTTCCTCTGCGCTCCGACAGGCTCCCGGGGTTGCGGAGCGGCGGCAAAGGGAGGCAAAGCCGGGAGGGACCCGCCGCGGTACCTGCCGCCGGCCGCCCCCCGCCAG
>VZRV01008972.1:442434-567808 GCA_013398115.1 Falcunculus frontatus | reverse complement strand
GCACCTGGCACGGCCCGGCACGGGGCACGCACAGGCGGCCTCTCCGCGCCTCCCGCAGCCGCGGGGCCGGCGCCTGGGGCCGGCGGGGTGGGCGCGCTGCTGCCCCCGGCCCGACGGCTGGCTGTGTTGCAGGGAGGTTGCCCGGTGGACAAGACGCACAGGAACCAGTGCCGAGCCTGCCGGCTGAAGAAGTGCTTGGAGGTCAACATGAACAAAGATGGTACCTGCTCCCCCTCTCCCGGGGCTGGGGTGGCGGGGCAGCAGGAGGGAGCTGCTGTGAACCGAGGAGCGCTGTGTCACTCCGGTGTCTCCTTGTCCCGGCCACTAATGCCCCGGCCCATCCTGCGGCAGCCTCAGACACTTCTCCTCGGACACGTCTTGGGCGGGGGGGGCACCGGGCTGGCCTCAGAAAAATGCAGGGCGGGAAGGAAGCCCGGTCGAGCAGTGCAGGGCACCCAGTGCGGATCCCCGAGGTGACCCCCTCGCCTCTCTTTGATGCCCCACAGCGGTGCAGCACGAGCGGGGCCCCCGGACGTCGACGATACGGAAGCAGGTGGCCCTCTACTTCCGCGGGCACAAGGAGGAGAGCGGCGGAGCCCCGCACTTCCCCGCTGCCGCCCTGCCGGCACCCGCCTTCTTCACCGCCGTCTCCCAGCTGGAGCCCCATGGCCTGGAGCTGGCGGCTGTCACTAGCACCCCGGAGAGACAGGCTCTGGTGGGCCTGGCACAGCCCACCCCAAAGGTCAGCCACTGCCCTGGCCCCTGGCAGGCTGCAAACCTTGCTGCTGAGGTGCCTGCAACCTGTCGGCTCCTTCATGCCCCTGGGGGAGACATAGCAATCAGCAAGGCTTGAAGCTTTGTGGGTTGTGGTGGAGACTTTTGTTACATCCCTAAAAGCTCTGACGATATGAGGTGCAACACCCTTTGGAGAAGGGGTATGCAGCAGGACCAACTGATAACCTGCTCCATACAAACCCTGTCTCTCATACATTATCTTCATGGCTGCAGAAATGCTCCTCCTGCCTGGAGCCCGTCCACAAGTCAGTTTTAAACCTTGGTTCACAAGGAATGCAATCCCTGTGAACGAGTTTTCTTCAGCAAAATGCCAATCTCCACAGTGGTGTAGTTCAGAAAGTACTTTGTGTACTGACCAAAGCCTGCAGCTTGTCCCCACAGACACAAAACCCAAACTTGGCTAAGCTGGCTCTCTGCACTTCTTGGTTGTGACATTTCCTAAGCAGCCCAGTGGAAGCACTGCTGTGGCCTCAACTGCACAGGAATTAGCTGCAAGGCAATGTTTTTCATTAGCCCATTTGCAATGGCATTTTGCGTCTTCACAGCATCTAGAAAATCACAGAAGAAACTGCTTAAATAGTTCTGCATTTTCAGAGCTGGTTGCTTGGCAGAACCCATCATAAACGTGGTCACAACATATAGTTTTACGTGGTAATTTTGAAAAATGCTGAATCAGAAATTATTTGGCAAGAAAATGTAGCACACACTTGAAAACAATTCCATTCAAACCCTACACAGCCCCTGGATAGTTATGCTTAGCTCTATGCATCTCCTTACAGCCTGTTGCAGTCCGGGAGCAAGATGAATGTTTAGGCTAAATGAATATTTACTGCTTTGCTGAGCAGGGCTGGAATGCCAACTCAGCTTCTGAAGCAAGATTACGAACTACATACTGTTAATCAAATTTTTATTCTTGTAACTCTGCTATCAGAAGTGTGCTATTGTGTAACACAGTAAAACATGACACAATTCTGGCACATTTCCCCCCCCCGCGATGTAATAATTTCATTTCCCTTTCAACCTCCTGCTCTGAACAGTTTCTTTAGCACAGCTCATCCACACGGATAAGCAGCAAGGATCAGTTTGGAGTGAGCCCACTGCAAGCAATGCCCTCTGCTTGCAGAACACGAGAGTGCACACTCCGTATTGGGCATGAGCAGGAGCACTGAGTGTAGGGGAGAGGAAGACCAGGCTGCCTTGGTGACACTGTATGAAATGGCTTTATTTTCTTTTTGACATTAGTACCCACATGAAGTCAACGGTACCCCTATGTATCTCTACGAAGTGGCCACTGAATCCGTCTGCGAGTCAGCAGCCAGACTTCTGTTCATGAGCATCAAGTGGGCCAAAAGTGTCCCAGCCTTCTCCACCTTGTCCTTACAAGACCAGGTAAGGCACTGGCAGTGGGAGTGGCATTGGCCTGGCCTGCCTGTTAAAGAAGGCTTAGACTTGACATTGGGTCCTGAACTTCCAGCCCTAGACCTTGAAATCCATAATGGACTTCAGCAGCTCTGAAGTTCAGTGCAGAGTTTCAGTCTGTCCCTGAAAACCAGGCAGTGATTTAGAAACTGCTTTCCTCCAACTTTTATCTCATGAAGCAAGTGAAAATCAAGCCAGGAAAAAGAAATCTAATATAAAATGAATATTATGGAAGGATAAGTGATACAGGAGAAATCACCAGGCTGCAGACCAAGCTTAGCAGGCCAAAACTGCTTCTCTACTTGTAGGACAACTTTTCCTTCCATAAAATGGGGAACAGCATCTTACTTTGCTATTTTGGAATGAGAAATGCTTAGTTAAACTTATGGTCTCAGGATATGACTGAGATGGTTTCTGAAGACCAATTCTCCTCCTCCTCCTTTACCAGTTCTTTCTCCTCCTCCTCCCCTTCCCCTCCCCCCCCACCTTCTCCTCTCCTCTCAACTGTTTACACAGCCAACATTTTTTCCTTATTCACCTTGGCTTACAATTACATCAATATGGTGGAAGCAGTATTTGGCCAGCCCCCAATACTTTTACCATTAATTAAAATCCTCCCTAATGTGTTTTGTTTTCCTCTATGATAATTCGCCTTTGCCTCAAGTAAATAATATGTGAACCATACAAGATGAAACAATTTCTTGATGACTTGATTCTTGATGAGGACTCAGTGTGCTTCTTATAATGCACCAATTTTTAAAAAAGTAATGAGATAATTGTAAAATGGGAGGGTGGATATCTACACAAAGCCCCAATCATAAAAGACATCTAAGACTTTGATATGATTGAGCTAATTTACCAAAATGGTAACTAGGAAAACTGTGCCATAGACATTACAGAGCAGTCACCAGAGGAACTAGTTCCTCTCCCCAGAAGCACATTGCAAGTGTTGCAGTTGATATGCAAATCTGTATTTTGCACTAAAGGAAAAGAGCTCCTTAGGAAATGAAGACTGTTTTCTACCTAAAGGTAGATCATGACGGCCCCAATGTGTTATAAAGCTAAGGTATATAAAAATGTTCCTTTTCTAGCACCAAACCCACGTTTTGAAATCTTTGTTGCGAAATTAGACAAAGAGGCATGATGCTCAGCTCCACCTGAAGTCCTGCTACGGAGTGAGGATGAGGGGAGCGATGAGGGCCTGGGAGGTCACACATGCCAGTAGGAAGACAACAATCTCAGTGTGGCATCCTGCTGCTCTCTAATTGTGTCTTCTGCTGCCACTAATCCTGTGGAGCACTGGGTCTGTCACAGTGAGCAACCAAAGAAACAGGCCCAAGTGTCGGGGACAAGAAGCAGATGTGCTGCTCCAGCAGCAGCCCCAGCACATGGGAGGAGACTGGGTCCAACTCTAGACCAGTGATGTCCACAGGAGGCTCCCTAGGCAAAGGCTTTATTTAACATAATAGGGAGGCATTTCCCACAACATCATCTGTTAGTGTGCAGAGGAGGAGGCAGCAGGATCTGGGAGCAGGGGAAATCTCCACAGCATGTGACCAAGTATGTCTTAAACAGCAAGGGCTGTTTATCTACCACAGATACCACAGTGCTCCCATTACATAACCCACTACCTCTTTCACTTTCATAGCAGGGACTAATGTTAGTGAATAACATATTAAAAACCCAGCCTTTCCTTAACATCATTCTCACTTGCTGTACCTCACTGCAAGTCAGCTTCCTCAAAACTCAGAGCTGCTCAGCTCGAAAGCTTTGACTTAGGCCTCTTTCTGCATGATTCCCCTGTCATATTTAGGAGAGCTGGAGAAGAAATAACTCTGATTTTAATCACCTTATTTCATGAATAATCATACAGTTGATTTTTATAACATTGCTATTGCATTATTTAATTTGACAATGGCCCAGCTGTAAATGTCTGCATTTCTCTTTTTGTATCCCTGACATCTGGCTGAGGAGAGTCTAAAATCTTTTCCTGAATTTTCCTCTTTTTTTTGCTCTTCTAAAAAGGCGAGTGCAGTGTAATTTCAGGACTCTGGGACAGTTTTATCTTGAAGGCAAGGAAATAAATAGAAACCAATTTGCTGATAAAACACAAGTCTGAGCATTGCTGCATCATTTACCTCTGGTAAACCAGAGGCTGTGTCTCTTCTCTAGATTCATACTGATAAGTACATCTTGAACTGGAAACCACACAGCAAAAAATGTCATGCTTCTAGTTCTCCTGGCCTGCACACCCGCCCACTTTATCTGTGAGACAGGTTGGCCAAATGCAGGTCACCAACAAAAGGTCACACTAAGGATTGGGGTTGATTAAGCAGCAAAACCCAGTTGTTCAGAAAGCCTGGTATTTGTTGTTTCTTTGAAGAAGGAGGGCTAAGTATGACTTCAGCATGAATTATTTTAATTGGTGGTTTTACAGACTTATGCATAGGCATGAAGAAAGCTTTAGCTATTGGAATAGTCTCTTATTTCTAAAGTCTTCTGACTTTAAAGACTTGGTGGGAAAGAAAACATGAAATTTATATCTTCCAGGAACCACCAGTTATTACCATTGTAGCTGCATGAATGAATGACAAAAAAAGTTTTACAAAAGCAAATGAAAGGCTCGCAAATCATTTCCTATGTCATACAGACACCTGCACATCCGTCAGGTGGGATTATCCTGACGAGGGACTGGGTTTGCAGGCTGCAGTGGTTAGGAAACTTAAGAGCAGATTCATCTGCTCTCAGAAGAAAGCTGAGATGGGCACCACACTCTAGACACAACACCCCCTCCCCATCTCAATTTCAGACAATAATCTGGACAGGTTTTGGTACTGTAAAATCCAATGTGTTTCAAACAGCAACTGTATGCAGAGACACAAGTACCTTCCCGTCACAGTTTCCTGAGGTTATGTAGAAGTTCTTCAAAGCACAGAGGGCAAAAAGGCACAAAATGGACATAACCCTACAGTAACAAGTTGAGAGCAGAGACTCTGAGAATTCTTCCTTCCGTTCAGATTGGAACAGGGTGGTTTAAAACTTGTAATCATGGAATCACAGGAGGGGTCAGGTTGGAAGGGATCACATCTGATTCAACCTCCCTGCTTAAGCAGGGTCATCCTAGAGCACATTGCACAGGATTGTGTCCAGGCAGCTCTTGGAATACCTCCAGTGAGGGAGACTCCACAACTTCTCTGGGCAATGTGTTCCAGTGCTCAGTGCACAGTAAAGAAGCTTTTCCTCGCATTCAGGTGGAATTTCCTGTGCATCGGTTTCTGCCCATTGCCTCGTGTCCTAGTGGCTGGTAACAAGTAACACTGTCCTAAACAGCAATATTGTTAAGAGTTCACACACAGATAAAGGATTCACTTTTACTGATGCTTTCTGTATCACCTACTGCTTTCACATATCTGATTCCAAGGAAATCATCATTAATTTGGTACAGCATCTTTTTTTACTTTGTTCTTCCTTATAGACTCTTTACATACTTAAAATACCCTCTTTCCTCTTTTCCTAAGGAGCTAAGCTGCTGATAGTTTCAGGGACCATAGCAACATTAATGATTGCAGGTTTTGGGGTTTTGGTTTGGTGGCTTCGTTTTTTTTCTGCATGAGTTTTGGGCAATTTGTTTTCACTGCATGGAGCTGCTAGAAGATACCTCCTGAGCCCACTACAGTTCTCACCCCTTCAAACCTCTGCCACCCTGTTGTGTGATATGAGGTCCCAGCAACATGTACACACCACCACATACCCTTTGGCCATGAACTTCAGCTGAACCAGAGGTCCTCCAAACCTTCCTTAAGAGTTGCTCTGGGCTAACAATCCATAGATAGATGCCCTCAAGCTTAAACATGTCTGTTCTGGCTTTGCCAGTCTGCATTTCCAGAAGTCTTGTCTTCTCTTCAGATGCACCACTGCCTCTTCAGGGAAATCATAACCATTGCCTCAGAGAAAACAGAAAAACATCCTCCATATAGACAGGCAATGTGCAAAAATTGCAGATAACTAGCAATGCTGTCAGCATAGGTGCCTGGATATTCACATCTCTGAAAGGAAACAGCTCTTAGTGCCTGGAATTTCTGAGTGATTTTAAGCAAAAAAGCAGAAAAACAGGTGACACTGAGAAACTGTACGTGTGTCCACATGCTGTGCTTGACAGATCTAAGACTTGCTTAGTAAGGAAGGGGTTATAAGGTGCATGTGTGCTCTAAAGCAGTACCCCCTACACCGATGCAGGATGTTGTCCAGGCTTTTCTTCACAAAATTCTGCCTTCCTGAGGGAAAGGAGTGTAATCCCTAGAGAGCAAGAGGAAAGCACTCATCCAGCCTACCCTAGAACAGCTGTATAAGTGCTGAGGGAGAGGAGAAGAGAACCCATAATATGCTGAGAAAGCAAGTGTGTTCATGTTGTGAGCAAATGCTCTGGGGGAAGAGCTCTCACTCTCTCTTTCTCTTCCCTTTTGGTCCACAACACAGTGCACAGTGAGCCAACCCTCAGTGTTTTTCTGCAATGCATAGACTTATTTCTAGACACCTTCTCAAAAGGCTAAGAGAAGAGCTAATGAATGCTGTGGGGGAAATACCATGACAGGCATTTAAAGTAGTTTTTAAAATAACAGAAATTTACATATTTAAATTGTTTATAAATCTATAAATTATACACTATGTTATATTGTACATCTATTGTATGACAGCTGATGCTTTTGGAAGATGCTTGGAGAGAACTGTTTGTTCTAGGAATAGCACAATGGGCCATTCCAGTTGATGCTAACACTCTACTGGCTGTATCTGGTAAGAATTGCACAATTTAATGACTTTGTTACAAAAATTACCATAAAAATACATTACTGAAAAAAGAACAACATGTAAAGAATAACAAATTCCTACTGAACAATAGAGCATACCTGTCATTTATAAATCTATATTTAAATGCAAATAATGTTGTTTTGTTGTATTCATGACTGCTTGCATTGTCATTTAAATGCAAATTACTGTGTTTGTTATCATCCAAGAGAAGATTTTATATTAACTTTCATACAATATAGTCAGTTTACATGGAACCAGATAGACAAGTGTGACAATAGAGAGGACATTGATACAGAGGATTTTGTCAGAAATCAATATAAAATAAAGCAAATGCCTTTAATATTATTTATTTCTTCTGTTTCTGTTTCAGGCATGAACGGTGACAACACAGATTCTCAGAAGCTGAATAAAATTATTTCAGAAATACAGGCTTTACAGGAGGTTGTGGCTAGATTTAGACAACTTCGGCTAGATGCTACTGAATTTGCCTGTCTCAAATGCATTGTCACTTTCAAAGCTGGTAAGCAGAAAGGATCTCTTGCTCATCTGGTCTGATAACTATGAGGTTGCTGCTTTAAAGTGAAAATGATGTTTTAAACCAGGCATAGCTTTGCATCACCCAGTAGGTTTCCTGGTATTGAATTCCAATAGTCATTGCTGCATTTTGAAAGGCTGACAGTGCAGTGCTGGGGAACTAATGGGAACATTTAATTTCCATTGATAGCACTAGCTGAACTGTTTTGATCCACCCAAGAGTCAAGCTGAACTAGTAACTGATCTGCTTTCCAGTGCCCACACACAGTGGTTCTGAACTGAGGAGTTTCCGAAATGCTGCCGCCATAGCAGCCCTTCAAGACGAAGCCCAGCTCACCCTGAACAGCTACATTCATACCAGGTCAGTGGTGTCTTCTGTCAATGCTTCTGGCAGGCGTAGGGGTAAAATCCTGCTCTCATTGCACACAAGGTGGCATTTGCGCTGACTGAAATGGGGACCAGGCTGTTAAAGAGAACATACACTGGCTGTCAGCCTGCTGGGATTTGGTGTTTCCTGACAAAATAGAACCATAGAAAATGTTGGAAAGGACCCTTAAAATCATCCAGTTCAACCATTAACACTGCCAAGTCCTTCATTAAATCATGTTCTCAAGTGCCACATCTACACATCTTTTAAATACCTTCAGGGATGATGACTCCACCACTTCCCTGTGCAGTCTGTTCCAATGCTTGACAACCTTTTCAGGAAAGAAGTTTTTCCTAATACCAAAACTAAACCTCCATTGGTGCAGCTTGAGGGCATTTCCTCTTGTCCTATTGCTTGTTTCTGGGAGAAGGGACCAAAACCCACGTCACTACAATTTCCTTTCAGGTAGAGAGTGATAAAGTCTCCTGTGAGCCTCCTTTTCTTCAGACTGAACAATCCCAACTCCCTCAGCTGTTGCTCTAGACCCTTAACCAGGACTTGTGGTCTAGACCCTTACCAGCTTTGCTGCTTCTCTTTGGGTGTGCTCCAGCACATCAGTGTTTTTAAACAAATAGAAAAGTGCTAAAAGGAGAGCTCTTCCTCTGGGAAGTGATACCAGCTGTCTAACACTGCAGTTCAGAGGGCTACATTTTCCTCTACATTTTATTCAATCAAATACTACTAAAAGAGATGCTCAAAACATTCCATCTCAGACCAGTATGAGCTCTTTTCACCCATGATCTCCAGTTCCCATATAATCTCCTCCATTTCGCAAACACAGAAATCAGGACACAAGGAACTAAAGTGGCTCTTCCAAGACGCTGCCCCGAGTTTGTGCTCAGGTTGAAATGAAAACCTCAGAATTTGTGAATCCCATTGTGGTGCTGCAGCAAAATCCTTTAGTTGCAATAGAGGTCCATGAGACTACAACAGTGGGAGATGGAGCAGTGCAAGAGGAACTATTATAGCATTTTTTCCTTCTGAAACTTTGATTTGCTGTCATAGTATCTGTCACGCAGGAGTCCTATCAGTATCAGAGATTAGATGGTAACAGTCTCTGAAGCACTTTTATTAGTCTATAGGGAATGGCCTGCACTGGGGATGGAAGTAAAAATGCAAATTCCATCCAGTTATGGCTGCTTCCGAGCAAAAAGAGTAAATGCTGCATAGCAGTCTCTTCCTGTTCTTACGGAAGGCCTTTTCTGTGAAGATTGCTCCCTGGAGACCCTAAGTGAGACAGGGCCTTGGAGAGAGAAGCTAGGGAGGAATACATGGCCACAGCTTCCCTTCCAAGCATGACAATGTTTCCACAGCATTTCTGTGTTGCTGGAAGTATTTAGATACTGTGCTACCCAGTATATGCTGTAACCATATCCTTTTACAAGGGAAAAGTGCAGTCCACTTACAGGACTCTCACTCAGACTCCATTGTGAGAGGGCTTTCAGCCTGTGTGTTTCATCCTCAGGCTTGAATTTACCCTCCTGCCAGTGTCACAGCAGTATCAGCCCTTTGATCTCAGTGGAGTCACTCTCAACAGGATGCAAGGGAGGGCAGTTTGGAGAAGCAGCGTGTTTCTCCAACAACTTACACTCTCCTTTAGGGAGACCACTGTAAGCAGAAGTTTGAGAATCGCTGGTGTAAAGCCAGCATAAGCACAGCTAGAAGTGCACATCCTATGCTGTGTTGGCTTCAAAAGCTGGGAGAAAGGATGGAAAATATCCTATACACAAACACATTACCTGGGGAAAAACACAGCTTCTTCAACAAAAACTTTCCTTACAAATGTCACTTGGTATTCAATATATCTGCCAACCAAAAGGGGGTAAAGTGATTATCATGACAATCTCAGCTAGTTTTAAACTGTACTTCAAATGACAGGGTAGTTATTACAAGTCAAGCTCTTCCCTGAACTGCATCGAGAACATTGTTGTGTGAGGGACGCATCAGAGCAGGTCCAGTCTCTGTATTGCTACTGCTCTAGGGGAATAAACAAAGGAGCTAAACAAAATTCAGAAACCTTGTCCTATATTCTGCTGACTGCCACAGAGAGTTTTCCTTGGAGTCAACCTTCTTGCTCACACTAGTGTAAAACACAGGGTTTTGGCACAGGTAGCACCAGCCATGCAACTCAGTAAATATTGGTCTTTTTACGTAAAATTAAGTTCTTCCTTTGAAAAAACACTTTAAAACTTCAACAAGATTCTTTTTCTCTCTGTCTCCCAGGTATCCCACACAACCCTGTCGTTTCGGAAAACTTCTACTGCTTTTACCAGCTTTACGTTCAATTAGTCCATCTACAATAGAAGAAGTGTTTTTCAAAAAGACCATTGGGAATGTACCAATTACAAGACTGCTTTCAGATATGTACAAATCCAGTGACATATAAATTACCTTAAAATAAACAATCAGGATGGACAGTTTGAGAAGAACTTTTATCTATGGAGAATAAGCCTCAACTAACAAAATCTACAGGAAGCATAAGCCTGGGAATGTTTAGTCCTTAAACTCATTGACAAAAAATACCCCAGTAGATATGATTCTGCTGCTCTGAACAGAGTGATTTAGATCATGGAGAGAATGCTTTGTTCTACAGAAAAAGTGAAAGTGGTTGGAATTTGGCTGCTATTCCTGTTACTACAGGATGGAGGCAATTCAGATGCCAGTCATTGTTAACAAAGACTCTGCTATTCTCTCATTTAACTGGCAGATCTGAGACAAAATGTGAAAGAAGGTACTTTAGTTTGTTCAGTATTTGGAACCGGGTGACCAAACTTGGCTTCTGTTGTAACACAAGATGTGGTGGCCTTCAGAATTGTTTTAAAAGTAGCCTATGTTGGGAAAATGTTTTTAATACGATAGGCAACATTTGAGACCAAGTTACCAAAACATTGCTTCTGCTATACTACATCATGAAGTGGCCTTCAGAACTGATTAAAAGGTAGCTTATGACGGCAGCTCCATTCTTCCTACAAAATGAACTGGTGATCTTTGGCGTGGATGTCACCACAATTTGTTCGGTTAACATCTCAAAGACAGAAGAGCTTTATACGTTTCCTCCCCGACCTTCCCTCCTTCTTCTTCCACACACACAGACATACATTCACACACACACACACACCTGAAAAGAGACAACACAAGAAAGGAAGACTAAAACAGCAAAACCAAATACAATGGAGATGACCGCTTCAGTGACCTGCTGGCTGTCCCGTTGGCACAGTGCTGAAACCAAAGGCAACGGTGGCCAAACTCTTTGTCGATGAGATGTGCAGAGAAATGAAATGACTATAAAAAAATCAATGGAAGGAATTTTATTTCAAAGAAATAAAGGTTGTTGACTGATACAATGCTAACAATTTCCAAAAGTCTCCAATGCCTTTTTAGAAAACTCCAGGTTCTAATTTTGAAGCCTTGTTCGCCTACACCCTCTCACACACAAAAACGTTATAAGCTGCTTATTTGATGTATGAAAAATGTAGAAAAAAAACCCATTTAAAGATAGCTGCTGTACTTTTCAAAATTTGATTTGTTATTAGGAACTAGCACTGAGAAAGATCAGCACTTGGACTATCATAGAATGAGTAAAACTTTTCCTGTACAAAGTGGATTAACCGATTTGTGAAGTTAAAAAGTTGTACTCATTGTATTTACAAAGAATAAAAATATATTGAATTTAAATTACTTTCTGTTGTTCTTTTAACCATTGTCCTTTATCAGCTTCTTTCACTGTCCCCTACTTACAAGAGAAATATTCTTTACTAAAATGGATTGCCTTAGATCCTGTGGTGTGTCCATCATCAGGGGTTTTTAAAAACAGATTAGACAAACATTAAAGGAGTAGCTTAGGTGATCCTGCCTTGTGAGATCCCGCATAGAGCTGTTTTCTGTAATCCAAATAAGTACCAGCTCCAAGGTTTCTTTCTCAAGAAGGTGACATGTAGCTTTTTCTAGGATACAAACTAAGTGCATCAGAGGTCTACCCCAGTATGTGCATTCTGTTGCAAGTTATTAGTTTTTAATATCGGTGAACTGTGCAGCTAACAAAAGGTGATGAGTGCAAAAGTACTGCTTCAATTAAAAAGACTGAGGTTTTATTAAGGTGTCTAAGTGCATAATCACACCAAAGAAAGAAAGAAACAACTCCCAGTCAACAGAACAAGTTGTCAATAGTAAGAGGGAAATGCATTGTTCATATGGTAATGAGTAACCGAAGAACCATGCATGCTAAAATGACAGGTGGAAATATGCTGTGTCTATTGATGGCTCACTAGTTTGCAGTGTCAAGGAATACAGGTCACAAGTGAAATCCTAGCTCTGTTGACTTCCAAGCTCAAAAATCTCACATGTTTCAGAGGTCAAAGTTTTAACCCCAGCTCTCTTCCGTGTGCAGTCTGCTGGGACTCACATTCTATCTTTTCCAAGACAGTCAGACCATAAATACACTAGATGAGTCACAGGCTGCGGGAGCTCAAAATATCTTCTATACAGACTAGCTTGGAGCACTTAAGAATGCACTTACCACAGGGCATAGCACATTCTTAGAGAGGAACCAACAAACTCTTTGTAATCTGTTCTTCCTGCACCTTTAAAAATCTTCAACCATTTTCTGCTCTCTACACTGAAAAGAACCTGATAGGGCAGAAAAACCAACTGTCTTTCTCCACTCTGTAACAATTCAGTTTATGAGCTAAAGGAGTAGAACCCAGTGCTGCACAGAACCCATCACAGATTATTCATTTCAGTAAGATTCATGCTGCTGTCCCAGAGCAGCAATAAACACAAACTGCATCCACCCTGCTAGGCAACCAGGCAATCACACCCCGCAGTTTGCTGTAGTCCCAGTCCCTACATCACCCAGGCTAGAAGACAAAACAGAGCATACTGGCAAAGCAGGCAGGGCAATGGGACCACACCCATATCTCATCCTCTTACCGGCAAGACCTAGCCCAGCTGCAGAGCAGACTCACAAGCTGGGAACAATGCCCGGATCCCTACAGTTTAGGCACAGCTGATCTCAGACTGCTCCCACTACTGCAGATTGCACAGAAGCAGAACCAGTTACACTACACTAGAACTGGGGTCTCTAGCTAGCTTTGAAGGACTAAAGGCCAGGTGAGATCCCAGAGTGCTGTGCAAATGCCCTGTAATTCTAAGAGACTAACGCTCCAAAGTCCTCACATTGGAAATAGGAATACTTTGACATCAAACATGCAGCTTTTCCCTCTTCAGCTTAAATATTTTGGGTTTTTTTCACGGCAAATGCTAGAGGTTGTGTCATCATCTTTCCGTTTAAGATGTGGCATTTACCTTCATTTCTGAAAGAAGCTTCTCTCAGAAAATAACATTTGAGTAAGGAAAAATAACAACTGACTCTGTATCTAAACCTACACAATGAAACTTCAATACATTTAACCCTTCTTTCCCCCTTTTCAAGAATAACCCAACTTTTATGGGTGATTCAACAAGGACAGGGAAATTTGGAAATGATTTACATTATCAAAAACATCTTGAAAAGCGACAGCCCTGGGCTGCAAATGGACTGCCGGTTTTGGTCCTTGATTTTGTGAAAAGAACAGTTAGAGAGAATCAGCACAGTCTCAGTTAAGTATGAGGTGGAAAGAGCAGTTATTCAAACATCTATCTATTCAGTGCAGCTAATCACTAGTACTTTGTGTAATCCAGCCACCACTGCCTTGTCAGTTCAGTCTTTTACATTCAGATTTCCGTAAGTGAGGTTAATGGTCTTAGTTAAAAGAAGCTACTAACTTTGCCAACAAGTTTGTAGGATGGTCTTTACAGAGATAAGTGTCATAAGAAGGAAAAAAGCAGCAGAGCTGAGTCTAAGCCAACACGAAGCTACCAATTAGCCCAAAACACTAGAGCAGATTGCTACTAGAGTGTTCTGAAATCTGCTTTCAAGAGCATTTGGATAGGTAACTTCCATGTGGAAGACTAAGGAAGCTTCTCTAGCTCACTTCCTTCTCACGTAAAAGACAACTTCAGCAGTGCTGCTTGTGAACTGCAGTTCAGCCATCCCGCACCTGCATTGCAGCAGTGGTCAAACCAGCATAATGCTACAGCTCACCCCTCCTAGTGTTCAGGGAAGTGGTCTATGAACATATCTTACAGCAGACTTGTATGGCTTCATGTTCCTAATTCTATTTCTAGAGCGGAGCTACTTTAATCTAGGACTGATGTTATAATATAGGTTATGTAAACATTCCCTTCTCTATAGGATGGCATCGTTTTCACTAGCTAGTTGAAGCTAGATTGACGCTTCTCATACCAAGTAGAACGGTACTCTTTCCCCAAAGTTATTGAAGTCACAGATCTGTTGATTGCCTACCATGAGTGGTATTCCAGCTTCAGCTCCACAACACACAAACAGCCTTTAATACCTTTATATGTTCTTTAACACTTGCAGAGTGAGTGCCAGCATCTAAGGGTACTTAGTGCTGGCTGTCAGTAATACAAAACTACATTGTGGAAGACCATCACGGCAAGGCTGTAACACCAGTTCACCTAGCATAGTCAAGCCCCTCCTCCTCAGAAAGCATGAGACACTCTACACTCAAGATCAAGAGTGACAAAACATTTGAAGTGTATTTTCACTTTTATTTCAAAACTTTAGACAAGTTACTTTAGTATATAAATTTGATTTTTTCTTCTTACAGAATATAAAGATAATTCCCTCATTACTTCAGTATAAAGTGTTTTACAAGCTTCAAGACAATTGCATAAGTGTTTCTCATACAGGATATCAGAAATAAAGCAGTCTTTCTACAGACGTTCAGACAGGTGACTACCTCAGAAACAGCAGAGCAGTTTAGTCAAATACAAGTGAACACACGACACTACAGTTGTGAAAGTTCAAGTAAGGCCAAGTCAGTAAACATTGTTAAGTCATTGCAAATAATAGTGGAAAGGTTTGTGAGACATTGCAAGGGGTGGATGGTTTCATAGTATAATACTCTTAAATCAAGGATTCAGAGGGATTTAGCTAGAAGACAAGTGAGTTCTTAAATGCTATAAAGCATATGCAAAGACCAAGCAGTGTACTGGTGTTAGTGGAGACTTCGTGCCTGTTCATCCTCAGCATGCTAAGACAAACTACAACCTCTTAAAACCAAGCATAAGAACCACTAATATTTGAGAAGATGCTTTAAGAATTCAAGTATGTCTTATTTTGGATGGTGTGTAGTTTTTATCTATTACTTCATCTTGTAAGAACATGTGAAGACAACGCTCGTTCTGTGCCAGTGGGTGGCCTGCAACCCTGGAGAGGAAAAAAACAAGCATTAGCGTGAACCAGTTGAGCCTACTTGCAGCTACCCTGCAGATCAAGGTTTTGTACCAATAACCCACTGTTCTGCACTTGGGCATAGATCCCACTTTCACTTCACTGTTGGCAACTAGAATGCTGTCTAGCAGCAAGGTTTGTCACGCTCCCCCAGATGAAGTTAGTCCATAGGAACCCCGAGCTACCTCTGATCACTTGTTACGTCAAGCATGTTACGTCATCATCTGTCACCTGCAATTGATGGGACTATCCAAGTAAGTGCTCATTCTAGCATTAGGAAACCTAGAGCTAAGAAAGGCAAGTGGATTTTTTTTTTGAAAAGTCTTGACACCTTTGCCACAGGACACCCTTCTAAAGGCCACTTATCCCCTCAGTTGTCAGCGTCACTGAGCAGCAGCTCGTCCTGGCAGAGCTGAAGCCTGGCTCCAGCAGGGGGTGCAAAGGCTTTCTGAAGGCTCAGGCACTGCTCTGGGCGGTGACTCCCCAGGATCAGTGCCCCTGGCCTGTATGGGCAGCACTGCACACAGCCGGGGGTACTGGCCCTTCTGCTCACTGCACATGTGGTAGCTTTCAAACACAGGAGACAGAGCTTGCCTGTTCTAGGGGACACCAGTATCTCTACTGTACATTTAGTTTTGTTCCACATATAAACCGAAAAACCATCCTTTTAACAGTAAAGGAGACGAAATTGAATAAGGAGACACTCACAAACTTGGAAGAAAATCACAATGTATTGCATTTGAACCCTTAAAATACCATGCAGACTCCCGTGTAGGTAAAAATCCAAAAGAATCAGATACTTGAAAGTTCATTACTTATGGACATGAATACCTAATGCAGTTTGGTTTGAAAAAAACTACATCCACTTTGGTCAATCAAGACAGACTTCTTCCTTTAGGAGAGACAATCCCCCACCATCCCAACGGCAGCTTGTGTAAGCCTTGTGGCCTCCATATCTGTCAGAACATTTCTACCTGTAATGGAAGGCATCTGGTTGAACAGATGTAATACATATTCAGTTCCAATGGCTCAGCACCACTTCCAAGCACTTCTGTGCATCTTCTCCAAATTTATCTATTAGTGTTTATTTCACCACAGAACATACTCACTTGTCACTACTCACTTGTCATTGAGGGTGACCTATAATGAGGAAGCTGAGCTCTCCTATTCAGTATTGATGGATTATTTGAAGTGCAGTTATAAAACCTACCCATCTTGCCAGGTTCTAGTAAAAGGGCGACAGTCTCAAGCAGTAGTTCACAAGGATGACACTCTAGTAACTAGAGTAACTAGCTTGAATTTCTTACCCCATCAGAATGAAGTTACTGGTGTTAAACTTCAAGGAAAAGATTACAGGAGAGGATGAGGCAGCAGCCTATTTCTTCTCCCTTTCAGGAAGGCTAGAAAATTGGTGGCTGAATTCCAAGACTAGATCTGATTCAGCTCCTGGTTTCTCAGGAATACTTCACTCTACATTGGCTTTCCCTCAATATTTTTCACCAAGGTGACCCTCACACGTAACAGCCGCTACTTCAAGAATTTTCATGTATCTCAAAGTCAGGTTGAGGCAAACGAGTGTTGAGACATAACCACCCTTGTGAATGTCACTGTATGTAGTATTGATGGTGGTGCCAGCAAACTGGCCCAAGAGAGCTGACTCAAGTAAGCTGCACTGTTGTGATTCAGATTTTACATCTAGAGGGACAAAGCTTCTCAACAACATCCATCTCACACTCCTGGATATCAACAACTGGCATTGGTGCACCAAGATTTTTTTTGTTCCAGTGGTATCAGTTATCTGAGGGACTCTTTATATTCTAAAAGCATAGATCAGCTTTGATTATGCAATAATGTGAATGTACTGTGCAAAGGACCTTCAGATCTAAGTTCACTAGTGCCCAGAGTACTTGGTGGAAGCCTTAAAGCTTCTACAAGGTTCGAAACTTTAGTAATATTTGCTTAATGAGTTGGTCATGCCATTAGAACTGATGAGTTAAATTGCTATGATTTGTGCCTGGAAAGCCTTATTCCAGATGTACTCAACTCTGCCACTACATTGGTATCTACATTAATCTCCTCTAATGTTTCAAAGGAGGAAAAATTAACCAAGAAGTTTTACACTTCCACAAAATCAATTTATTACTCGCAGTAGGACTGAAAAATGGATACCCATAAACTGGCCACTCCATTTCTGTCAGCTATACAGAGTTTTTCAGAGAGTCAAGGTAAGATGACTGTTTCACATCAGCTGCTTCAGAACACCAACAGCCCTCTTCCATGCTAGACTCAGCATACAAAACTTTCAGTAAGTGCACTTCTTCCCCATTTAGGATAGAGCTGCAAGTCTGCATGGAGAAAGGTTGTACTTCACAGTCATGACTGCCTTGATTTTACAGCATTAAAAAAACCCAAACACATTCCATCTTACTACTGGATGCCTTGGAAGTTCATTCCACTTGTCTTTGAACAGCAAAAAGAGCAGTCTGAAGCATTTTACCCATTCAGAACCATCAGCAATACTTCTAAATAGACCTAAGAAGCAAAGAAGCAACTATGCGAAAAAAAACTTCCGAGATTTCATATGGTCACACTTACTCGTACAGGACAGACAATTTTAGTGAACTAGTCACTTGCAACTCCAAGACATATGCCTGAACTAACAGTAACTGACAAGTACATTTTCATAAGTTCTGGCGTAACTCACAGGCATCCTCTGTTCCCATTAAACAGCATTACTATTGAACAAGATTAGAATGCCAGTGGAACTGACAGGCTTGAACTCTCTGAGGGAGTAGTCCCAAATCTGGCTGGTCTGAACAGCATTGACTCTAGAGACCAGAAGAGCTGGTTAACTGACAACACTCCTCACCCACTGCGTGGATCTACACTGTTAAAGAGATTAAACCAGCTATTCAGGTCAGTGTACAGATAGTAGTTAGTAGTGTCAGATTGTGGAAAAAGAATCATAAGACTTTGTTACTATAATTTCTGCTCACCCTTTGAAAGGCAGCTACAAAATCCAAAGTGTCTATTTCAAACTATATGTGCATGCCTCAAGTAGTGTTTTTACATCTTCGGAAAGATTCTCAGGATGATGATTAGAGAAAATATGCATCATTACACAAACTGGTAATACCTCACATCTGCAATCACAGTAAACTGCTGTAAGACCACTGTAAACTCTACTGTTCACCCAGTTGGAGGATACCTTTCCAGAAATTATGAAGTAGAACTATTTTGAACACTATAATTTTAGTAGCAATTTGCATAAATTAATGACAACACTAACAGTCATTTCAGCTGTGCCGGTAAGCACTAAGATATCCAAACTAAACACAGGATGAGTAATGTTAGTACGTCCTACCGCAAGATTTTGTGAAATTTAGTATTCTGAACCTAGTGCAGTTACCATCCTTAAGAGGATTAGTAGCTTTAATTCAATTTTCCAGAGCTGAGCTCCAGGTTTGTCTCCAAATAAACAGACCCAACACTTACTTGTTTATGAATTGTTCAAGAGCCTGCTTCCTTTCCTCTATAAAGGAATCATCAAATATACCATCATCTCCTCGGAAGGGGAGCTGACGGAGAAGAGCTTTTCCTGGTAGAGGTGGTACCACAACCTGAAAGATTTACAGAAGTGTCCTTAAGTGCAGCCTATAAGCAAGTTCATCTACCTCTCCCTCCTAGAAGACCCAACTCATCAGTCACATTCCTAGTGAAGTAATAAAACATGAGCAGAGAAGAAAAGTACCTGCCCACACAGGTAAGCTGAAATCAAGTAGTTGAACTCTGAATTAACCCAAAACCATTAAAACAAAAAGCCTCTGGTATTGCAGCACTCAGGCTTGATATAAAGATTGACACACTGGTTTATTTCTGGGCATTTTCAACCACAGTATCTGCTTTATATGATACATACTTTGTAACATAATGAAAACATTTCAGCATCATTACTCTTTGTATGTCTATGAAGACTTGTATTACCTTTTACTTTACTCACCTTGCTTTCTCTTTCTAGTTCATTCCTTAGCCATTCAAAGTCACTATATCTTCTTCTGACTGTAGATTCTTTCAGTTTGAAGATAGGTAGATTCGTCTGAAAACAAGAACACAAGCTATTGAAGAGTGTCCTAGGTTACAATGTAAGATGTAACTAAAAGCATGTATTCTATCACCATCTCCATAAGATGTTAAAGCAGGTGGGGCAGTGTTCCTTATCTGCTACCACGATTCACCCTTCATAACTCCCTCCAGGGGCTATCTCTGTTTAACGGGCAATCAAGGACCCTACCGAACTCGCTCCAGACTATCTCCTGTTAATGGGCCCATCGATGCCTTGCCTCGTGACTCACCATCCCATTGTGAGAGGCTCCGCCCAGGAGGAGGAGCTGAGAGTTTCTCATCTGTATAGAATCAGAGGTTTGGAACACCAAAGACAGCCCTTACCTACGGGACTCCCAGAGGACAAGAGCTACACCACTGGACCTTCAGGTGAAGACCAGACTCTTTTTCTACAGGATCACTGCTTCAACAGGACCACTTCACCTGGACTGCTACCAACACCCTGACTGACAGAGTGTCAGATTGCATTCTGACTCTGTCAGTTTGAACCAGTATTTTTTTCTGCCTTTATTTTTAATTTTCCTAATAAAGTGTTATTCTGACTTGGTGTCTCCCACTGGTTTGTTTTTTCAAACCAGTACAATTAGACAGATTGCAAGTTTTGATAAGCAGAAGCAAGAACCAAGCTGTTAAGTTACACATTAGTTCCATTTAAGCAACAACAGCAGTACTGAGAGACACTCAAGATACAGAAACAGAAATAAGGCTCTAAGATAGATGAGTAAACTGTGCCTTGAACTGCATAGCTATGAGCCTCATTTATATGGTATCCCAATCACTGGTATTTTGTCATCACACCACCAAGCAGAATATCTGATTTGCTGGCCACTTGAGATGTTTCTGAGGTTGCAGAAGCATCTGCTATTCCTACTGTTTCAGGAGCTGGATTCCCAAGATATACAAAATTGGAGGTGGGGAGGGAAGGGGGAAGAAATTCCACACAGGCTTCTCTTACCGCATTCAAGCGAATGTTTCAAATATCAGCATAGGACATTAACCAAACTTCCTGTACTTTTCTACTCCCTGATACAACATGGCCTTCAACATCTTCAAGAGCAAAACCTTTAAGTCTTACAGTGAATCCATCCAGGACTGATGAAGGTTTGATAGCACAAGTTGCCAAGTTTGGGTAGCTCCAAAGAAGCCAACAAGGTTGAGAAGCATTACAACATTCAGTGCTGTGGAGACCAGACTGACTAGAGAGTGAAACCAAGTAGAGCATGATTATGGAGAGCTTTGCTGAACAAGGCTAGGAGGCAGCACAGAACCCTAACACCCTTGAAAGGCACATCAAATAGGAGTAAACTGTAATGCTGCACAAGACCATGTTAAATACACAGGCACTCCGATACAAGTCCCTATACTAACTTGTGTGAGAGCCTGCATTACTTCTTTTCATTCTTGGGGTGCAGTGTCATCCCACTTTTGCAATCCAACTTGCATGTTATTCTAAAACTAGATACTGAGAGAGTCCTCTCCTAATGACATCCTCGCTAGAACACTACAAAAATGTTTCCAGGAGTTATGACCTCCCGAAAGCAAGACCATGAGCATGTAATTACCATACGCAACCAGAAGACACAGAATAATGCCTACTGTTGTCAGACTGCATACTCACTAACAGTCTTAGCATACTTTTCAAGAAGACTCTTGAGGAGGACCCTAGGAAGCTGATGCTCACATGGGACTACAGTTACGTCCAGTTTTCCTGTTGGCAGATGCACAGTAATTATTCTCGGCTACTGCCTTTTACTTTTTGTTGTTTTGTTTTTTATCTTGCTGGCCATCTAACTCACGACCTGGTCACAGTTTGAGTGGATACCCCCGTACAGTATCATTTGTAGGATGTCATCCTTAAGCTATCACTGGGGAATACTTTTGGCTGCTCAAAACAGGTTTAATTGCAGAGATATTTTCCTGCACTAGGCAGGTCTGTGACTATGGGTACTGGTATTGCTGCCAGCCAGTAACAAGTTTCTGGCTGTCACACAAAAATACTTGATAAGTTAGTTGTGCACTTTCACGTTATACAAGTTAGTTCATAATTTACAAGTGATAAAGTATAGAACAGTATCTTGTTATGGTATCTCATTGCTAAATGTTTAAAAGCATTCAAGCTCTCTTTCCCAGGTAAAATATTGTTGATTGTGCTAGTGACTAATAATAAAATTGCATTTAAGACTTACGTCAGAAGTCAGGCTTTATAAATAAACACTCTTATCTCGATGATAACAATACTCTGCTCAAGAGTGAATAAAGCTAGGTCCCCCAGAGTGCACGAAGGAGATTCCTAGAAGTTAAGTACTGGATTATTTTCCTCTGATTTCAGCTACTTTTTTTTTAACCAAGTTCACCATTACACATTACAACATCACCTCTTTGTCAGTGTCTCTGGTAGAAAGCCCTTTAAAATATTTAACGTACAGGTTCTCACCTGCAGAAAATATTCATTTCTCCTCTCAAGTTACTAAAAAAAGGGATTAGAACTGGGTAAAAGCAGCTAAAACTCAGTAAGTTCCCAGGTCTTCAGGAACTCTTTTCATGCTTCAAGGAACGAAGTCTATAAAGTTAATCTCTAAACAACATATCAGGCCTACAGATACAATGTGGGGGTAGAAGTGCCAGTTGAGATCACTTTACCTTCTACATCCCCTTTTGAACTTTTGACATGCTAGCCCAGCTAGCAAGTTGGAGAAAAGGAAAGAGTCCTTTTCTTTCCTTGTGAGATGAAAAATCTTCTCAAATTTTGATCATAAGCACCAGAAATGTTCAGATTGAACAGTATGTCAAAAGGCATCCACTAAATTAAGTGTCTTGCGAGTCACAACTCGACAACTATATTCTAAAATGAAGTACATGTTTGCTGTCCTTTGGTCTGGATATGAACTAGAGCTATCTACTGAGATAAATTTCTAAACCTCAGAAACTGCAGCAATTCTCCTTCCTCTAGAAGTACATACTGCTAGAGCAGTGTTCCTCAGGTAAGCAGCTGATAGGAAGGACCTATTTAAAAATGCAATTTGAGAGTCCTATTTTATACTGCTTAACCTATTTACATCTTAGGTTCCTATTTTTAATTCAGGCTGTATTCACATCTGAAGTTACTGCATGGACCTTTGTCACTAAGGATTATTGCCCTGTTTGAGCAGACCACCCTTTCCTTCAGTAGGATGGGCTTCTGCATGCCCTTCTGCCTCCATCTCCCATGGACAGACAGTTTTCATTAAGAAAATCAGACAGCTCCTGAAGCATGGGCTTTCACTGGACAAGGATTTGGTAAAAGGAGACAATCCTGAAGAGTCAACAGAAACTTTCATTTTCTATTACAGTGTCATTTCAAGACCAAGCAGGCTATCAAAAATTTTATTCTCCCCTTGACATTTTATGTTGAGTTATTCTTGTTTAGTCACTAAGGTGCCAACAGCTATTCTGAGCACTGCCAATGCTTTGTTTGTCTGCTAGAACAGAGGCAAGAGTAAGGCACAAAACCTGAAGTCAGGCTAGTTTCATTTTTTGGAGCATTTCTGCCCATGCTCATTCAGCATTACAATATCAACTTTCTGGCCTGCTCAGCTGCAAAGTCTACTATCACAAAACTCATGACCCAGTTTGGAACAGCCCCTGGAGCACTGCTCATTCCTGTGATAATTTCAGCGTAATTTCTCCAGTAATTCTTTCTTCAGCAGAATAATTACACCATTTATTGAAAGAAAAAAAATTCAACAGCTTCCTAGTCCAAAATCATGCTGCTTAGCAGTTTGAATGCAAGCCCTCAATCTGAAAGGATTATACATCACCCAAGACATTAGACAACTGAAAGTCACTAGTCAGAATTGTAGATAAAGCATTGTTTCAGAAGGACAAACCAACCAGCTCTGCAGAAGTCCCACACAGCCCAAAATCCTAAGCCATAGAAAGATACTAAGTCAAGACAGATTTTGTGTAGCACTGTCTCTTTATTAGACTGTATGCAGACACCATTAGGCTTTCTCTGACTACTGCCAAACAGTCTGTATTCTGCTGGGGCAGTTAATGGCCAGCCAGTACACTGGAATAAATATTGTCAAAACTGGTGCCAAGTTACATTAAATAATTAAACAACAGGTGACCAACCCAGATCCTTAAGTCACTCCTGATTTCTCCACTCAGATGCCAAACAAGTTTCTACAGTCATTTGGCTAGTGCTCAACAAACTAGTAATGGGAAGCAGTGGTTCCTTGCTAACAGACTTCAGGGCAAAATCTGTTTTCACAGTAAGCAAGTTTCTTCAGCTTCATTTATGTCACCATAACATATTCAACTTCACCATAACATATTCAACTTTGAGTCTGACTCTAAGCTCAGGAGATTCCCAGTTCACCTCAGAAGCAAATGACAGTCCTAAGACAGTAGCTTAGATAACCAGGTAACAATCTTCCAGCTCTTACTACAGCCACTCCCCAAGCTATGCCCAGTTAGAAGCCGAAAAAGTGTTTCTGTATGCAAGTGGAGATAATTTCACAATCAGAATGCAAGTAGTTTGAGTACTAGTCATTACTGCCCGTTCAGCTTGAGATACAGTTATCCAGTGTAGCCATTCCAGTAAACAAATTACCTTAAATGCAGGAGGAAAACTATAGCAATTTATTAGTTTATAATTAGTTTACATTAATAAAATAACTCCAAGTATTTTTAAGTCTTAGTTTTTAGACTAGCTTATCCACTGAGTGGAAAAAATCTTGCAAATAGTCAGTCTTGCTCCTAAAAATTTGTTTCCAGACATAAATCAAATGCAAATAGCATTTGGGTTCCTTCAAAGACCCTGCTGACACTCCACAACATTATATGACACAGCCCAGTCCATCCCCACAATAGAAGAAACTCCCCAGATGTTGCTGTTCAGCACAGTTTGAGTTAAATTTGGTTAATTTCTTCATCTGCCACCATAACACTCAGCAGCAGCACTGTATTGCCCATGTCTCCCACTCGTAACAGACTGAGAATAAAGCTGCACTGCTGCCACAGCACCTACTCTGATGTCATCTTTTGAATTAGGTTACAGTAGCCTTGAGAGAACTCTATTTCCATTAAAACAGAGTGAAAGAAAGCACACAGCTCACTTCTGATAAAAGCTTGTGGCTTTGACTCTCAGAAGCTAAATTCAAGCATCTTGACTGTCTCATACAAGCTGTAATCTTTGTCAAGAGCCTACATCCTTTGGCTACATTTACAGTCAATGGGAGCTCTGGGCTATCACAGTAAGGGGCATTCAGGGTGGATAAAAAAAAGTATTATGATTTTCTTAAGGCAAGAGCCTGCTGTCCTTTAGTACAAGAAACTGGCTCCAGCAGTCCACTGTTACTGCAGAAACCTTGCTAGTGGTTTATTTCCTTCCCGACTCGACATAAACAGCTACCTCTCTATTTCCTACAATTATAAAAAGCAAGAAAGAAGGAAAACAAAATGCTTTAAACTTCATTTTCTAGAAGTTAAGATTTTTGCTGGGTATATTACTGAAGGAAAGCTTCTTTCCCCACTGCAAGATGTCAGACTAGAGACTTATTTTTCCAAGTTTCAGTCCTTTTCATCAAAACAGAGTTCTACCCCCCCCTTTTCTCTACTTGGTGTCCAGATCTACTGAAGGTACGTCATATTAAAAAAAAAAAAAAAAAAGTTAAGAGAACACTGAAAAATCTGACCATGCAAGTTTTAAACAATGCTGACTTAAACTATACCGAGAACTTTTGAGCTTCCCACTCCACAATACTGGAGTTATGGAGCCAGGATGTTTTCTATCGGAAAGACTAAGGCAGTGAAATCCTAATAGCAACACAATGACAGAGACTATCAGTCTTTAGACAAAAATTAACCTTTGCCAAATCCAGTGCTTTGAGTCCAGAGCTGCTCTCTGAAGAATGAGCATAAGGATGTCTGTATTTTTGCCAAAAAGCATCTATCATCACCTGATCAACAACATCATAAACAGCTGAATTATGGTGTGCCATGGTCAAAAGACTCTAAATAGGGTGAGTCAAGGAAAAGAGATTGCTTAGTGATTCTTTATTCTTCAGGTGCCATGCTCAGAAGTGACAGACAAAAACAGGAGCCTGCTTTAAGGACTCATTTGGACAAAGACTTTTACAACACCCAGACAGAACTAGCAACTAGACCAGGGTTAGTGAGCCAAAGCCTCCCGTGAAATACCAAATATTCATTTGAAAGAGAAGGGATTGTTACTTTTACACAATTCAAGGTATAACAGCCATATGGCTCTGATTTGACCTACTATATTCATTCCTCGTTAGGAATGACTGAAAAGGGATCACATTAAGTTGATGCTTTAGCATCATTACTGACGTCCATCAGCTACAGCCAAATGGGGACAAAAAAAATTCAGTGAACTGCTGCAGTTGCTAATTTTTTTATCAGAAACTAAACTTCTGATATGCTTTGTGAGCTAGAGACAGTCCAGTATCCCTATATTTCAAATATGCAAGAAAAAAAGCAGTAAGTTAACTAGTTTAAAAGTGTGTCTACTAAGTAGCAAAAAATTCTCTTCATATTTCCAGTTTTACTGGAGCAGTAACACTCACATTCTTAAGTAGGCACTAAAAGCTATAGAAAGGCTTCTAACTCCTGTTCATTAATTTGCAGCATATCTTAACACTTAGAGGGTGCTACAGCTTAGGCCCATAGAAATAATCTCTAAAGCTTTTCTCCAGGTCTAGAGGTGGCTTTAAACACTTAACATATAGCTTCATTTTCTTCTGGATTTTAGTGTAAAGCTGCTATACACTAGCTTACAGTTATACTTTCAAATAGGCTTTGTGGCCAACACAAACTGTACTGTCATATGGGAGAATCTTCTGGGGCAGAACACAGATTTTGAATTGGATTCACAAGAAATAGCCACAGAAAGAACATTTCATGGACCTGTCTTCAGTTGGTAAAATACTTGTTTTTATAAAGTAAAACTAACTAGAAGGTTAGGGCTTCTCCATCCTTTTTACATTAGAAGTTACAGCAACAATAGCAGCTTCAGATCCTTCACTCAGTGCTACAGCTTCACAGGGTATCTGGATTATGTACTTGTTGAAACAGCCTCCAGTAGTGCAACTGGCATTGCTTTACCAAGTGAAAAAACTTTAAATAAAATATTTCCCTTACTGTTAGAAGGCATAAACCTCTGCTGCATCATTTATTTCCCCAGATGAAAAGCAGCAGAGACCAGACTGCTCTAAAGTTCAAGCTGACACTTTTTTAGTGAGCCATCTAAAAATAAGCATGTATCAAAACTCCCTGGCATCACATGCCTACCTGGATCATGCCATCCGTCCTACAAAGATTAGTCATTGTTTCATTTGATTTGGTCTGTTCTGCACTGTACTAGAGTGCAATCTTAAAACATGACAATCAAGGCCTGCATTGTATGCAGTGAAATAAGAGGAGTGCAAGTCACCAGTTAAACTAATATACTAATAAGAAGCACTATTCAGGGACTTAGTTATTTCATTTACACAGAAACAAGTATCAATGCCAAACTAGTTCAGTACCTTTGGACCACCCTCTTGAACCTAGTTTAATTACAAACCTCTACAGAAAAAAACAGCTGCTCAAGAGTAAATCACTTTCCTTGCTTTTGAAGTTTCTTTCATCCAAGCCATTCTACTTCTCTGTCTCCCTAATCAGTGTCCTTGGAAATTCTTAGCCTCCCAGTCATCCTTTCCCAAATTACTGCTTAAAGGAACAGTTAACGTTTGTAAAGGTGCAGTACCTGGGCTGAAGAACAGAAAATTGGTCACCTGAATCACTGAATTTTTATTCTTGGTAGAGGAGTCTGAAAATATGTAACTGGTAGTAGTGTCTACAAGGGGTTTTAAAAGCATAATTTACTACAGTTAGAGCAGACTTGCAGTGTTATGCAAGATCTGTAGTAGTAGAGAAATAGAGAATTACTGCTGATTATGCATCCCTAAACACATCCACACTGAGTCAGTGTTTAGTCATGACTCCACCACAAGCTTCAACTATTAAACTGTACAATGCCGAAGTCAACTACAGGAAGGGCAGATTTGATTCTTTTCAGGGTGGGGGAAGAATCTGCAGCTTCAAACCCTGCCAAACACAAAGGACAGGAGATTTGAAACTGTTCAAGGACAAAACATTTCAAAAACACATTCATCAGATCAAGAGCACCACTTTGCAAAACATGGCACAAGACAAGTGCTTTCTGAGCAAGTTACACTTTCAGTTCATTTTCTGTCTTACTCTAACTTGATTTGATCACAGCAGTCAGATTCCAATCAGTTAGTCACAAGTCAGACTACTATAAACATACTGAAATGTAAATAGTGTATCCAAACTAGGTCTTGAAAAAATTGGTTAAGGGGAGAACAGGACTTTCAAAAACAGCTCGAGTTCAACAGTACTTAGATAAACTTCCCTAATCCCCTGAAACCAATACTATTCTTAACACTGCAGGCACTTCACAGCCTGCGTATTCATTTCCTTCCCCACACCGGACCTACACAGTCAAGCACCTCTGCAGGTCTACAGAAGTCTTTCTGCAGAAGATACAGGAAACCTGACCCGTGCCCTAAAGAGCACTGGTACCACCCAACTACTGCATTTTACAGTATCTGGAAGCACAGCAAGGCATTCCCTTTCTACACCCCAAGACAAGCCACTGCACTATGGAATCTCAGAAAGCTAAGGTATACCTTAGTGCCAAGTTTAATAATACTGATTAGAGGCAACAGGCCACTGAACATTAAAGAACAGAACTAAGATGATAAAGGCTTTTAGTTTGGCTTTGCTTTGACAAAAAAGAATTCTTTAACTACTTGGACTAAAAGCCCCTATAACAGGTATTTTATTATGGTTCTAACTGTCGGTTTGAATATCAATGACCTCTCTGCAAGTTCTCACTAACCATAAACAGATGATTTAACCTTTTAGTCCAGGTGACAAACCCAACCAAAATGGGCAGCACAGAAGTCACTTTTACTTCTACAGAAACAAAACCAGACAAAATAGTGTTAAGTTTATTTCCAGATCACTGAATATTCTGAGTTCGAAGGGATCCACATGTATCATGAAGTCCAACTCCTAAGTGAACAGCCCATATAGAGATTGAACCCTCAAGCCTGGTGTTATTAGCACCATGTTCTAACCAAGCATTCTCAGGGTTGCCAAAGGGATATTTCCCAAAAAGTAGCAAGCTCCTGGATACCCATATGCTTTGCTTGGTATTCTAACCAAAGTGCTTATCTCCTATGGCACTGACTTTACACCGGGTGTATGGCTCTGACGTGTGTCACCAGTCACTGGATCAGAGTTAGCTTGCAAAGCTTAAGTCTTGTCTCCTTAAAAGATTTTACAACTGAAGCTATTGCACAGAATCTGCTTGAGCAAAGACATTCCTTTTGACCCATTTATCAAGAAAACTATGTCTCAACTACAGTAGAAGACAAATGATACCTGGAACTGCATTGAGGACTAAATACATGCTGTAGGATGATAATATAACAATTGTAGTTTGTTCTGTGTTTGCTTCCTGGAATTCAGAGAGAGGACTGACTTTTAGCCCATAAATAGTAACAGGTATTCGCATGCCCTCATTTAAAAGTGTTGACTTGAACAAGCCCAGCCTGAAAAGGTTCAGTAAGAAGGAGAGAAGAGCTAATAAAGACTTATGAGAAACAGCATGCAAGGGTATTTACACTTAAAATGTGACTTTTGGTTCACACTTTTCCTCAAGAGGTAAGGGCAATGAAGTAGTTTACTTTATTACTTTAGCAGGCAGTCTAGTTAATTATGCTAGTTTTAAATGCTGCACAGTCACCATATTGTGATCATCTAGATACCTTCAGATGAGATGAGTATTTTATCAAGTTTTATTTTGCTAGAGAAAGCACTTGGAGCTTTATACTCTACCGCATTATTCCCAGTTTAGCTCACCCTAAGCCTTCACACACAAAGGACACCTCAGAATGGTACAAACACGCTGCCTGATGCTGCTGATGGAAAGCAAATTCTCAAGTACCCTGTCAAAAACATGACCCACTCAAATTTGCTATTTTAGCACAGCAGGGTGGCATTTTCTAACACTTATTTCTGAACAAGCCATTTGACTTTCATTGCTAGGCTGCACTGTAGTGGCACACTGCCACATGGTGTGCCTTATAGTGGTTGCTACAGGGGAAAGCTTTCTGTCATCACCTTGTCCAGCTTGCCAAGAACAGACTGTTATTTAATGCATAGACTCAGGCTCAGAAAGTCAATACTTTGGCCAACTGTCCATCTGTGAAGTAAGCTGCCCAGCTAGAAGTGCTGCATAGAGTCTACCTGCAGCACTCCTCTCAAGACTCCTTAAATGCTTGTCAAAGCACCATGCATTTACCCCAACACACAGCCACCCTGCACAGAGACACTCGCTGCGACAAACCTTCCTAAGTTCCAAAATACTACAGACTTGCTTACACAGTAGCATACTGCTGAGCAGTCTACCCAAAACTTTAGAGTTCCCCATTAGGCTTTCTGACTTCCACCAGAACTTGATGAGTACAGCATTACAAGAACTAAAACATGAAATTGTTCCACTTGCTGCTTACCAGATGACAGACATGCTTCAACTGCAGTACCAGTAGAAAGCTTGCCAATAAAAGCTTTGGGGAAACTCTGCAGTATTTCACACACATATATTTTGCAAGATACTTTTTATCAGGTATCAGTTCAAGAGTCCGCTAGCAAATTCAGTCTTTCCAAAAAATCCCAAAAGTTAAGCTTTGAGATTCAGACAAAGATAGAATTACAGAGTCTGTAAACACCATGACAATGATACAAGTCTAATTGTCTCAACGCAAACTTGAATTTCAGTGTCCTCTCTGACAATGTTTCTGGCTTAGAATGATCTCCAGCTGTAACACGAGGCTGTTGTCCTTTAGTTTTCATTAGAATTTGGCAGCAGTTAAGTCATCCATTTCTGCACACTTAACATTTTACTGTTGGTGTTACTTGAAGACACAGCCCTCCAGATATGACACAGGTAACTCACACCATCTTCTCAGGTTTGTTCTGCTGCTACCACCAGCGCTGCTGGGGAAACTGCACATCAGCTGCTACTTTCTTACTTTCTGTAACCACAAGCAGTTGTCAAACCACAGAGGCCAATTGGTGGCTATTGTCAGCCACACTCCAACAAGCAGCTTATGTTACTAGGCCTATCTTTCACAAATACAATACCACAGCAATTCATGTTCGAATTGTTCCTCCGTGCTGAAGCTTGCATATTAGTGACATGGTCCATATTCTGCTGAGAAGCAGTTAATTGATACAAGTTTAGACAGTGAACATAATTCTGCATGACTTGTATAATCTGCTCTGTAGCCTTCCAGCACACAGAGACTTAAAACTCAAATTTACAGTTCATGGTAGCTATGAACTATGTGTACAGCAGTGCATAACTGGAAAGGGAATGATCAAAGAGACAGTCCTGTATACAGGCATGTACAGATGCAAGCAAGGAGGGTGGAGAATGCAATGTTTACATAGTATCAGTCTGGAAGGAAGAACAGATGAAGGCCACAGTACTATCACAGTGCGCATTTGTTTAAATCATTCTTGGTCTTCATTACAACAGGAATCCAGAAATTTTTACCCCCAACAGCAGGTGGGCTAAGACTAACCTGTCTCAAAACCTCTTTTCCTGCTTTCCTTTCTGATTAAGAACTTCAGTTGAGTATTTTTAAAAATTGTTATTTTTTAATCACAGGAAATTTGACCTAATTCCCAAGGCCTTATCATGGCCAGGTCCCTTTTGTATCATCTTCCCTGGATCCAGCCATTCCAAATGCTCAGTCTCATGGAAAGAAATGTCATCAGGAACTTAAGGTGCAAATACTTTCCAGCAAGGTAGAATTACATCTTTCTTCTAAGTGGATTGCTGGAGTTCTGATAAGGGCAGTGCAATGCAACACAGATCTGCACGTTATAGTCTGACCTCACACAGAGGCCAAACATAGGCTACAAGTGTGTTAGTTTATTCTTCCTGCCCCATTGACACAACCTGAAACACAAGAATAGCTACTGCACACAACAATTTATAAGCATCAGAAATAAGTATCTTCCCTAGCAGCTTCAGATTTCAGCTGATTTTGTTTTTTTAAGTAAGGTTACACTAAGCTGGGGACTTAGAGCTTTAAAACCAGAAAATCCACACAAGGTTAAGTCATGTCCAACGAATTTTAGTGACCAAGGCAGCAGCCCTCAGCTGTATCCTTCCCTGCTGTGAAGAACTCACAATGCAGAGAATGGGTGCAGGGAGTCAGTGAAGCTTCACCCTTTATTACTGACTATAACAAGTGACCAGGTTCAATCAGCTGTAACAGAGTAAAGCTATACAAGGCAGCAGATTCAAACGCAAACTATAAAAACCCTCCCATCTATAACACATCAGCTTACTCAACCCAGCTTATTTCTGGCAATGTAGACCAAAAAGGATTCCCTGCTTCAAGTCCCTACTAGCCACAGGCAAGGACAATGCTGTAGACATTGCATTTTTTGACCATTCCTCTGGGCCCTGTTTATGAAACTAGAAAGGCCAGGGAACACAGTAATGACTTCACATGGGTTTTCTCAAGCTCAAGACTACTAGCCTTTGGGGCAAGTCGGTGAACACAGCCCTTCCAGCTAGGAAGGATTCTAGTGTTACTAAGAAGTATTTGACAGCAGCACATCGCTAGTAACAGCCCTGTTTATTAGGCACTACAGTTTTATTTCAGGTACAAAAGAAAACAGGAAGCCCTCCCCCATACATACGCACCTAATCACTTTAGCTGGCTCTGATCTAGCGCGTGTGCCCACTAGACTTATTTACACCTTCTCTAAGTACTTTTTGAGGCCGCTGGAATCCTGAACTTGACCTCTTCCTCAGGGCAGATCCACCCATATTACTCCATCTCAGAGAGCCGAGAGTTTGTCCTCCTCTATTTACCTGGAGACAGACAAGCAACTGCTCACAGAACAGCAATATTTCAGTCTGAGGACAAGCTGTACACAGCAAAGCCGAAAGAGCACTTGTCCTTTGGTTATCTGAACCGAGCTGCATCGCCTTAGCTACCAGGAGCCCGTCACAGAGTTATCAACCCCAGGCCGAGGATGGAGAGTCCACTGCGGCTCTGCCACCGCCTCCCGGCGCCGCGCACCGCAGTAGCCGTGACACGGGTCCTGAAGGACACGGCGGCGGGAGCCCGTCACCGCCACCCCGGCTAGCCTCGGGCGACACGAGGGCCCGACACCGCCAACCCGGCTCCCGGGCCGGCGCTGCCTCACCTTGACGCGGATCTCGTAGGTGGTGAAGCGGCCGCGGCCCACCCCCACCGTCTGCGGGTTGCCCACGTCGATCTCCAGGAAGTTGCTGGGCGGCCCGTAGGCGTCGTTGAGGTTCTGCGGCTTGCTGATCAGCCGCCGGGTGTCCGCGATCGTCTCGGCCATGTCGGAGCGGGCGCCTTCTCCCCTGAGCCAGCGACCGAGCCCCGAGCGCCGCTGCCGCCGCCACCCGCACCGCCCGACCGCCCGCCCGGCGCCCAGCTGACTGCCCGGCAACGCGCACCCGCGCCCACCGCCCGCGCGCGGGGGCAAAGCACGCTGGGCAATGTAGTTCTCGGGGGCCCCACCGCTCCCTCATGCCCGGCGCCGTCGCCCGCGTTCTGAACTACACATCCCGGCGGGCACTGGGGACGCGGCGCTCTGGCCGGGAGAGCTAGTTTGTCGGGCCCGCCCGCTCCCTCGGCCGGGTGCGGAGGCGGTGGCGGTGATGGTGGAGTTGGGGGGTGGCTCGGCTCTTCCCGCAGATTCCCATCCTTCGGGGAATGAAAAGACTGGGTGGGAAATGCTGTATATGCAAGGTGTTAGGCAAAAGGAGTCAGCCCAATGCAAACGTAGGCTGGAGGAGATGTCCACTAAAAGCTTTGTGTTGAAAATAAAGTCTTAAGTCACGGACCCAAGCTGCAATCAAGGTATCGGTGTTGTTTATAGTAGCCTTGACCTTTAAAAATTGACTGCAATCTTAACAAATGATACACATTTAATAATAATAATATTACTAACGGGTCCAGATTTTATGTCCTCATAGCTTGCAAAGTGAAAGAGTCCATAAAGGATAGGAAAGGAAAATTGTGTTTACAGAGTACATTATTAAAATAACTTGAGAGAGAAAGAAGGAAAGAAAGAGAATGAGAGAAAGGGAGAAGCAGAAGTGACAGAATTGTCCCCTTCCAAGACATAAGGTCTTTTTTTCTCATTATCTGATTCAGTAGGTGGTGTGTTACGATAAAAGAAACATTTCCCAAAGTATCGCAACGTTTGCCCTCTTGATGCACCTAAAACCTCAATGAATAGAAATTATATTAATCCACTATTATTTCTAAATTACTTTATCATCTTGGAGGACTTCCAGATTTTTTTAATATCTGTTAAAAGTACCCTTCCAATGATTAAATGCATATATAATTTTCCTTCCTTCTTTTCTTATGAAAGAGTTCTAGTGATGTTCCTTTACTATCCAGGTAGAATGAGACTGTGTGAAAACCATTGATTTTTTTTCAAAAATCTGTGTGGGCAATAGGTAAAATGGCAGGCTGCCCACAAATCATATCTGAGAGACACAAAGTTAGCGTCTGGCAAGTTTAGTTAGCTGTTGTTTGTGTTAATAAAAAGGTAATCAGAAAACAGAGGTGATCCCAAGGTACAAAAATAGTTCATCCCCATAACCAGTATACGATGGGTGTTTTGCTTGGTAACTTTTCTGTGAATTTCCTTGTCATCACTCTTTCAGTGTTATTTCTCCCACTCACTAGTGCACCTACCTTTCTTCTCACTGATAGCTGCCAACTATTCACTTTTTAATTATAAACAGAAATTAAGGTAACAAAAGTTTTACAAAGCGGGAGTGAGGGGAGCTTTACCTGAGTTATGCTAGTTATTAAACTGGTCGTGCAGCAAGGCAGGAGAAAACTTACTAATTCTACTGAGATCACATATGCACCTGGAAAAGCTTTTGTTTTTTACACAACCTATGCTGCCACATCTGGCTGCAAACGTGAAAAAGAAACAGAGCACTGGTGTTGTCTTAACTATCATACGTTGTCTGTCTCCCGGCCAAGCCTGGTTTTGTTATGTGTTCAAAGCAACAAAAAAAATGTCCAGTACTGTACATTTCGGAAGTTGCTGAGTCTGTGATCAATAAAGAATTTGTTCTCATGCTGGTAGATACTAAGAGTGAGGCTTAAGCTGGATGCTTTTCTCACAGCACACCATCTCAGCACCACTATTCTGTCTGCTTTTCCTATCAGGGATGACTGGTGGTGGAGAGCCTTGAGGAGGCTACAGGGAGTGACTGTTTTAGTGCCCACTTGTCAACAGCATTGGTATATAAAAGGGTTGCAGTGATGTGATGAGGTGTCCCATCTCTGGTTTTCCCATTGAGCCAAATACAACTCCTCCGACCTGGGAGACAAAGGGGAAGACGCCCAGCTTCATGACTAGCGCCCCCCTTACATCACGTGAAAGCATAAATGCCGCACTGGCTAGTGAGGCATGGAGAAGAAATGAAGGTAGGGGAAAAGCAGAGTCCTGCGGGCCTCTTTGCTTCCTTCCAGTCCTCAGAAAATGCACTTGTTTACTTTGAATCGTGCTCCAGATTTTTTTTTTTTTTTGTGGTCATGAGACTGGAGTAATGCTATCTGTAGTTGTCTCTTCTTGCTAGAAAGGTTCTCTTCTGAGCATGAAGGTGAGCATAAAGTCAGAAAATAAATTTTAAATTCTGTTTCTGACATGCACTTTGGGCCAAATTTCAAAACTGGAGGGAGAGAGGCCAGCTGTGTTTATAGGTTCAAAGATTAGATCAAGCATTTAAAGTTGGACTCCATGATCCTTCTGGGTCCCTTCCAAGTCAGCATATTCTGTGACATCAGTGAAAATCCTAGTGAACCTAAATTCTTTAACAATCAGGTACTCACTGATTTGTTATTACACCTTGTTTATTCAACTGTGACACAAAGATTTGCTGGCATAACTTCAAGTGGGAAAATGGATACCAGAGTCTCACAGCATGGACCCATAGAAGCAGTATTAATGGATGATTACTTCTGGAATTTTGTAGAGTAATACTTCTCCAGGGGCTTTTGGTTTCTTTCTTTGTTTTTTAAAAGAGTCACATTTAACAGGAAAGGAAACCAAATCTCCCCATTATCCAGTCAGGACTCTCCAGCCTTTCTGACAAGTGCCCAGGTTAGCACATTTTAGACAGCATAGGCATATTTTGTCAGAACTTGTGGGGAATGCTGACTCAGGATAAGGCAAAACCCGCAAGGCATTGAACTAATTGTGAAATGCCTTGTGTGGAAAAATTACTTCCTGATCCCTGCAGTAGCTACCAGTGCTTTGAAATATGGTGTTTGAATGTCTGCATTGTGCTCCTGCCTGCAAGATAATAATATTAAGTTTCTAAACATTATTTGTAATACCTACATTTATAAATACATACATATACGGTGAACTCGTATTCTGAGAGATACTGAGTAGTGCCTGTGTAGCTGAAATACTGCAGTGAATTTCTAACACATTGAGCTACTTGAGCTGACTGAGATGCAAACAGTAAACAGATAGCAAAAATGCCTGTAAGTCCATAATTTTGGGAACATTTATGCAGCTTTATTAACCTGAGGCTTTATAAGCAATGTAGACTTTTAACAGCATATTTGACTGTCTCAAAATAGATGAGGTTAATACCCAGTCTACCCCTGAGTGCTTTGACGTAATCCCAGGAAAATGAGTTTTGATGGAAACTGTGTTGATGAAAACTACCAGCAAAATCCATTTTCGTAGAGTAGGCTGAATGGTCAGTTCTATATCAAGAGTGCCTTTGTGTTTGGGAACCAAAGATATTTCCCGTAGTGGGAATATCTTGGAGCCTTGCAGTCAGGTAAACGCAGCCCTCTCTTGTGCAGAAACTCAGAATGGTTCTGGCAGAGACCCAAAGACTCTTGGACACATCCATCCCCAAAGGGTTCAGCAAATCCAAGTTTCTAAAAGCAGTGCAGTTATACCACTAGAGGCCAGAGGAGACATCTGGAGTGGTTTGACTTTACCCCTCATTTTTATTCCTGTTTTATTCCTGTTACAGACCACTTTTGGCTAGCTGGCAGAGTAATAATGCAGTAGGGTTGAACAAGCGCCAATTTAATTTCTACACAGTTTCAATGCCACATTTTTGAAGGTGAGCAAAGGCACAGGTACAGGGAATGAAGGGTACAAATGTACCAGAGAATGGATCTGTACATGTTACAGGACATAAACCATGGTAATCTGCAGAAACGTACTTGAAAGTCCTGTTTGTTTAGGTTAACACCAGACCTTGGTTTTGCCAAGTGCTTACAGCCAAAGGACAGTGAGTTCCTGGGATGTGCAATCCCGTGCATGGTGGCATTTTAGTTGGCCAGTGTATAGAAAGTTCATAGCATTGCAGAGGGTTTATTCATGTAGGTAGAAGATGTCTGAATAGATCCAAATGAGAAGTTTTTCTATGCTGCCTTGCATAGCAAGGTTAAGAAAAAAACAGTGACAATTTAAATAAATCAGATGTTTTTGCTGAAGATTATACTGTCATTTTCTCCAATTATTCTTGACATTTCACCCATTCATATTATGATCTGAGTTAATAATGGAAGAAAACCCAGCTCTTGTTGCCTTGTTTATTCTTTGTTCTCAAGGAGATAAGCTGTTTATAAAGATAACTTATTTGTTATTTAAATCACTTTTACAGAATTTGTTTGTTTCCTTGTTTGAGTTTCTAAATATATTGCAACAATTGTGATGCATCTTTGAGATGTCTATTCAATTCACTCTGATTTGTACTGGAATTCATTCCTAAATGGGCACAGGTGTTGATAGCTATAATATGCTGGAATGAGTCAAAACCAATAAATGCCCAATAGAGGAAAGATGAAAGAAAATGCACTGAAAACAGCTCTTTTAGGATGTGATAAATAGGCATTTTAATTCACCACTTAATTAGGTACATAGCGCTGAAGATGTGTCTGGAGCAACTATGTATTTTAAACAGCTGAACATGTTAGAGTGTAACTTCAATCACTGCTAATATTTTCGAGATCATAAACATTATTTTTAGAATTAGCAATACTATTCAGGATATAATCAACTTTTGTTTGCAAGCTGTTCTATAGTTCCCTAAAGCAACATTTTCCAATACTTTTGTAAAAAAAAAGTTCATTGATAGTCTGTGAAAACTACTTGCTCACTTTCCCATGTTGCACAGGAATTTAATTCTAGAATAAGATGCAGGAATTCTGATGTTGCAAAATCAAAAGTCAGTTTAAGCACTTCCTTTGTGCTTTACCAGGAACAGGAATCGTTATCTATTTCTTGCACAATGCACTCTGCAGGCAACATCTCCTGAAGCCCCATCCTGACCTTTGGGTGCATTTCTGATAGGAATGACAGGCCGGCCAATGAACAGGTGAGTGTTATGGTTAGTGATTCCTGAGCCCCAGTGCCCTTCCCTTGGAGTGAAAGCTTTTTGCAATGTGCCTTTCTGTCAAAAGAACTTTGTAGTTGGATTGGAAGTACTTGGATAACGCAGTCAGGTACCTACCAAAGGAGGAAGGTGGTCAGCATTCTCCCGAGGAGTTCTCAGGAATCACATGTGGGTATCTGAACTGATACCAAAGACAAGGTTTACTGTGTGCTAAGCAGACACTGAGATTAATTCAGTCTCTAGGGTTTGCATTATATCCGGAGAAATCTGCTTTTATGTTAACACATCTTGTTGTTGCATTTCAAATATATGTTCACAGGCATAACAGTGATACTGATAGACATAAAACTGATACTGTTGACGTGCAGACAGGTTGTAACTCTGGCCAGGGATATTTGTCCTTAATATTTTACAAATATCTGCCCTGAGTATTTTATGGTCCATGTTTTTAGAGATAAAAGCAAATAGTACAAGATAGAAATTATCAACAAATGCAAATTTAGTTGCCAAAACTTCCTGATGATAGCTGTGGCAGCCAATACAGGCATGGTGCAGCACAATACAAATGACACAATCACAGAATAGTTGGGGTTGGAAGGGACCTCTGGAGATCATCTAGTCCATGGCAAGGTCACCTAGAGCAGGTGACACAGGAACATGTCCAGGTAGGTTTTGAATGTCTCCAGAGAGGGAGAATCCACAACCTTACTGGGCAGCCTGTTCCAGTGCTCTGCCACCCTCAGTGTAAAGAAGCTCTTCCTCATGTTGAGGTGGACAAGGAAGTTGTTTGGAAACTGGAGTGCATGGGTAGGGCAGTTAGGTGTTGTGTGTGGCTCTGGGTGGGTCTGAAAAGTGGATTTGTACCGAGTGGCTGGAGCGGCTGTGTGGGGAGTGCGGCCCTGGGGCAGGCATGCAGGTGGGCTCCTCAGGCTCCCCCACCGACTGCAGCACAGTTTGAGGGGCAAAGAGAGGGGGAAGGGCCCAGGGACCAGCAAAGGACCTGGGGGTGCTGGTCAACAGCAGCTCAACGTGAGCCAGTGTGTGTCCAGGTGGCCAAGAAGGACAATGGCGTGCTGGCCTGTATCAGCAATAGTGTGGCCAGCAGGACCAGGGCAGTGATTGTCCCCCTGTACTCAGCCCTGGCAATGCTGCACCTCAAATCCTGTGTTTGGTTCTGGGCCCCTCACTACAAGAAGGACGTTGAGGGGCTGGAGTGAGTCCAGAGAAGGGCAATGAAGCTGGTGAAGGGTCTGGAGCACAAGTCCTGTGAGCAGCAGCTGAGGGATCTGGCGTTGTTTAGCCTGGAGAAAAGGAGGCTCAGGCTCCTCTCTGTAACTGCCTGCAAAGAGGTTTTAGCCAGGTGAGGGTCGGCCTCTTCTCCCAGGCAACCAGTGACAGAATGAGAAGACACAGCCTCAAACTGCGCCAGGAGAGGTTTAGGTTGGACGTCAGGAGGAATTTCTCCACAGAAAGGGTGATTAGATATTGGAATGTGCTGCCGAGGGAGGTGGTGGAGTCACCGTCCTTGGAGGATTTTAAGAAAGACTGGACGTGGCACTTAGTGCCATGGTCTAGTCGATATGGTGGTGTTAGGCCATGGGTTAGATCCGATGATCTCCGAGGTTTTTCCCAATCTAATCGACCCCGTGATTCCGTGATCCAGGCGGGAGCGGCTCGCCCAGCACCGGCCGCGCCCGGGCTCCCCCACAGCTCCGCAAGACTCCATTTCCCAGCGCGCCCCGCGCCCCCGCCGCCACCGCCACCGCCCCCGGGCCGGGAAGATGGCGGGCCTTGTGTCGCCCTTGGCTACTGCGCGCTGCCTGCTGCGGGCTCTGGGGCGCCGCGCCCGCCTGCTCCCGCCGCACAGAGGTCAGTGCCGCCGCCGCGGCTCTCCGGAGCTCGCTGGCCCCGGGCGGGCGACAGGCTGCCGGGGCACCGCGCAGGGAGGGCACCGAGAAGCGGTCGCAGGAGCCGGTGCGTGCCTCCCCTCCCTGTCGTGCCGCGGGTCTGTCCCCGGCGGAGGGGAGATGGGTGCCGGTGCCGGGCGGGGCAGGCGGCAGCCGCTGAGACTCGCACAGGCACCGCCGCTCTGCCATGGCCTGCCGGTGTCCTCTCATTCCCCGGCCTGGGCTTGTCCGCCACCCAGTCCCAGGGGGGATCCGCCTGCCGGGGTGGCACCGAGAGTCGGCCCCGGTCCCCTGGGGGACCCGCGAAAGGGGCCCGTGGCTTCCCGAGCTGGTGATGCCGCTTTCCCCCTGGAAATAGGGCTTCGGTGCGCTGCCTGGTTAAAGCCTTGCGGCTGCACCGGATACTCGGCGAGTGCACCGGTGGCTGCCAGCGCTTTGGCCCGGCTTTAGGATGTCTAAGGGATTGTTCTCCCTCAGGGACCCTCCGGTGTATAACGAACGACAGCTGTGCTCTGTCTTCACAGCCTTGCTTTGAAAGTCGGTTCAGTACACAAATTCATGGGGTTTTGTTAACTCGAGGCTTGGGTTAGGAACAGAGGTCTTTTTTCTTTAGTAAGAGCTCTTCGTCCTCTGCCCGTCTGGCAAGAGTGTGAGAATTCAGCTGGTGACTGGTGGCTCCCAGGACTGATAAATGTTCACATCCACACACGTTGTGATTGTACAATATTTATACATCCTAAGAAAAATAGACAAGCACTGCAGTTGGTACTGTAGTTGCGTGTTTTTTATTAGGTATTGGTCTAACACTTGGACTCTATGTAGTTTGTCTTTTATAACCATCATACTAGAATTTAGAAGAAGTTATCAAAACAAATCCAGTGGCTTTAGGCATAGTTTGTCAGCTTCCATGTTAAAGGGAAGGTAATCCTTGCATATGTTGTTTGAGGACGTCAGACTGCAGGGATGGGTTGCCATTATGGAAGTGATTTATAATCTTGTTTTTATGGTCACTGGTTTATAGTCTTTTCTTTGTTTTTGTGATTTGCTTTCCGCAGTTTTGTACCTTTTCCTTAATTAAAATACTTGACAAGTAGTATCTGCGGAAAGTTCCAATTTCACTGATACACTTCTCTTGTCCTTCGCTACTTACATCTATAGGTCAGGTTGTTAAACGGGGTGTGCATGGGAAAAATACAAGTAATCTTCTTTCAGAATAACGTATCAGGCATGTGTGCAAAAAGTAGAATTCCAGTTCCAACTCATGTTTCTCTAGAAGATACTGTTTCATATGCTGCCCGAAGGAATGGCCTTTGGTGATTCATCTAAGGTCGTATAATGAGACAAAAGTGCAAGTCCTTCTGTCTTAGCTGCAAACTGCTGCTTCTGGTTTGAACTACTAATTTCAGCACGTGTGGGGCTTTTATGAATTTTACATGATATTGGCCTAATATTTTCAATTCGTGCAGATAACTTAGTGTGTGTATGCCCCCCCCCATATGGTTGGTTGGATTTTGATTTTTTTAAGCTTTCTGTTAAGCACTGGAAAGTAAATAATTTTTTCAGATTACCTTTTCTTACGTTCTTGTCATTAATCATTGTACAATATTTTGAAAGGAGCATTTGTTTATTATAGGACTATAAATGTATTTTTAGCTTTATACCTGGCACATGATCTCTTTCCCAAGAAGTTCCCATGACAAGTCTTTGTTCTTCTCTAGGTTTATTCATGTGCTTACCTTTAACATGTGTTTAATTTATCCAAATCCTTGTACATCATGGGGCAATTTACCTGTTTGAGACAGATTCTGCAAAACTTTCATATATATTTAATAAAAGATGAGGTAAGAGGACATTATTATTGTTTACAGGTACTAGCATGGAAAACAAATTCAATTCTGTTCTTTTGCTACCTTTGCTATTTTCATGCAGGAAAATTACCTTTGGAGCTACAAGACTGTACCATTGCCCTTCCTCCTCAATGTGATGTCATCTGCTTAATCTTGAGTTTAGGAGGGTCTCTGATACCACCATCTGCCTGTTGATGAAAGTGCTCTCTGACTTCCAAGTCCTCTTTTTCTGTCATGGCAGTTGTGTTTCATAGGCAGTTTTAGCAGCTTTACACAAAGAGTTTCAAGGTTTGCCTTGTCTGCTTGTTTGGCTTCATTGTGACCCAAACTAATATTCTGAACCAGCTTGGATTATTGAAAACATGACAGTTTTTAAAAGTTGGTTTCTATTACTTTTTTTTTTCTTCTCTCCACAACAATTCCAGGGTTTGTGAAAAGCTCTCAAGGCAAATTGTGCTGGCAGAGCAGTAATGACACAGATGTGATCCTTGTACCTTGTATTAACATTGATTTAGCAGAAGCTATACTAATTTCTTGATTATGGCTGTCAGCAAAGGTGGCACTTGGGTGATTTTGGGGTACTTAATTTTGGTGCAGTTGTAACCTACATGAGTTTGGTTTAGATGCAGTTCTTGCACAACTGTAGGTTGGAAATATTCTTTGTTTTAAAGGCAAACAGTAATTAACCATTACAGCAAAGTGGAAAGGGAAAGTGTTAATTCTCTATCTCTTACCTTGGTTACCTTTCTGTCCTCTCAACCTCTTGGCTGCTGTCAGGATCAGTTTTGGTGTGCCATAACCCAACTTCGATTTCAGTTTGTCTTCTTGCATAAATAACTCTAGTGCCTGCCTCAGAAGTGACTGTTACTTTCACAAGCTGTGTCATTGAAACTCACATGCCTATTTCTGTGTCATCTCAGACATCAGTTCTAAGTGGCAGTAGAAAAATTCAACGACACACTGATCAGTTTTCCAATGTGCTGCTCTTTCCCAGAGCAGAAAGTCCCTGGAGTTAAGAACGCTTTTTGTATTTTTATGTAGGTATTAATTATCTTTGCAGTGGTAAATTAATATCAGTTTACTGACTGTGTCTTAAATCCCCCACTTGAAACAAATTTTTTATAATTCCAGATTGGCATTTTTAAAAATAAGTTTTATTTGCCTTGGTGAGATTTTCCCCTCTGATTTCTTTCTTTTTTTTTTGGGTGTATCACAGTAGGTCTTCACTGCAGCTGTGTCTGTGATCCTTGTATGGGCAAGCAGAAAGGCAAATGCAAAGAGCTAATTATATGGTTTGAAATAAAGTGAGATTATACTTACATATGTATGTTTTGGGAACAGGAATTTAAGAAAAAGTCGCACTTTGGTGTCAAATCTAAAAAAGCAGGGAACGTCGGGTTAAATGTGGTAACATTCAACACTGTCCTGCACCCTGAAGGTGGGAAAGGTAGGTTATGGATAACTGTATGTCTAGTTTTACACTGTTCTATGTAAAACTAAGTGAACAGTGAACTGATGCTGTGCTTTTCTATATTTCTATCTAGAACATTTCATAGGTATAGAAGACTATTTTTCTGTGTGTAAGACTTAAAGATTTCAGAACGGAACTAACAGAAATTGAGTTGCGGTTTCTGTAATACGAAGATTAGATAATGAAGCAGTAAGGAATAAATGAAAACCCGTATTTTGCAATGTGGAGAAGAGGACTGTAGGATTACAGTTAGTGTGCTGAATCATAGGTGATTCCTATAGCTGAGTGATAGATTTTGCAATCTCTTCTGCAAAATGCAGGTTAGAATGGAAGGTGCACATTTTTTTCTGTCTCTCTTTTTTCTGTCTCTTCTGTTTATCATTTGTATAGCTACCTTCTGTTGACTTATCTCTAAAACCCCTACATGCTCTTCAGTAGTGTCTTTCTTTTTTTTGCAGCTACAGGTGTGAGTTTATCACTTAACCAGTTACTGGGTGTCTCCTGGTAGTGCACTATAGTGTACCCCCATCTTATTTAAATCCCAGTGTTCAATATTATTTTAGGAGAACAGTGAGCGATCTGTGCCAGGACACCCTCTGTGGCTATTTGGACATAGTCTCCATCTCTGTCATCTGTTAATGACAGAGTATTTCTTCCACTCCCGGGATGGTTAGCTGTGAGTACATGTAATGTGAGACAGACCCCATGCTTCTGAGCAGTCCTACTGGTGTGCTTTGTCCATGGCCAGGAAGGTCATGAGCCACAAACCCTTTCTTACCCCTAAATCATTTTTTTTTTTCTTCAATTCTGTGGTAAGCAGTAGGAACTTGTGGATTTATAGGTACGAGTGGGCACACAAGCTCTTGGAGCCATCAACTTCTGCATATTGCAAAGGGACAGATAGTTCAGAGGTATGGATCACAGGACTGAGGTTAACTTTATTTGGGAGTGGAATGGTGGGAAACGAGGAAAAAATTTTGACAGATTATCTCAGCAACCTGGTCTAGTGGGAGGCGTCCCTGCCCATGGCAGGAGTGTTGGATTTAGGTGATACTTCAGCTCCCTTCCAACCCAAGCCATTCTGTAATTGTGTGATCTATGCCTTTTCCCCTTCCCTTCAGAGGCAGGTCAGGTTTTGCTGACCTGTTCTTGACAGATTTTCATCAAACTTATTTTTAAAATTCACCCCACATCACTGGAAGTTTTACAGCTTCTAGACTATGAATCTATTTCACTGCCTTAATTACAGTTTTTAAGATATCTGTATAAATACCATTTGCTTTCGTTTTCTCAGTACCCTCTATGTATCTGGAGACAGCTATATGTTTTTCTTCTCTATAGGTTTTACTCAAGTTTTTGCAGTAACAGACTTTGAACTCAACTTTATGTGATCTCTTTAGATAGGGATGAGCTAATTACTCTTAATTCAAAGCAGTAACTCTGTTCCTTCAGGAACAAGAGAATTTGGTGCAATTATTGTCTGCAGATATAAAGAGTGACTGTCTTTTTATGTAGAAACTGTTACTTGCAATAAATAAAGATAATTTGATCTAATAGTTCAGTTTTATCCTTCTCTTTTCTTTCTATCTATCTGTCTGTCTGTCTATCTATCTATCTATCTATCCATCTTTCTGTTTAAAATTCTTTTTGTGCCTTTTATGGCATCTTTGTGAGTTGTGACACATATTTAAAAAATAATCCTTTAAATCTCCATTTACCCTCCCATTTGGTTCATACTTCTCATAACATATGATGTGAAAATTGAAAAGTGTCTTCCACGGCAGACTATACCAGTATTGAATAGAACAGAGTGGGGTTTTTTTCCCATGTGTATTTATGTTGGAGTACTTGTGTTTATTTTATTTTAGTTTATTTTTTCCTCTAATAGTGTTATGATATTGTCTCTCTGTCAGTTTGTGATCCAGTGCAGCCCTTGGATCCTTTTTTTGCGGAGGTACTCTTTAGCTGGTCATTATTTTCTCTAAATAGCACGCTTTGTCCCTGTTGAATTACATCCTATTTGTTTTAGATTATTTGTCCAGTTTGTCAGAATTTACTTGCCTTCCAGAGTGTCTGCAACCCTCTCCTGATTTTCTGTTATTTGCGCTCCCAGTCTATGTACTTTATCTTGCCATATATGGCATGGATGGAAATTCAGGGTTGCACCAAGATGAGATCCTGAGCCCTCTCTGAAACTCTACTGCAGATATACATCTAGTTTAACTGTAGTAATTATTCATTACATATCCTTTTCCCAGCTGTTTTGTACCTGCTCAAAAGTACTTTCACTTGCAACTTTCTTTCCTACTTTATAGGTGGCAATGCTGTGTGACAAAAGCGGTACTGCAATTAATATCCTTTTTGTTCACCCATTAAGCGTGATGCCTGATCAGAGAGGAAAACTTGTTGATCTTATATTGTTTCTGAGGAGCTGATGTTGCCTTTTATTCATGTTGTTACCTTGTTAAGTGCTTTATTAAAAGAAAAAAAACTTGTAGTTGTTCCAGTATTTTCAGGTGTTCTGAAATTGTGTTGATTGACCTATAAATTTCTGGATTTACCTTTCTCTCCTTTTTAAAGACAATTTTTTTTTTTCATTTTCCTGGTGTTTTTGAATCTTACCTGCTTTCAGTGTGACCTTGAAGAAAGCTGTTAGAGGCCATTGTGTTTCTTGGGAAACTTACCTACAGTATTTGGGAATGGATTTCCTTAGAGCTCACAGGGTTAAAAATACCTAACTATGTAGTCATTGCACATGTTTTTCCTACACTCAAGTTTATGTCTTTTATCATTGCTAAAAATCATGGGTTTTTTTATTATACTTTACCCGTTAAATGACAGTGGAAGCAAAGAAGATATTTAACAGCTTTTCAGTGTATGCCATTGTTTCTGATCTTAATGATTTGGCAAGCCTTCTTTGTAACCTTGTGCATTCTTTTCTTTCCTAGTTATGTCTTATGTCTAGCAATTCTGACTTTTTTCTTTTTCATGTCTTGTTTCTGACAGTATTCCTACCTGGGCTTATCCCTGTGTCTTCTAGGCAGGAGATAATGCCAGCAGATCAGGCTGTGGCATTGGAGGGATTCACAGCTATTGCCTTGCTTAGTGTGGTGTTTGAGTCTTTCAGCTTCCTTACAGAACTCCTGGTTTGGTCTCTTGTTTGTTGACTTTTAAATACTTTCTGAAGTTTTACTTAAAGAATTATCTATTTAGAGAATTGCACTTTAGAATTTTTAAATGGTTTTACTGCAATTTGGAAAAAAAAAAAGGTCAAAGCTTCCCTTGTGACAGCTCCTCCAAATATTACCAACTCTCTAACTGGACATCTTAGAATGTCTGCTTGTTAATTAAAAAAAGGAATGTTAAAACATACTAGAGTAAAGTTGGAAATTGAGTTAATGAAAAATGAAGGGGTAACCAGTGGTTATATAAGTAAGTCATGTATATGTCTTTGTGGAAACTGTTAGGAATGTGTGTTGATTATAAGGAGATGCTTTTCAAAACTTCTATATTAATTGGCTACTTTTATTTTTACAGCCTACACAGCTCAGGCAGATAAGAAGACAGGGCCTGGCACTCCTACAGATGCTCACGCCAGAGCCTTATTGGTTTGCAGTGGACCTTTAGAACATTATGACTTTCTGATTAAGCAGGACGAGCTGAAGAATGATGAGCAACAAAGAAGAGTTGTGCAGCACCTGCAGAAATTGCATGAGAGCCTTAAAGGCTACAGCATTGATTCAAAAAATGTTCTTTCAAAGGTGAGGTTTATAATGATAAAAATATTTTTTGCATTTATATTTGCTCATAAGAATGTGCTTAAAATGCATACATTTCTGTCAAGAGCTCGAATCTTATTTTTGCAAATGCATCTTTCCAGACAGATCATTCTTCATGTTTCAATCTTTCTTTTTTCTTTTTTTGGTTTGTAAAATCCAGTGGCACTCCAGAAGTAACTGAGTTAAGTATTATTGAAATAATTCTGTAAGAAAATCTGAAATGGTTTTAGTTATGTCCACTGCCTGCCTTTCCAAAAACGTCATTTGGCTGTAGGAGAGAGGGGCCTAAACCAGGTTTTAATTCTCAAGAACTGGTATTATGCTTGGATGTTTGGATTACCTAAACTGAACACTGGTATTTTGTGTTCTAATGGATATTCCACAAATAATTCCATGCTATAATTCTTCTCCACTTTGCTAGTTGCCAGGTTAGGTAAGAAAAGGTGTAGGTATAATCTGCACGCTTATTGTGGTTTTGGGAGCATCACAGTTTATTTTCAAAGGATTTACAAAAGTTTAGACACATCCCTGTTGCACATTGCCTTAACAATCATAATGCCTTAGTATTCATAATGCTGTTAGCCTGCTGTTGCGTCTCTGTAACTTTTCCCTGAACCTCTTGACACAATGTTTTCCAGACTTTCTTTGACAGTATTTTCCATGTTTTTTGTTTTCATGCTGTTGTTCTCAGATTGCTGCTCTGGTGGCCTTGCACCTGCAAATATTGATAGCACTGGTGTGGCACGTTCTCATGGGAAGCAACTAGAACTGGTGTGGGAATTCCCCCCTCAGCTTTCCTTGCCTCTTGTTTTGTACATTTGAGTTTATATCCCAGAAAACCAAACGTAGCACCCAGCAAAGCAGATAAGACATTTAATTCCTTGCTAAATATTGGGCAGTCATAGATGTGCACAAAAGCTGAATGCCCAGTGAATGTGCTTCCTTTGCACCTGATTAACGCATTTCAGTCAGCACAGTTGTAAGATATGGTCAGGGGAAACAACAAGAGCGGGATGTTTGATGAAGTCTGATGATAAAAGTATAGTGCTGGGGAAAAAGCATGGCAAAATATACATTGCTTTCTCATCTGCACTTTCCCTGCCTGCACTGGAGAGACCTCCCTGGCCCTAGGAGGGGGGAAACTCAGTGTTTTCCCCAGCTAGACTCTGAGTGTTTTTCTTTTGCATTCTCTCTTTCTCTTGCACTGCTTTTGGTTTTTTTTTCTTCAGAATTAACTAACATTTATGGTCAATGTTTACCGTCATTTGCAGTCCTTGCTAACAAATGTCCATGTCAGCCTTTCTCAGCATACATTACACAACACTCCTCATCTCGTGGGCATAAGTGCAACTCTGTTGAGCTTGTTACCTAACCATACCAAATTATTCTCTTATCTGGCACAAATACTGTATTTTATTTGCAGGGCAAGAATAAATAATGTAGCGTGAGATCGGGGAGCCTAAGCCTAGAGGGCTCAAGTGCCTTTAAATGTCACGCTGTCCTCTGGCCTTCAGGCAACAAATGAGAAATTAACCATTCTAAGGCTCTTACTATGGGTGTTAGCTCCAAGGTGTGAAAAAGCAGAGAAGAGAACAAGTATTATACCTGTAAATGGGGCTGTTTCAAATAGGTGAAAGTAGCAGGGTGCAGAGCACTGGGACACACCTGCCTGTCGGTCTTCCTGCAACATCCCCCGAGTGCCTTAAACTTGGATATGTAGCTGGAGATCGTGTATTTGCTAGTCATATGCTTGACTGGAAATGCCATAAATGTCTTCCTGCCTCCTGATGGAAGGAAGCAGACTAAGCACCTAGGAAAGAGACTTTTATTAAGAAGAAACTTGGATGGGAAATAATTCCATGAAGTAAAAGTCAGGCACTCCAGAAGAAAACTCAAAAATACACGACACAACGTAAAGCAAGACTGTTCCTAAAGGGCAATGAACGTGTCTTTGGAAGTTCTGTTCTGGAAGCAGTTGACCCCATCATCCTCATGGGTCCCTTTCAAATCAGCTTTAAACAGGGTGTTTGGCCATGTGATCCCCTGAAATCCCTGCCAATCCAAATCATTCAATGATTCTAATTCTGATGTGGGAATTGGAGCCAAACAATGGTTTGAGGTATATTTTTGCCTTCTCTGGCAGTTGGGTCAGGTCATCACATTACTTAGTTTTTTACTTTAGGGATTTCTTTAGTTAAAATTATTAAAAACATACAAGCAGTGTAAAAGTGATAGATGTAGCCTGAAAACTGTATGTTTATTTTAAAGCACTTATTCGTGTTGTGTGTGCATGTATGCCTATGGATTCATGTTGTCTTGATGGATTTGTGAGCTAACTCTTGAGTCTAAACCCAGTCTTCTGATTCAGTCTGGGCGAGTACCAAATGAAAAATAGAAACTTCCTTTTTTCAAAAACACTTGTTTCTTATCTTTGGTGTGTAGAGCAGTGTGGCAGCATGCCTGAATGGGAGCATTTTTTGCTTAAGTGTAAGGAGACCAAGCTGGATTCAGCTTGCTAAACTACTTCTTTAATTTGAATCTTAAGCTGCTGACCAGTGTCTTGTATCCTGTGAGGATCCTGGATGTGTAAAGCTGTGGGGTTAGGGTTCATGTTTTTTTCATCTGTCTGGGTTTCTTTTTAATCTTTTGTGTTGGTCTTACAGTCCTTTAACTTGCCTATCTCAGAATTGTCTTACTGTACCTAGACTGTAAAGGAAGTCATTCAAAATGGAGACAATTACCAGATTTGCTCTTGGGGTTTTTTTGTTATTTTTTTTCCTTTTTTTTTGAACATAAATGCCACACTTTTATTAATTTTTGTTTTTTAGAAAAAATGTTATGACAAAGGCATTGGTTTTACTGTCAAGTCTGAGGATCAATAGGCTAGAGCATTTTGATCCTTTCTGGCAAGATGTTTTGGACATTTGGATATTAAGTTCTAAAAGCACTGTCCCGGAGAATAATTTTGAGAGCTGACTTGTGTTAACTGGAGTGCCTCAAATCATTGTTAGTTGCTAGAGCAGGTGTTTTGTAATGACTTTGTAGATCAAGCATTGTGTGGGATTGTTATTTACTGATTCTTTGATTGGGAAGTGTGAATAGGGAAGAAAGCTTGTATTGCACAGAACAAATACCAATCTTACTCTATTTAGGAAATGTGATGTTACTTTGTCCCTATGTAACAGAGCTAATTGCAGTAAAGCCAGACTGATACTTTCTTACTTAAATGCCTTTTTTGACTTGAGAATGTATTTTTCACTTCTTCTTTTAAAGCATTCCACTTCTTCATTTAACACTGCTTTAATTTTAAACCAGCTTTTAAAAATTGTTGCATGGCTCACTGATGGAACTAATGAGTCAGTGAGAAGCACCTGAAGAACTTCTTGCTGCTGGGGGAAGTGTTGTTGCAGTTGGAGGTTTTTCTTCTGGAGTTCGATATTTCTATGGAAATCTTAAGGCTGATAACCATGTTGAACATTGTAGGGCTGTGCCATACATCAAAACCCCAGAAAAGGAGGAGAGCAGTGACTTTTGCATAAGTCTGTCAAGGCTTCCTAGCTTGTATAATTAAATGAAATCATTACTAAGGGAGAAGAAGTCATAACAGCTTTGTTTCTCTTCTGCTGTCTTTGAGGAAGCAATTTGCCAGTTCAAACAGAGCTCCTTTTGAGAAAAAGTGAAGCCAAACAGATTATAGTTTAAATTCTAGTGCAGGCCAGGTTTTGCTTCAGCAAAGTTGTAATCAACATCTTAATGAAGATTTCCCCAGAATAAGTCACAAATGTGACTAGGTAGTTGGTAAAATCATACGCTTATTATATGTTTACATCTGTTGAGGAGTTTCCTAAGTAAGCAAAATACTTGGTTTTCCGTTATGGACTTTCAGCGCAGCGATGCTGCTGCAGACTTGGTTCAGTTAGAACTAAGGCTTTTTGTGCCAAGAAGAGGTGATGGTGAGTACTGCTGTCTGGAGTTGGCTTGGATTGAATAGGATTTGTGTAGTTTTATGGGTGGAATTCGTTCATGTGACCAATAGAAGGCTTCTCTAGGAAATACTAATGATACAGGGCACAGGTAAATCCTGTGTTCATTAATGTCTCGTTGGCACTCTCCTCTCATGGAGGCTGGGTGCTTAGTAACTTCAAATACTCTCATGTTTTTGTGATAAGACCACTGGATTTTCTTTCTGTTTTGTACTTAGTGAGTTTTAATAGATGTTAATGAAACACCTTGATGTATTTTAAATTAATTAGGGATTTATTTTGAAAAAATAAAATGCTTTATCAGTTATACTTAGTATTTTGTAGGTTGACTTCCTGCTTTTTCAGGAGGTTTCTAGCGACTTGAATAGCCCACATTTAGTATGAAATGTCCTGTATCGAGAAGAAATTAATCTACTGGCAGTTTTTTCAAAATAAAAAAAATAGTGGTGCTTGGCATTTCAAGTGTGCTCATTTTTCCTGCCTCTGTCATTGAAGAGAATGTGCTTGAGAGGTTGGGGTGAAGAAAAAGGAGCTGTGGAAGAGAAGCCTCTCTCTACCGGCCTCTTCTGTAGTCCCATATTCCTTATTTTATTGCCTGATTTCTTCTGTGATAGAATTGCAGAAGCCTTTTCCAAAATAGCAGCTATTCCAGAAATAGAAACTTCTTGCACTTCTGAACCATTATAAGAGTGGCCTGCTTTGGTTTTAGCTTTGTTCTTCTTTTGTCACTTTTTATCTAAATAGTTTTATTCACTAAAATATTGTAAAAGTAGGATTAGGGAGCAAATATTTATATCAGATACAATAGAGGCCTTTCAGGTTTTTTATCCAAAACACTTGTATTACCTCACAGGCCAAACCTTTCTGAAATGAATAGTCTGGGGCACACACACACACAGACACACCATGAGACCAGCCATTTTCTTCATGGTAATAAAACTCTATTTTGTTATGATGTAGGTTTTTTGGGGCATCAGCTTAGAATGAATCTCGGGGAAAAAACAATTAGTCTTGCTGCCAACCAAGTAGGCTTCTGTTTTTCAAAATTACTCCTCAAATTTGAACAAGGACTTTGATCTTCAACTTGGTGAAAGCATGGCCTTGTATGTTGAGATATTTTGAGATCCTCTGAATTGAAGTTCAAGGCTGTAAGAGTTTGCATAGACATTTCAGATCTCCAGCTTTTCAAAATAATACCAATTGGGACATCTTAAGAGTTGTTGAGTTGCTGTACTAATGACTTGAAATAAGCTCAATTATAAGTGAGGTCATGTTTTGAAAAGAGGTATGAACAATAGTAAACACCATTCAAGACCTTGAAAATGTCTTCAGCTACAACAGCAGCCAAAAAAGAGGCTTGAAAGAGTGCGAGAAAGAGGCAGTTTTGTTAGCATTAAAAAAAAAAAATCTGCTGTTGGGGGACTTGTCTCTTGAATTCTGCATATTTTAATTAACCATCTTAGTACTGACATGCATTTTCAATTAAAAGTTTTTCCAATCGGGGTTTAAATATTCCCAGGAAATGAGTTGCTTGCTTCTGGTGTCTGAGCATGGGAGAAGGTGGGAAGATGTTGCACATTACTAAAGATATTCTCCCCTTCAAACTCAAATTTTGTGCATCACTTAATATCTTTGGGTTAGTACCTTTTAAGTAGGATCTTTAACATCCTTAAATCTTACCATTCTTTCCAAAGAAAACATACTGTCAACAAATTTAACGTTATTATAATGAGGCCCCAAATGTACCTCAGGATAATATGGAAATGAGCAAGGAGAAGCTCATTAATTTAGTTTGTCTTCCTACATTTCCTACTTTTCTCCCTTTCCTGCCTGAAATAGAGTGTCCTTATTTTAGGGTGACTGGAGGCTCTTCTGCATTAGGTCTCCCCCCTCCTTGCAGGGTGTGTGTTTGAATAGAGCCAAGATCAGTCTTCTGCTTTCTTTGCTTCTGCATACCATTGACTTTCCTGACTGCTTGCTGTGCTTTAAATTGAATCAAGAACACTGATGGGATTTTAGCTGCACAATCCTAGTGGAAGTTGCCCTTTTTCTTAGACAACTTCCAGACTTCAGAAGATGCATTAGAATAATTTAAAAAAAAAAAAAATCCATTGTATGATCATGCAAAATAGCTTGAGACTGGTAGGTCTGAATTTTCAGTATTAAAAATCTGCTGATCAAGTTTTACTTTTTTAAAATATAATGTATGTTAAGAAAAAAACCAAACCAACCTGAGAATATAAAAACAAATTCTTAGAGTTATACAGTATCTGACAGGAATGAGGAAGTCATTATCCTAAAGCTGTCAATAGTGTGATGTTTAGAAATATATGTAAAATATTTCCTGTAAACTTCTTTAATTGCTGAAAGAGGACAGGAGGTTTTCTGACATTTGATTTGTTTTTAGAGATGATCAGCTTCAGCAAATATGTTTGGATCTGCCACACTATCCATCCTTTTTAGCAATCAGATATCACTCAAAAATTGCTGTCTTCAAAGGGAAACTAATTTCATTTTTTAAATCAACCAAAAAGTTGATTTAGACTTTTATGGAGCCTAAGCCGTTATATTTGTTTCCTTTAGTCAAAACTCCCTTTTTCTGTAACATGTTATCTAAAAATAAGTATGCCTAAAAAGACAAATATTAAGATAGTTAAATGTAATTAATAAGAACTTTACAATGAAAATTTGGTATAAAAATGTAGGCATTAATATTTGTTCTGGTTATATAACATTTGCAAAAACAGGTAAAGCTGTAGTCTACACATTGATTTGTTTTTCTAGCTCAGTGTCATTCCTTGTGAAACTGCAAATCATATTAATACAGCCTTCCTGTACAACAAATTGAATGTGATAGTCTTTTATATTGTTAAAATGATTGTTTTTAATATAAAATTAAACCCAAAGAAATTCCTTTGAAAGTCTCTCATTTGGATTTTTGTCTGTTTCTCTTCTTCTCCTGTAACTTTGAGCATCAGTAGTTGTATTGAGTGCAAGCTCTTAAAAAGTACACACTAAAAAATATTCAACAATTAAATTGTCTTACAATGCTTTCAAAGTACTAGCAAATAGTTGCAGCCTTCTCAATTAATGGAATAGTTTCCAAACATCTGAAACCCTTTCCAGCCACAGATTGATGATACAAATTTTTGATTACCCTATTAATAGAGATCTAAATTAAATCTAAAAGGGACTCTTATGTAAGAGCCATGCTTGCATATTTTCTGAGTGAGCTGGTACTATAGACCTGAGATATTACTCTTCTACTTTTTGGTCATGCATTTTCTTTCATATTTAATTAGTGTTTTGTACTGACTCCTCTATTTCTTTAATATGGCACTGTATTTTGAAAAAGTGCTTTAGATTCAAGTTGTTTAGCAATTACCCAGCTCCAAATGAGACCACAGGGCTGCAATTTTAATTTTCCTCTGTGTTGGCTCAGCCCATAGAGCTCTGAAAGTGGAGCACTTTGAAATAAGCAAATACTCTTCTGCAGTGTTTTTTGTGGATGTCAATTCAGTTTCATGCATTTGATTGAATTTTGTTAAGATCTCCAGTTTTTTAGAAACTGTTTCTTTTTAGAATTATACTTGGAAGTGGCTATGCACAATGCTGGGGGAAAAGGAAAGAGGACTATTTGGAATTGAAAGTCTTGGCATTACTGGAAGTTTTTCCATAAAAATGTATACTTGAGTAAAATAGAATAAGCCATCAGGTGTCATAATATATGTCCTGAATAATACTAAGAAATTTAAAATTTTTAAGCAGTATTCATTCCAGATAAAAGTAACTCACTTGAAAAAAATGGTTAATAAAAGTCATACTTTGAAAATACATTTTTTATATGTTTATATATTTATACATATACAGACATGCATGTGTAAATAGGTACATATTTTTACTGTGACTCCATTGATTTTAATCATGTTTAAACCAGAGATGATTCTGCATTTAATATTCAAAGCTGAGAGAAAGAGGACGTACAATGTTCATGGGCTTTGCAGTACTGATTTTCTAGATCCTAATAGTTTATCTTTTTAGCAGACTGCTCCAATAGGTATTTAGTGCATCTATCTGTGAATAGTACGATACTCCTTAACTTTATATTCTTTTTTTTCTAGGACTGTTTGCTCAAATGGCTTAATGAGGGAAAGGATTTGATGCTGGTGGATTTGGAAACAATGAATCATTTTATGTGTTCTGATAAAAAAAGCACATGTGCTAGGACTGGGGATAGGGATGTTTTGACAATGATCTAAAAAAACCCCAAAAACCTAAATCCCAAGCCCTGTGTGTGTGTTTTGCTTCTTATACAGAATTTGCACAATGATAACATTACTTATGAATTCTGAGCTAATAATTTATTCAAGGTTACACTTTGCTACCTAGTGCTACTGTTGTGGTTAAGTGTAGCTACTTTCTTACTTTATCACAGCCATGTGCTTGCGTTTATTTTACCCGATATCTATATTTACCTTTTTTTCTCTTGACTTGCAGCTCTTTGCCAAAACCAAACCCCCAAAAGGTCTTTATGTCTATGGAGATGTTGGTAAGTTTCATTTGCATCCAATGGAATTTTTTCTAGATGCACATTTATTCAAATTCTGAAGTGTCTAAAAGCTTTATGTAGCCTTATTGGTTTAATGAATTTTACAGGATTTGTTTTCTTCCACATTATGATGTTATTTAATATAATTACACCCTGAATGCTGGAAGCTGTTTGATTGGACCACATCACTATGTGTCCTTGTTTTCAGCGTTACCCATTCACTAATATTTAAGAATACAATTTAAGAATTTGGGAAGTAACTGTGGGAGAGAATTCATATATTCTAATTGCAACAGTGCAGCATGAAAACATACTTGCTTTCCAAAGGAAATACTAGTATGTTTTATGGATGTATGAGGAGTAATTTGTGCAACTTTTGGGCCATCTCTGTATGAATCAAAATTTTAAAACAGAAAAATAAAAATGCGATTGTTCCAGGTTTTTGAACAGAAAACATAACTGTTCCTCACAGCAGTCTGGTCTTGTACTTACTCTGTGGAAAATTATAGTTTCATTAGTGCCAAGCTAACAAACAATCATTACTGTAATCAGTACATACTGCTCTTAAATTAACTACCTGTTGAGTGTTGTTGTTCTTATTTGAAGGCACGGGAAAGACAATGTTGATGGACATGTTCTATTCGCACTTAGAAGTAGAAAGGAAAAAGAGAGTCCATTTTCATGGCTTCATGTTGGATGTGCACCAGAGTAAGTGCAGACACAGGTATTGACAAGAATTTTACGAAATACAGTATCTATTTAAAAGTCTGTCTCATATTTATACTGATCACTGTAATTTTATTTAAATATTTAACTATAAAGAAAAGTAAAAAAAATAGGAGAAAAGTTAAAGCATTTTAGCATTGTCTATCATACCAGCATAGATACCAATTGCATATTATTTCTCAAGTATCTTTTCTGAAAGAAAAATATATATACCTGATTGTATATATACCCTGAGTGTATTGTTTAGAATGAAATCCTTAACTAAATGTTTTCCAAGTACCAATTAGCTTTTGATGAAATCTGAAAAAGGCAATTGCTAAAACTGAAAATTTAAAGGTTAAACTCAATCTGTATTTTGAATAAGCAATCACTAAATCAGATATAAATGCCAAGGAGAATGGGAACTATTCTGGTTGACTAACTTAGTAAAAGTGTCAGTAATTTAGAGTAAAAAAGTAATAGAAGTGCATCCTAAGTTTCAGAAAATTTTCTGATCAGCTGAGTAAGGTGCTTTGTTTTGACAGAGGTGCTGTTCTAGATATTTTACAACTTGCTTCTGTTTCTAAATTCTATGACCTTATAATACTGTCAAATTGTTAACTATTGCTGTATTTTACAAGTGTTGTGACAGCTGTATTTTTCTTGGAAGCTTTCACTGGTGTAAATAACTCAAGCCACTTTTTACTGCCCACTTTCCTATCAATGCTGGGTCACTCTTGAGATTTTATGTTTCCATTTCTTGTCATTTGTGCTTAGTCTTAACAAAGGTAGCTTCCTTCTGCAGCATCTTTTTTTTTCTGAATGTTTGTTTATAGTCAGATGCAATACAATGCATGAGACAGTAAAGTATGGGTTTAATAATCTTACCTTGTGCCAGTATCATCATCTTCACATGTCGAAGTATAACTGTGTTGCAGCATCTGTGTTCTTTTAGCTAAATGCATTCTAAGAATACCTTCAGAGTGAGATAAAACTGCAATTTGTACCAGTTTATAGAAGATAAAGTATAGCTGCATAGCATTCAAGGCATTTTTGATTTTTGTTTTACATATTTCTAAACAAAATACGAATCACAAAATCTTTGAGCTTTTACGTCCACCGTTGTGTGGATATGGTTAAAAAGTGTTTTACTCTCTTGAAACTGGATTCAGTTTGAAGCTTTCTTATTTCTACTGGACCAGTTTACTTTTTATTTGTTATCTAAATAATTTTGTTCTTCCTATCTTAGAAAAAGAAATAAGAAATATTGGTTCTTTTCTGTTTTATCATCTAAGGAATACATCGCCTTAAGCAGAACTTGCCAAAGAGAAAAGCAGGATTTATGGCCAAATCATATGACCCAATTGCACCAGTGGCAGAGGAAATAAGTGAAGAGGCTGCTCTCCTGTGTTTTGATGAGTTTCAGGTAAGAAGTCATAGATTACTCCTTCACTTCAAGAGAAACTTCATAAAATTACTTTTGATCTTAAGATATGATAGTTTTTACTGCTAATACAGTATTTGAATCACTGGCCGGTAGTGACCTGTAGAAGTTGAAGAGTAGAAGTCACTTCATAGTTTTGAAGATGGCGGAGTTTGGGGTTTTTTTTTTTCCACAGTAGATAAGATTCAGGTTAGCGGTGTAATTCCCCTTGCAGTGCTTTTGTTTACCAGTCTAGTCACTGGTCATACAAGGAGGTATTAGAGTTTGTCTAGAGGGTCATGAATACTTCAGGGCGGGGACCATCATCCTGTACTGAGTCTGTACGGTGCCATCTGATATTTGCTTGCCACTGATCTTTGCTTTTGTAGTTCATATAATGCAACAAACACTCCCAATGTGATTAAGGATTTTAAGAAACTTCTATTGAATTAAATGTGAAAATTAAAAATAAGCTTATTAAATGATCTTTTCTCAAGCTAACTTGATTATTTCATTTGTTTTACACAGCTTTGACTTTTTTTTTAAGGGCATGTCACAAAGTTAAATGTAAAATTATTTATAAAAGTGTTTAATCAAAAAAGAGAGGTATTTGGCAGCTTTAACCAGCTGATTTTTTTTTTTTTTTTAATTCAGAGAGAAAATACAGAGCAAGATAAGAACAGATTTATGTTAGTTCTCGAATCACCAATAGTAAAAAAATCTATTAATTGTAAATTGTCTGTTATGGTCTTAAATTAATACATTTCTGAAATGGATGGAGCAGTTTATATCTCCTAACTATTATTTTGCTAATCTGCACACTTGAAGAAATAACTGTTCTGTGGTCAGCTCCCATGAAGGGAATTTTGGTCAAGTAACAGTTGTTCTAAGTTTCGCTTGCATTTTTCAAGCAGGGGTGGTCCTTTGATCCGTGATTTCAGAATATGTGGGGTCATTGCAATTGCTGCTGTTTCATCATTTAATTTGTGCTCTGTCTAGTGAATATGATTATGCTCATCTTCCGAAACTTGAGCGTAAAATCTAAATGCTATTGTATGTACACTATGAAGAAATGGGAAGGTTTAGAGGAGGAAGTGTTAACTTTCATGGCATTAAATGCTCAAATGCTAGAAAGAGGCTGTGCCATGTATTAGTGTAAATACCTGATTTTCTGTATAAATGCTCACTGCTTTCATGTTCCAGTATTGCGGTGTTTCCAGACTCTGTCATGTTTCCACATTTTAAAGGGAGAGACTATGGTATTTTTGGTTCCCAAGTTGATTGCCTGCTCCCCCTGCTGACTTGCTTGAGGTACACCAATGGCTTCAGTTGTAAAAATCACCAGTTTTGTTGGATTGTCACAGTTGGGAAATTATTACAAGAACTATTCTTTACAATGTGTTTCCAAGACTTTATATTAATATGTGAATTTTTAAAATCTACTTGTTCTGGGTGTACTAATTTTCTTAATTCACAGATTTCTGAATGGCTGGATTTCTTGCCTGATTTTTTGTAACATGGAACTCTACATAGGTTTTGCCTATTGAAGAGGAGTTCCAGCTTTCTGAAATTTTGCAGAAGGCACTGAATTTGGGATAAGAAACCCTCTGCTTAAATAATCATAAAATAGTGCAGTGACTGGGAGAGCAGCTCATGTGGTGACACAATTAACATTAATAATAAGAAGTTGTATTTAATTCAGGATATTTGGAGTTCATTTCTGCAGTGGAGATCATGGCTTTATTTCCCTGCAGTCTGATTTACTCGTATTTAAAGAATTGCTAGATTAAAATGAAACTGGAAAGAGCTGCAGGCTCAGAATATGCACTGCTCTGACTTGTGGACAAAGCAACTCTCAGTTTTGACAGATGAAAAGTGGGGTTGCTTTTGCAAAATAATTGTGTGTGGAGGCAACATCAAAAAACTATTGAGATTTGCTTTAAACACTTCAAGTTGCTTTCAGATGCCTGCTGAACAAAAAAAAGGAGAATAAGTTGAAATTAATTATTTATCTTATGAACAAAACGAATGAGTGGTATTTTAAACAGGGACAGCAAAACATGTTAATACTCGTATTTCAGGGGAAACCAAATGCAGAACTTCAGAAAACAAAAGCATTGCTGAGGTTGCATTTTCCTCATTGACAATGGGCTAAAGCAAAACAGGGGTCTCCTGAAGTGAATCTTCCTGCAAAGCCCAGAGAACTGTTAAGCAAGTGGAGAATTGACTAATTGATCTAGAAAAATATTTAAGTACTTCTTCTAAAAGTAATTTTCTGTGTTCCAAAGTATTGTTGTATTAAAAACCCAAACTTATGTTTTAATGTTGCTTTGTGCAAATACTGTGTGGTGGCCAGGACCTCAGTGATGGCACTGTGCTTCTGTGTTTGTTTTGAAGCAGGATTTTGTCAGCATTTGCCTGAGCTCCAGGCTGTCAGGTTATTAAAGCATTGCTATGTCTTGCTGATCTTTGTCATATAGTTTACTGGAAATATTGAAGTCTTTTTTTAATCACACAAGTCTTAAACCGTTCTGAAAATGTCTTCATTTGAAGAAAACCCCTAATATTAAGCCATTTGTAATTATGATGTCTCAGAACACAGGGATGGCTGGGGGTGGCTAGCTGTGACCAAATAACTGTACACAGGTAATTAGAAGCTCTAATTTTGGCACGGGACTGGAACCTGTGTTAGTATTGATAATGAAACCAGAGTCCCTCCTTCTTGGGAAGCTGAGTGATCATGCAGAGTTAGCCTTAAGGTACCAATGGGTACCATTTGGACTACAAAAGTGAACTAACAATTTAGGGAGTTTTTACTAACCTTCATTCTATTAAAAGCCTCTAATAAAAATTAGGCTCTTATTTTTGTGCTAATACTAATTGCTGATAATGCATGCTTATGTTTGTCATTCATTACGTAGAACTGTACCAATCAGTGGCTGACTGAGTCTCAGGCACTTATACATGTAAATTAAGTATTAGTCTAGTGTCTTTCCTTTTTTTTCTTTTTTCTCTTAAATGCTAATGAAATTTCTCCATTCTCTCCCCTAGCAGGCTCTCCTTATTGGTAATTTGTAGCCTTTGCTTTTAATATCAGTTGCAATAAATGCTGAATACAGTAAAAACCATGAGAACTTACAATCCTTTAGTTACTGTCTTCTACCTGCTTTACCTTATGGAATTTTTTTTGTCTTTCCTAAAGTGTATTAGATAAAAAGAGCTCATATTTGCAAAAGAGCTCATATTTGCATCCTGGTCCTCAAAATGGCTCTTGCTTTTTGACAGAACTTTCAATGGGTTTTTTGTTCGTTTTTGTTATTGTTGTTTTGTTTTGGTTTGTGGGGTTTTTTTTCCTTTTTTTGGAGCTCAGAATTCTGCATCAAATAACAGTTGTCATTAATAAGAGAATGTTATTGTTTTGGTTTATGTGACCATTAATATTCTTTCGTTCCCTGTTTTCTAAAGGTAGCATGCTTTTTTAGTCCTATTAAACAAAAAGGTTTGTAACAAAATGACTTCTGTAATAGATTTTTAAAACTTTAAGTGTGCTTCGTGGTACAAGAAATTCAGTTACCTCTAAGATGCACATCTATAGTGATTTCTTCTGTATCTTGTTTTTTTGGGAATGGGAGAAATTCCTAAATTTTGGTGTCCAGAAGAAATAAATTACTGATACGTGAAACATAAGCAGGTATATTAAACATGTAGTACAATAGTGAATTACTATTTTTTTTTAAATATCGGATCTTAGGGAGCAGAGATATGCAAATCTGAGGCATCTGTTACAGATGGTGTAAAAGTTTGGTTTTTAAAAAGGAAAAAAATCCCTATTAAGGCATTCCTAGAACAAAATGGAATGAATCTTTGGAAGAAGGAAACTAGTGTTTATATATAGTTCATTAAGAAAATTATTTCTTCAAAACTAGCTGCCAGAAATGTAACCTAAGTCTTTTGCCTAAGTCTCTAGTGTAGAATTATCTCTTTTTTTCTGCCCAGATAAATAATTTAGAAATGGGAGAATGATGGGGGATGGAGGGGTTTGGAGTAGAAGAAAAAATTATGCTGGTTAAAATCTTTCTGCACATGTATTGCCATCACAGCATACACATCTAAGGTGGTGCAAGCACAGAAATCTGTCAAGCTCTTGTGTAATGGGTGTGTATAACTCCTAGCATGCCACCAACTGGTTTATTTCCTCAGAACTGGGGTCTGTTTTGGCAAGTCAAAATGCAACAAGTGTCTTTATAATAACCACAGAGACTGCAGGAGAATCAAGTGTAATGATCATAAAGATGGTTTACATATTAAGGTGGAGAATTCCTGTAAAATATGAATTGCTGTTTTTTTGGAAAAACTTCTTTTTTTTTTTGTTTTTACAGCATTGTTCCTGTATCCTTTTATTTCTTGGTACTATAAAGCAAATTTGTTGAGCTAAAATTAAGATACTTAAAGAAATTTTACTTAATGACTTATCTTTTAGTCATTTTTTCTGCCTTACTCCTCCCCAGTATCACTTGTCCTACCCATTTTTATTTTTCATTCGTGTTTTGTGCCTGAAGGTTAGAAGAGGCTGACTGTGCTGGAAGTGACTGCCTGCCTTTTGATTATTCATGGACAGTAATAGAAGGCACTTAAAAAGAACAATGAAATTGCTTATTTTTGTGATGGGCCATCTGTTGAATTGTTTTTTGCAACAATCACACAATAGTATCTATGTCATATCATTCTATTTTCAACAGCAGCTGATTATGTATAGTTGGCTACTTGTCTTTATTTCTGAAGTCCCATGACCATTTTAAATTCACCTCTGCAAACCTTTGCCTCAAAGGTAATAGAAATGTAAAACAGCCGGTGTGTATCTCTTTCTATCTTCTGGTTTTTTTCATATTGTTCATAATTAAGTAGGCTCTTAAATGTTTAGGTCTGTTTTCTGTGTCTCCCACCTGTAGTTTTATAATAGAAGTTAACACGGAATCATTTAGCAATTGGTAAAGAAATGGTGGAGTTCCGCAGTAAAGAGTGGGCAAGTTTTGAAAGACTGTGGTACATTCACTACTTATTAATTATCCCTTTTATTTTTTTCTCACCAAGCAATAATTAGAATCTTTTTCCATGGCTTTCACTAACAAGCATTTTCCTAGCTACAAAGCCACTTGCACATCTATTGCAGCAGAAGCTGAAAGCAAGATAAAACAAATGTGTTGTCTTCTCAGGTCACTGACATTGCTGATGCCATGATTCTGAAGCAGCTTTTTGAAAATCTCTTCCAAAATGGGGTTGTCGTTGTGGCAACATCTAACAGGCCGCCAGAAGGTAAAAACAAACATTCTACCAGTACTACCCAAATCCAATGAATCTCAGTATCTTACAAAACACTCGTATTTATAGCATACAGTATTTAATCCTCATGAACTCTCTAGTCTGCAAGAATCAGAGATATTCCAGCTTGTCCCCTACTTTTTCTTGTTCTTAAGGAAGAAAGGTTTTTCACTAAATCTTTCTCCTCCTTTATCTCAAACTCAAAAGCGTTCCTTCCTCCACTGCTCTCAAAACCTTCTGTGTCTTCTGATCTCCTCTACTCTATCCAAACCAGTGAGAGGGTATTTGGGGACAGGGTGGTTGAGGAGGTTTAAAATACAGCCTGTTTTGAATGTGTTTAAAGATAGGAAAAGATCATATTCTGCAGAAGAGAGGAGAAATGAGATCACATTCCTTCCCAGTTTCTAACTCAGAAGCTTGCAGATGTGGTCCACCAGCTTGAAGGAGAGCCACTTATCAAGATGCCCTTCTTACATTGTTACTATCTGGTTTGAAGGAATTACTTAAGTGGAGAGTTGTTTCCATTTCTACCTCTTTTTTTAGAGTGACTAGTCATTTCTAGTGAGTAGCTAAGTAGATTCTTCTATGAAGTCCCCAAATCTTTATAGGTTTTAATCAAGCAGTAACTGTAATTTTTTGTAGAGGAGAAAAATGTTTGTATTGTATAGCATTAGCAGTTAGCCTAATGCATAAACTTTTATGACACTTCAGATTGATCAGTTTCAAATACTGAGGAGTTACCTTAATTATTAACTGTAACTACCATTTATTTTCCTACCCAAATTAATTGAGTAAAAGACAGTCACTAACGATGTGCAATTCTACAATGAACTTTATCTTAGCAAAAAATAAAAAAAAACCCCCAACCAAAAACCCCACTCAAATGTTTTTATTAGGGGAGAAAATAATTTCCCATTGGCTTATTATACTTTTTTGACCAAACAAGATGAAATTGTACCTACTATAGTTGGGTTGACTACAGGCAGACTGGTGCTTTACTCACTTGAGAGCCATCCTTGGGTTTTTTGAAGCACTGCTCTTTAGAGTTCAGGAGAATTTTTTATCATAACTTGAGGATTGTGGCCAACGTTTTAAATCGAGATGTCATTTCATGACTTTTATTGTTGCATGGGTGTTTTTAATGTATATTAAGTCACTGTATCAACCTGAAAAACATCCACCTGTATCAAGTACCCCGGAGAACGTCAAGAACAGCATCTCCAGAACTGTGCTGTGTTACAGTCCAGGTGTTGGCCAATGCCTCTCTCTTCTTTGGTCACTGTTCCTGCATGCTCACGGTGTGTCTGACATACCCCTGCAGGAAAGAGAGCTGGGTTAGTGTAATATGCCACATGGAGGTTTAAGACTGAAGGGAGAGATTTGTTTCTTGTGGACACAAAGAGGAAGAGTGGCTTTTTCATTAGAGAGCAGATGTGCCCAGCTGCTGACCATTAGTGATACATGTAACTGCGTTGAACTCCTGTCCCAGGGGAGTATACTGAGATTGTATTTGAGGAGTCCTGTCTTCATTTCTCCACCAAAATGACTGGGTTTTTTTCCTGATCCTCATGAAACAGAGACATGATGTAAAGCTCACAGCCCTATTAGCTAGAAGAACTAATGGGAGTAGCTGTCTTACACTATTGTTACATGTTCACTAATTTTTTGCAAGTAAATATGCAATTGATTGCTATATATTTTAACGAATGTATGACCATCCTGATTTGCTGAGTTGGGAATGAGCATGATACATGGCTTCCTAGAACTTTGTTAGTAATTAGGGTATGGAATCACCTTTACTGATAGTTTTTCTAAATGTTTCTGTGTACATATCCAGTTTTGTGAAAACCACTCTGTAGGTGCCCTGTTGGTGCCTTATGCATGCAGCATCTTCTGTCCACCATGAGGTATTAGTAAAGCATAAAAGCTTTAATGTAGCTGCAGCCTTCAGGCCTTATGGGGAATATAAGGGATAATCATAATCTGTCATGTGCTTTTTGTGGAATTTTGGTGATATCTCTGCCAGCTGTCTGTATTCTCTTATTCATTCCTTCCATCACTTATAGGTGCTATGCTGCCTTTTTATAAGGCTTCCGAATATTAATGAAACAGAGCAGCTCATTATACAGTTTTAAGTGACTGTGTTTTCAAAGAAGTCGTTCTGTTATGAACTTGTTGGGCAGTTGGATAATTTCCAGAGAAGAAAAGTTTATATTGTATAAATATATAGAGATACGTCAGGTGAAAAATGCTGCTTTGGAGCTTGTTTTTGTTAATTTGTATTTTGTTTCATGATGCAGATCTGCATTTTGTTACATAACATACATTTTTTTTTCTTTATTCAGTTATGTTTTTAGCAACTTTGCCTAAGTTTACATATTAATTTAATTTTCAATTTTCTGGCCTTAGGGGTGATCCTTTTTCTTGCTTTTGAAGAGGAGGTGTACCTGGCAGAATTGCTAGAAGATAAAATGTACCACAGTGCACTGAGCAAGAATGATGCTGACTTTGTAAAGACAAATTGTGTATTTTTAGTTTATGTGGGGTTTTTGCCCTCTGCCAAATACTTGGGTTTAGCAGTTGCATAGTTTGGCCTTACAATCTATACCAATGTATACCCAGCATAACAGATATTTTTTATACCCTTACTTTAAAACAGATGCTACTCTAATTTCTTCTGCTGGAATCAGTTTCATGTCATTAGAGATCTAAGTAATTTTTTGCACCTTGCCTTTTTCACGCTTCCTCAGGATGTTCCTTTCTTCCATAAGATTGTATTGAATTTTCATACAGTAAATGAAGATAAATGGATTGTAGCTCTCCTTTTCTGCCTTTTGTTCCTCCTCCTGTCTCTAGCAACCCTGAGTTTTATTTGCTAGACTAGAAGACAAGCCGATGTTATTAAGACTAAGTAACAAAATGGTACTGATTTCCTTTCTTTCAGATCTCTATAAAAATGGTCTTCAGAGGGCTAATTTTGTACCATTCATTGCTGTGCTGAAGGTAAGGAGAGCGACTTGTTCAATGCTTTTCAGTTTTGCCTGCTTTATTAATAAATTTGTAGAAGATTTGTAGAGGATTGCTTTGATGCAATTTTCCAGATTATATGTATCTGCTTTAACTATTTAGAGCAAAACTAATTGAATGTAAGGCAAGAAGGGACTTTTTCCTTCTGGAATTAACACGTTTTTAAAGCTGGACATTTTTAGCATGACAAAAAGTTATTTTCTTGGCTGAGGCAGCAGAATGTGTTTGTTTGGATAAGACTTTCCTGCTGGTGCATGTGTGCTGTGTAACATAGTGTCCCTCTAACATTTATACTGTGTTGTACTTGTGGATATCTTACATTTATAATGCTAGAATAGCTTGCTGTTTCTTTGATGTAAGGAAAGTAGTGTTTGTTCTGTACCCCTCAATTACCTTGTTTCTGAGTCTTGTGTGTAAGTAGTTTTTTGAATGGCTGTTAGTGAGGCTTCACATAATGTTCATCAAGCAGCAGCTCTGAAGCAAGCTTCCTTCAGTCTGCAAGTTGTGTTGTGGCAGGTCAAAAACTATAATTGCTTCATTTAAATTAAAAAATGGAGGATCTTGCCTCTGTGAATAACGCAATTGGTGCTTATTTTGGTGTGAAAAAAAACCATATGCTGAAAGGACACTTTTAAGTTCTGGACAAGTTGTAGGTATTTTTCATTCACAATTGTATTATGTTATTGAGGGCTAACATACAGCTGTGGTATCCTGCTCTGCCTGGACTGACGTGACATGTAAAATGGAAATAACAGCATTTCCCTACCTCACTGAAGTATTGCTGGAAGAAATACATGAGTAATGTTTACTATATTGGTATCTAGAATAAAAGAATTGTAAGGTAGAGTTAGTTAGGTTTGGCTTTGTGATAGGAGATTGGGAATTGCTGAATCAATGCATTGATTGGATGTTTCTGCTCAGCAGTAAAGCAGCTGACAGTGCTGAGCATTTTCAGTGGGCCCTTTCAGAATCAAAAGATTGCTTAATTGCCTAAGCACCTTTGAAAATACCATCTAATGTTGACATTTGTACAATTACCAGGTTTCAAAGTTAATAATGCCTTTGACATGCATGTGGCACTCCTGTGCGTCTCAGAATGGCTGTGTATGAAGTCAGGGAGGTTACCAGTGAGAGTGGTTTTTACCTGGATAGCTTTAGAAAAGTAAGGAACATAAAAATAAATGAACAACCATTTCCATTTCAGATTCTTGAAAAGGGTTTTTATAGCTGGCTGCATTGGATGAGAGCTCCCAATCATAGAGTATTTTCAAGAATAGAAGTAGTTTTGTATGCATTTGCTTTTTGAAATGCAGCAACCATGGCAAATCATTCTTTTCTATATGTCTTTGTTGACTCTTAGTTTTCTTCCTGATAAACATAAGGCTCTTTCTTTTCACTGATCATCAGACTTTAAGAATACCTATTATGTATGCTTATTTATAGTTTCCTTTTTTCTCTTTTTTTTTAGCTGAATTAAAAAATGTGAAATGTAGTTTGTGCATCAGAACACCTCATTAGGACTGGGAAAGTAATCAAAATTTTTTAGAAGGGAATGTATGGAATGCTGAGAGAAGTGATGAATGTGGCTTGGTCTGGAGAATGGAGTACTGCAAGAAGAAACAAGTAGCACAACCCAGACTAGAGGTAGATGAATAGTATCATCATAATGAATGAAGGGAAAAGCAAATTTTAGCATAATTCACAAGGACCTTTCTAAAATTCTGGATATCCTGTTGTTTGTTCTTTTTCCCAGCACCTTTGTGTTTTAACACTGCTCTAAATATATGTGCCTTCACTGTCACTTTAATGAATATTACCAATGTAACATTATTCTTTCCCAAAGACATAATGACCAAAAGGTGGATCAGAGGAAGCTTACCCACGAAATGCTTCTCTGACTCTGGTTGGAAAGTGGAAGGGTAAGAGCATGGTATTAAAATTGTTAATTAAAAAAGTCAAAATCTACATTTTTGATTCAACACAGCAGAAGTCGGTGTTTAAAAAGTATCTTGGAATGTATTATAGAGTAAGATTTTAACATAGAACTACATTGATACCCTGGCTTTGGTGGTTTGAGAAATGCAGATGTAGGCCTCCCCGATGTGTGTAGAATCTGTGTGGTGGCATTACTGTAAATGGATAAAGTAGCTTCTGCCTCAGCTGTGCATAATTCCATGACTAGGAAATGTAAATATGATTTCTTCTAGGATTTTGTGTGAAAATACAAAGGAAAACACTGCATTGGTTGCTTGCAAATGTTTGATTTGCTGTCTTCTCAACCTTTCCCTCACTCCAAGCCATGTGTGTCTGTGGTAATGTCAGTCTCATCTGACCTGTCCCCTGGTACTGGCTTTGACAGCTGGGACTAACTCCTGTGCTAGTTTTCTCTGGGCTCAGAGCCTCCCAGAGGGCTTTTGTTTGGGGTTTAGTGGGAGTGAATAGGTGGGTTGGTTTGTTTGTTTTTTATGATCATAAATCTTAAAATAAGACTTGGGCACTAAAAGTAGTTCAATTTCAACACAGGAGTTTCAAATTCCTCTAAAAGTTCTTGGGAAAGTGGAATGAATGGAAAGTACTGGCAGTATATTTCTGTGAAGGGATGCTTCACTTGAAATAGGTTTCAGGCTCTTTTCATTCCTTTAAGTGGAACACAGTTTCTAGATACCTGGATAACTGTTATACAAATATCTTTTCTTGTCTTCAAATGATTAAAAGTAATGGTTTCTTCCCTAGATCTAGAGTTACCCATGTTCATCCTCAAATTTGTTTTTATTTTCTTCAGTCTATGTAATTCCAATATCTGAGTTTGAGTTCCTGTTTCTTACAAAGATTACTGCAAACCGGTTTCTGTGGAATAAGCAAAAGAGTGAAATAGCACTCTAGGGAAGATACAGTTATCTTCCAAAGTTTGTCCATATTGTCTTTCTAGGTGGTAGATTTCTGGGGACAAGTGAGTGTTGTGTGAGGTTGCAACTGAAAAGTTCCAATTTTTAGAGCCACATGAAAGCTTCAGGTCCTACAGCTGGTGGTCATTTAAAAGCCCCAGGTTTGTGTTGTTGGGCAGGTCAGTAACACCACTGGCAGCTTTTCCTGCCCGGTGTGTGTTCCCTGTTCAATTCTGATCTTATTCCAGTGTTCTCTTCTTTTGAAATATTAAATAATTTGAGATGTACTTTTTCAGTGATTCTTTAATCCTGTAACTCAAAGGTGTAGTTTTTATAAACAAGGGAAAACTCTGAATTGATCAGTTTGTTGTTGTGGCTATGATTCTTTGGGACATAGTATTCCTTATGAAAGGGTTTAGTTTCTGCAACAGATAAGAGTGCTTTTTCAATCCATGAAATTTTACAAAGATAGAGCTTTACAGAGATCAGAAGTATTAGGAAGAAAAATCTTTTAATTCTATAACTGTAATTAGATTCAGTCCCTTCTAATTGAGCTTTTAATCTTGCAGGATCTCTCATTTTAAAGTGTGTGAAACTCCTATGTGATTTTTTTTTTTAAAGACAGTTCTTGAGAAAAACATTCATTGCTCACAGTTACTTTGTTCAAATGCTTAGAGCAGAAATACTCCGAAAATTATTACTCTCAACCTAAAAGAAATATACGAAGTTTCTAAATGTTTTAATGCTGATTTACAAATAAAGCTATGTATCTTGGAATCACAGATTTGTTAAGATTGGAAAAGACCTTGAAGACTGTTGAGTCCAACCATTAACCCATCACTGCCAAGTCCACCAGTAAACCATGTCCCCAGGTCCACATCTGCACATCTTTCCTGCGGGAATGGTGTCTCAGTCACTTCCTTGGGCGATCTGTTCCAGTGCTTCACAAACCCTTTTGGAGACGAAATTTTCATCCCAGATCCTTTTTTGCTGTGAAGCTTTCCAGCCACTCTGCCCCAGCCTGTGGCACTGCCTGGGGTTGTTGTGACCCAAGTGCAGGACCTGGCACTTGGTGTTGTTGAACCTCACACAACTGGCCTCAACCCATTGATCCAGCCTGACCAGATCCTGTGCAGAGCCTTCCTGCCCTCCTGCAGATCAACACTGCATTAATCTTTCAAAACTTGATATTATGTGAGGCTCTTGGGAAGGGGATGGGGGGGAGGGGGGGGGAAGAGAAAGCGTGCTTTACTGTTTTGGCAGTAATTTTGGCAACATTTTTATTTTTGCAGACATTTAATGAAGACATTTGCACCAATCCTTAACTGTTCTGGAATCCTAACTCTTAATTCACTGGCTAGTCCAATGTTTCATTCTCTGGAAAATCAGGAAGGAAAGCCCCTCAAATAATTTGTTGTTTAGAGTCTGTAACTTGAGTGAGCAGTTCTTGAGATTCCAGAGGTTTCCTGGAAGCGTAGCTTGACGCTTCAAAATGTCAAGCTGTGTTGAAATACCAAGTATGTAACTTCTGCATTTTGTCGGGTTTTCTTCACACAATAGACTTGCATTACAGTAAATTTTAACTGAAAGTCAAAAAGTTTTAGGGCCTTTCATGGTCTACCTTTAAAAGGCACAATTTTAGAAAAAAATGTTTGGCTTTGGCTACCTGCATTTCGCTTTGAGAAAAGAGGAGGAATCGACCAGAAATCTCTTGTCAGTAGGACATGAATTTACTTTCAGCATTTTTTTTTTCCCTTCTTTTTTTTTTTCTTTTACTATTAGGGACCAAATAATTATTTATTTTAAAACTATTTGGTTAAAATTACTTTTAACAGTAGGCATTGTACGCTCCTCTCAAATAGAAAGCAATGCATTATTTATACACTGCATTGCCCTGTCTTTCTTGAAATCGGTTAATGATTATTTATTTAGAAAGTTGCTGACTGTGGTTTTAATAAAAATATACCCTTTCCTACAAAGCAAGAAATTGAGGAATTTAAAAGCATTTTCACTTTTCAATAGCTTAGTTTGAGAATGTGAAAAATACTTATTTAAAAAACATTTAGAGTTGACCCTAAGGAAATTGTGGGAGCTAGTTTTGCACAAAGGCATTTGGTAGATATAAAATGTCTTTGATGGTGCAGTCAGCTTTTGTCCAACCACCTGTGTGAGAAATGCAGGGATTTGTTGAGTGGCGGATCTGCCTCTCTCCTCCCCCCTCTCCCAAAAAAGTCATCTCCTTGATGAAATTGATTTGTCAGTTTGTTCCAGTCTAATGGTGTGATAGCCCAGCAGCTTTCAGTATGTTGAATAGTTAAAACCTGCTTTTGAGGTCAGTGTCAGCCACTCTGACCCCTGTGAACTGTCACCTGAGTCAGAATTGCAGGGATTAGGCCTTTGATATTGTGATGGCTTCGCCTATCAATTGACTTTTTCATTACTGAAGATGTTGGGCCTTTTGTTTCCCTTCTTAGTATGTAACCAAGCAAACTCCTAAGTAGAAGGAGCATTTGTTCTTGTTCTCTCTCTGTGCAAGTAATAGAAGTACTCATCTTTTGTGAAGTGTACCTAATTAAACATAGAAAAAATAAAAATAGGAAATACAGCATGATTGCAGGTATTTTGTGCTGCAAGTATTTTTGAACATCAGTATAATTTCTGGGTAATTTCAGTTTGATAAATTTGTGAGACTGTCAAATAATAAAATGTATACAGAAAGCAAGGTGTCAGATTAGAAACTACCAATCCCTTCTGCATTCAGCCTTCTAAGCCTCTGTGTGTGTGTGTGTTAAATTTAAACACAAGGGTTATTTGAATTCTGTAGTTCAGAGCACATAACTGTTACAATATTTTATAATGTACCTATTGCTTTATTATATTCTCAAGGGATGAACTGTTCGGTTTGTTTACCTTTTATGTCTGTCTTAGACGCTTTCTCCTAGACAGTTTATTTAGATGCAGATCAAAACTTTATCTTAGGATGAAATAGTTGCTACTGTAGCTCTGTGCCAGGCTTCCTGCCTTCTCCCTTTCTTTAATTGTTAGGATTTCCTGAGCTCTTGTTTGGTTTGTTTGCTCCTTGATTAAAATGAGTAAATGAAAGCATATCATAGATATGGAATAGTTGATTCCTGCTGTATCAGGGTAAATTAGTCTAATTACACGTGGCAGTTCTGTTTGCTTGTGATGTAATGTGAAATGAGGTCCTGCCTCCCCCTAGAAAGCCCGAGCCAATTAATAAAGCTTTTAAGCTCTTTGTCACAGGCCACCGTGGAGGTCTGCAGAGAAGAACTTTAATCCAATAAACATTTCATTTAGATCATGAAAAGAAAGCATGAGGAGAAGCTCCTACAAGAGAGGGTGTTACCAGCAATTCTAGTTGTGAAGAGATGTGAGGAATTTGCCAAATTAACCAAGAGGCCTTCATATTTAACACATAAATGTGTCAAAACTAATAATAGAATAATTTAATTTGAGTTGAACCTTATATTGTTAAAATTCTAAGAAGCCACAACTGTTTTCTTCAAAGACTTTGCTGCTGAGTTGGGTGGACAGGGCAAGGGGAGGTTGTGAGAAACCCAGATAGCAAATAACACTGGCCGAAGCTGGTGGAAAGGGGAAAAAAAGGAATAGATAATTAGGTGTAATTAGTGTGTATGAATTGTTGTCTCCCTGCCCTTGGCTTGAATAAATTTCAGAGGAAAAAAACCCTAGTGGCAAAAACCCTTTGATGTAAGAAGAGTCATTGTGGTTTGGCAGCATAAAGGCAGTGTTTTATACTTCTTACATAATGGTTGTGATACAGAAAGAGTGAATGGACCCTGCACCCCCCAGCCTGCTTTACAGCAAGGACTTTTGGATTCCCTTGAAACAAAATGCATCAGAAGTTTTCAGTTGTGGGTAATGAGGTAGTGGACCTCATCAGAGCTAAGTGTAAGCCATCTTTAGCCTTTGTTTAGATCTTAATCGCTTTTTTTATATTATTATTCTGGGAAATTCAGTTTTGTAAATCAAGTCTACTTTTTTTTTCTTTCTTTTTTTTTTTCCTGCCTGCCAACAGTTCTGGCAGGAGCAAAGGCTAATACTGCAAAGAGAAATACAAATCAAATGTTAAAAAGAAAAACAACAGCATAAAAGAAATCTAGACAAATAACTTCGTCCAGGGTATAATTCCAGTGAAGTACATGTATTGGGGTGAATTTGACCCTTAGCTTACGAAACATCATGTTATAAATTCAGCCTGAACTCTTGGCATTTGTTTTTCACAGAACGCCACAGCTTGCTTATTAGGAGATTGAAAGTTACAGTCATTACTGATCCTTTTGCAAAACCGGGCGTTATGCAGTAATTTGTGGTTTGCAGGTGGGTTTTTTTCTTTTGTATTTATTCTTTTTCTGCAAGGAAGATTTTTTCTTAAGTGATGTGAAATGGGGAGCACTGTTCAGTGTAATTCTTAGTGCATGGAAGTTTACTCTGCCATTCTTCTGTTCCCTGACTGGAAAAAGGAGAGGCTACTTGTTTCCGAGCCAGCACAGCCACATCTGTACCTCCTGAATTCTTTCACTTTTGTTTGAATATCTGAAATACTATTCACAGAACAGTACATTTTAAGAGTCTCTCTTTTTATTCATGCAGCATTATTTTACAAGTTAATTGTCCATTTTTCCTCTTCTTAGGGGGTAGCTGATTTGTAGCTAGACATTAAAATAAGTTATTGAAAAGTTGTACAATAGATCGTATGTTCCTTGTGGTAGCAAGAATAGTGGGGTTTCTTAGTTGTTAAAGTTTTGAAGGCTGTAATGTAAACTTGTGCAACTTCCACTGAATGAATTTTGCCTCTCAATTTATCTCTGCTAAACTCTTCAGTTTAAAGTTTAAATGTTCTTGTCACAAGTGTCAGAAAAAGATTGATTGAAAAAGTTATATTTGGTGGTATTTCTTTTCCCAGATCTTTGTGCTCTAGGTCCACTGAAAAATAATTCACAAGTAAAATGCTTGTTTTCCCAAATCAGCTTGAGAGTGATTACTTTCCTTGATACCGTACAGGATTCTTGGATGACATTTAGAAAGTTGTCCTCAAAATTTGTTCATGTGGTTCTTTGGGGTTTTTTTGTTCAGTTTTGTTACAGTGTTTGCAGTTGGGATAAGCGTAAAGTAGCTGAGGCTGTTGTAACAATTTCCCATATTTCATTACTGCAGAAGAATATAGGGGAAAAGACTGTAAAAAAGCCTTAGTTAACCCTGTAAAGCATTGCACTGTTTTGTAGAGCAAATAGCCCTTTCTACTTGAAGTTAATTTGGTCTGTGAAAGGCAATACCTGAATACCATGCAAGATAAGTAATTATTCCTGATTGTAATGTTGGGATTTTTTTCAGGTATAGGTCACAGGAAATTCAGTTAGGGTAGAGTATGTACAAAGCTAAGAAATATGCAGATTTTCTGTTGTAAGATTGTGTAAAAATTATTTACAGTTAATACTTGCACAAAGGTTAGAAAGGTTGATGAAGTGATACTTAGTTTTGCTTTACTATTCACTGCATGTCAGAATGTAATTATGACTGATTCATGAAACTGTCTTAGCAATGAACCATCTTTATTAAAATGCTGATCAAGAAAAGAGCTGACAGTAATAAAGAATAGAACACTTTAGTCTTGTTGCTTTTGAATGATTGCTAATTACCCCAGAGGTCATGTATAGTGCTTATGAGGATTCATTGACATTTTCTTTAAAGTCTACTGTTTCAACAACATCTGAACAAGGAGACAAAAACTATATGTACATCCAACAATGCTTGGACCAAGTTTTTCTCCACCACCAAATACCTGGTGATTCCCTTTGTCCTTCCTCCTCAATCCCATGGGTTAGTGTAGCAGAAAGTTAGGAGTGTTACAAACTTGATTAATTTCCTTTTTCATGTTTGTGCTTTTTTTTGTTTTCAAGTAAGGCAAAAGGATAAAAGGAGCAGCCCTTTGAAGGTCCTGCACCTGTACCACGCATGCTCATGACTAACAGTCTGGTTGATCTCCTTGTAGAGCTGCACGAGAGAGGAAACTGCACTTACCCTTGTACACTTCTCTCAGCAGGCTGTGGACAGACCTGTCCAGCTCATGAGTGCCAGCTGGACCAGATGCACATTCCGAAATTTCGTGTTCTGGTGACTGTCACATGCTGGTGACTTTGAGAGTACACTGAAGTTAAAACCTGTGGCTGTGCTTTGTCTGTCAGCAATAATTTTTTCGTTACATACTACATTTTTGCTTAAGATTATTCTCGTTCTACCATAGTTATGGAAAATGCCAGTTGTAATGATATCCTTTTGATGGAGAAACCTTTTCTTGAAATTGCTTAAGGAAGAATTTTAAGAAAGAAGAAATAATATTCTAGTTGATAATATAACACTTTATGAAGTCAAATAATGAGAAATAAAAATTGTTAAGTCTAGTGAGCTTTGTTTACCTGAGCAACTCTTTCTCTGTTGGCTGGTGACTCTCATCACATGTCTGCGTGTTATGTGATGTGGGAGAGTTTTTCCCTCTTAGGCTGAATGTAAATGTAAGAGAAGAATGATTGCGAATGAACAATCTAATTATTTTCTGATTTGCTGGAGGAGAAGAATATTACTGATCCTGTGTATTGTTAATGGAGACCAAATCAGAGGATGCATTTGAAAAGGAGGATGAGATCTATGTGAAAATTACGATTCCTCTTCCTCAGAAAGAGTGGCTGGAAGTTGCACTTCTTAGATAGGCATGGTTACTAATAGTAGGTGTTCTAATGTGCTTGTTCAGAGGCTAAGATTATTAATTGTGCAGCTTTGCCTGCTTGGGGATAGAGCTATACTCTTCTTTGCTCATATGGAAAATGAGCATTTGATACTGCAGATGCAGTGCTGCCACTCCATTTTCCATGTGTCTGGTTTGACCCAGGTGTGAAAGGCAGGGGAAACTCAGCAGGTGTGGGAATTAAGGTGATGATCATCCTGAATTGAAGCACTGTTGTATCTCTGTTCCCCTACACCTTCTCTGGAGGTCCTCAGATGGGTGGGTTTGGCAGCTAAGTGCTAATCTGACCACTCCGGTTAGTTCTTTGGCTGTTGATTAGGGTTCTGTGGTGATTAGTTTGTCTCTTCTTGTGGTCTGATAGGATGATTTGTATGTTGGTTTTTTGGGGTTTTTGTTTTAATACCATTAAAATTCAGAGCAGAGAATGGTAATTGGGTTGACTTAGGGTGATCTTCAGTAAGGTTAAGAGATATTTATTCACCTGTATTATCAAGTGTCACCAGCTAATCACAATATTTGAGCTCAGAGGGGCACATGATACTTAGTACGGTGTTTAATGTGGACAGCAAGGCCATCTATAGCATTTCAGGGCTTTTTGTGACACAAGGGAGACACATGTCTTGAGAACTTGCAGGTTATCCAGCTAACTTGGACTGCCTTTTGAAATTTTCTGAAGTTTCTTTCTTCATAACAATCCTGTCATGTGCTTTAATTTCTTGAGCAGTTAAACATTTTAATAGCTACCATTCTTGATTGAAGCAATAAAGGAACATCAGAGGTGCTTACTGGAAAAAAATGTATTTGTTAGTCTGTATTTGCTAACTTTCTAGAGTAGGTCTATTGACAGTCTAATTTTATCTATTCTGTCTAAAGGTGGTTGTTTTAGGTGTTGTGTCTTGAGTTGAGCCTTGAGGCTTTATCTTTTATTTTCCTTCTGAAATAAAGTTTTTATGTCCCTCAGTGGGAATAAATGCATGCTTACACTGCATTTTTAACTTACTAATTGCATTTTCAATTCTGTAATTGCATTTGTTCTTTGTATACATAAATACATAAATGACTTCAAAATAAATTGTATGACTAATTAATTTTATGCGTTTGAATTGAATAGGGTAAGTCGGACTTTAAATATCTCAATAGAATGGAAAATCTGTTGGAAACTGTGGATGGTTCCACTAGACTGACTGTAGCTTCAATATTAAGTATTTATTTCAAAAGAAGTTTAGCCCAAAATGAAATTTGAAAATTTAAAAATCCATCAGAAGAAATGGAAACCAATTGTTATAGTTATGGGTTTCACAATTAAGTGCTAATGACCTGACCACTCCAGTTAGTTCTTTGGCTGTTGATTAGGATTCCATGATGATTAGTGAGTGTGAGAATGCAATCACATTCATAGGGTTTAATCAGTCCAGTGCTGGATGAGGTAGTCCAAAGATGGAGAAAGTAGAACTTTTATATGTAGTCTTAGTAGGGGTTTTCCCCATGCTGTAAGAAGCCGAAGGGTAAAAAGTAGAGAAGCCTAAAAAGTAGAGAAGCCTGTCTTTCCATCCCTCCTCAAACTTCCAGGATTTTTAAATTACTGTACTGATTTTTTAGTACCATGATGCAGGAGAATAATGTTGCTGATATCTATGAAGGGCAGACAAGATGCAGGGTGATAGTGACATAGGCACCCTCTCTGATGTTCAGTATTTCATTCTTATACTTGTGAGCAGGATTTGTTCTTCCATACCATGCAACTGTGTATCTGGTTTTCCTTTTTGTAAATCTAGTATTTTAAGTGTTTAGCTTGGACATCTACATTATTTTGGTGTGCTTTATTTTCTTTTGTTACATGTTCTGATTATACGCTGTCTTTTTAACATTTAAAGCATTTGTCCTAAAAAAATTATTTATAAATATGAATATTTTCCCCTTTGCCTTCCTGTGAAGCAGGTAAGTGAATGTTTATGTGTGCAGAAACAAAGAACTGTGGTGCGTACCCTTGTTGACAAAGGAAACCGCAAAAGGAAAAGGTTTTGGATCTCTGCTCAGCACATAACTTCTCTGTGACCTTTCTGACTGAGCAAAGGTGACCATGTGCTGCATCTCCCTTTAGAACTATCTCCAAGGGTACAGTCTTAACTCGGAGAAGAAGCAGTGCTGTTATTGTCTGGCAGTGCAAGCGATCCTCCTACTGCTGCCCTTCGGTTCACTGCTGCTGCTTGCACACCTTTTTTCTCCTCTACTCTGCAGAGCTCAGTTTGTATAAATAACACTGCCCACTTCTGTTTGGGTTTTTTTTTGTTATGTTATTTTCCATTATCACCTATGGATCTGTACTCATCATATATTCGCATAAGGAAAGGTTGTTCCTACCCTGCAAAGCTTATAATCTAACTGCATGAATCATGTCTTAAAGGGCTGTTTTCTGGGAGCATGTTGTGATGCCGATTATGATGTTTGAGTTTAATGGCAGGAGCCGTTCATTTTATGTATATTCATACATTGTCTTAACACAATAGATGTGGGTGAGCTTTGAAGTGTCTCAGTGAAAATAATTAGCAACAAGCATGGATAGACACCTGAACCTGTAGAAGGACTAGGAAATTGCTGTGACTCTTTCATTTGTATTTGGAATATGATCTCTAAATGGCCAGATTACCTTCTTGAACTGACCATCAGTCTGGGGAGGCCAAACCTGTCAATTAATTAGGAGCATCCAAGGAGTAAAATGCCAAATGTTTTCAAAAGGACTAAGTATTTTTTGGTTCCTGTTAGCTGTTAGCTGTTAGCTGTCCCCTGCTTTTTTGCTTACACTGCCTATTACAGAAAAGTGCTGTACATCAGAATTCTGTTTTTTCATTTCATTTATATTTGACTTTTGCCTCCTAAGGAAGCAAAAAAATCACTAGGACTATATAAACTGTATTTTATAGGTCTCTGAACAGGATTCTGCTACTGCCTTTCTGGCTGAAAGGTCCTATATCTAACAGGTTTTTTTGAAATAAGGTATATCATGTTATATCATATTAGAATCAAAAATAGTGCATCATTATAGACATACAAGCAAAGTTTATAGGGAAAGAAATATCTCTGTTAGGCAATGTTTGTAGCTTATAAGGGGCCCAAAAACATTATAAATAATTTTTTGAACACACAAGCTCTTTTTAATTAGAGTCACTAAGATAGTGCTTTTTCCTGAATAGTGATAATACTCATTACTCCAAAGACAGAGAAAAGAGAAGGAAGGGAAAAAAAAAAGCTTCTTTGTAGCTGTATTGGTAATATTTACATCTTCAGTTCCATGGTTCTTACCTCCAAAACTCATTCAGTGTAATGTTAAATCATGGAGTTACAAAAGGCTGGCGGTACGTTTAAGGAGTAACAAGTTTGTAAGGGGAACACAAGTGGACTAAAACAGTGTAGCACTGGGCACCCATTTCTGTTTCATCAAGCTGCAATGACCTGCTTAATATAGCCCAGTACAAGTCTGTATCTGAGTGCACAGGACACCTGCTTGTCATTAGCAGCTGAGCCTCCTGCACCACTGTAAATATCAGGGAACAAATTTACACCAGCTACAGTGTTCAGGTGTGCTTTTTCTCCTTCATTCCTACCATAACCACGGAATACTCTGAAGTATATGTGATTCTGTGTTCACTTTCCACTATGTCCAACACAACACCCTGAGGGAGCAGTAGAGTTTATAAATCCGACTTGAAGGCCAAAGAGATGAGGCTGAATTCATGTAAAATTGCCCATCTCTTGTTGCCAGGATAAAACAAACCATAATGATTAACAGCATTACTACATATGCAGATATCTAAAGTTAATTTAAGTAATCTCATAGTCCTCAAAGCTGTAGTAGTGATCTGCAGGGTTTTCCCCCTACTAACGTAAAGAAAATAGTATTTAAGCTAATCTACTACTTCGGAAAAATAAACCATTAGGTGGAAAGATGCTGGCAAAGAAAAGCTAAGTGCACTAGCTTTGCTGCGAAATTTCAGTAATCTTCCTTCTAGCCTTGGCCGCCAGACTGATGCTGAAGAAAAGCTTAAACATCCTCCCTCCCTTGTGCATATTATTACATGCCTCTGGAACTTTTTTCTTCTGCTCTGTTATTCTCTTTCTTTGTGAGCTCTCATGAAAAGAAAGGGAATAGATTATAATAATATTGTAGCACCAATGCTATTGTGTTTGCAGTAGCCTTAGTCCAAGATAATGATTTGATTAGCATGGCTTTTTCACTTACTGGAATTAAAGATACATGGATTTTCCTGGGATTCTGTGCTTTCAGGATGAATTTTTTTCACCTTCTTTCTTCAGCTGTATGTTTTTGCAGAGAAGTTGGAGGTTTAAAGTAGGTATAGAGCCTTAACTAATAGCCAAGGGCAAAAAATTAGTCCATTGAGTCATCACAGTAATTCCTGCAGATATTTGTGATCTATGTATCCTATGCAATGCATTTGTTCAAAAGGGCCATTGTTCCTTAAATCACTGATAATAGTTCTAAATTTTTTTCCCTGCAATGTAGTTGCTATGAATGAGGTTTGACATTTCCAATTTTGTTATTTGAATGGCCTCAAGGAGGCTTTGAAAAATTCGAACATGGAGAATATGAAACACTTAACAAGAATATTAAAGATAAACTAGTAGTTCATAGTGCAGTGAAGAAGCAGACTAATTTAGTGGATTCTAGAAAACGGAAGAATTTTAGTGGTGTTGAATTACATTAAAAAAAGTTTTATTGCTTTAATTAAATAGTTGATAGAGCTCTATTTTCTAAAATACTAAAACTTTTCCTCTCTTTCTTCTATAGCTTCTTTTGTTTCTTGCTATAAATAACACCCAGAAGTTGTGTGTATTGGAAGTAGTCATAACAGATAAGCAGAGCTATTCCCTTTGCGGGGGGTGGGGGGGGTGGGGGGGGGTAAAATCGTGATCCCACNGGGGGGGGGGGGTGTGTGAAATCTTGATCTCACTGATACTAGTGAGAATTCTGCTCTCAGCCTCAGGCCTTGAATCAAAAAAAGCACCCTTCAGTACAGCTGGGTTTGAGTTTTCTAACAGAAGCAATTATTGTAACTACTCAGGGACATTTGTATCACACTTAGAATCTTACAGATTGTTTAAAGGGGAACAGAAAAGATCCTTTTCTGAGTTAATTCAGACATTGCAAAAGTGAAATAAAATCTTTTTGGTATAGAGCTTTGTTTATTCCCCCCTTCTCCATTTTGCAGCAAAACTTGGTGAGGTTCATATATTTGATATTTGTATAATAAAATCTTTAGTATTCTTAGTAGAAGGAAAAGATAAAATTAGTTTTAGCTTATAAAATAGAAGTAGTTTCACTTGTTGCTAGAATTGGTTGCATTCTGTTAAACTTTTAGTGCTCCTAATTTTGTATTTTGAAACATAAATATTTTAATGGGGAAGTAATTATTTTTGCAACAAAACAGTGCCTAGAGAGAATGAGTAATATCCACCCTCATTTCCTTCCATGTGCTTCTAATCTATATTAAGTTTTTTAGTTGATGGACTTGTGATAGCCTTTTTTGTTTTGAATGTGAATGATTTTCAGCTTATTTCTTTGCTTTGATGATTGCGGATGAGACTTCAGCTTTTAGATCTTGGATTTCAGTTTTGCAGATGATATTCATGCTGATGATTTATCTCAGCAGTGTGTCTTCTCTGTATCACAGACAATAGTAAATACAGCTTTGGCGTGAGGAAAGCTATTCTTTTTTTTTTTTTTCTTTTAATCTCTGTAGAAATACTGCAGCACAGTCCAGCTTGATTCTGGAATAGACTACAGGAAACGAGCGCTTCCAGCTGCTGGAAAACTTTACTACCTGTAAGTTTATCTATGATACTGTATTTGCTCTCTTTTTCCTTCTTATTAGCCAATAATTTCCTAGTCAATGGGAAATGAAAAATGCATAGTAGAATTAGCAGGGTGTGACTTCTCCTTTCTTTGCCTTCTGGTCCATTTTGTTCAGCAAACCGCCTTCCATTATGCCTTGATATTAACTTCATTAAACTACATTTTCAGTATCCACACTAGCATCATTGATAATGTGTGACTGAATAAAAACTAATTAGATTTTTTGGGGAGGTGTGGTGTTTGGAGAACTGAAGTGACAGATGGTTAGAAAGTAATGAATATCCTCTTGTAAGAGATTGCACAATTCTCTTATAATAGAAGAACATCCTTATTGTATTTAAGTAATTAAGTATTTACAGAAGTCCAATGACAAGGATTCATTTAATTTTGGGTGTTTCCAACGCTGTGGATTAAAAAACCCAACACCCTTCTGTTTTGACAGATTGTTTCTGTTTATCATGACAAAATTTCTTTAGCACTTTATATTTGCAAATCAATATATTTTTAAATATATTCCCAGTTGTGTTTATGGTTGCAGCATAAATCTGCCTAATAGGAACATCCTCTTTAATACTTTGAAACCTTTGCAAGGCAAACATTTTTCTGTCTTGTATTTTCTCTTGTAATATTATTTAATCAATGACAACCCGAACAAAGCAGACTACAATAGCTTAATATTAGATTTATAATGATTGTATCTTTAAAATACTGATTTAAAAATCGTGTGTCCATTAAGAAATGTGGGGTATTTCCATTGCTGTGACGACTGTTTGAAACCAAGTATGTCCATGCTACTTTTTAATGAAGTTAGGTGTTGTAGTTGTTTGTCTGGAAGGAGGATTACTGCTTGGTAGAATTACAACTGGTAACTCTTCCTGCTTTTGAAAGGAAATGACTGAATTTCATATATGGAAAACAGGTCCAATGCAGGTTCTGTATCCTTGAACTGTGACTGTATGAACTTGAGAAAAGTAGTTCTTGTTCTGTATTCTTGCCTGGCTCCACTTTCTCTGCACTTTGCCGTGTCTGCTCAGAAGTACTTTTTGAAGCCGCCACTGATACCTGTGTGTTGCTCATCATAGCCCTTGTTCTGATTGCTGCTCTCCCTGCCTTGGTGCTGCTTCCTGTGCCTGCTGTGCTCTGTGACTCTCTTGGACACTTGGGGAGAGCACCTGCCATAATCTTTTCTCACTGTCCATACTCTGAAGAAAGGAAAAGGATGTTTGTGGTTTCTAGCAGGTAATAGGCTAAACATGGGGCCTGTGGCATCAGCTCTTAGAGGAGAAGCAATACATACAGGTTCCAGGAGTAGTACCCGGCCAAAATAATTAATTGTGTTCTGCTGTAAAACTTGTGATCAAGTGAATGGCAGAGATTGGCAATAATTCTGTTTTGTGTTCTCTTACTGGAAGGATGTTGGTTGCCTTCAGAACTTGATGTGTAAATCGTTAGGAAGCAGTGGGGGGGAAAATTATTTTAAAACCCCCATAGCTGCCAATGGATTTCAGTACTTATTTCTTTGTCCTTTCTTCTTCTGAGGGAATCTCATTCATTCTTCTATTCAAACTGGTTCATTGGAGCTTTAAACTCTGTAGAACTAGCTTAGTACATGGGGATTCTTTTTGTTTGGTTTGTTTTAAAATTAGATACTGTACAGTATTTTGCTACAGATTTTTGAAATTTAATTAGCAGTCTTGCCCCACAAAGTGAATGTTCTTGTCCAACGTGTATATGTTCTTGTCACATGTTTTTAAGAATCCTCTTGATGTTTCATATTTTGTGTAGTCTTGTCTTCATTTAAAATAATGTAACTGAGGGTTACTTAAAACTGTTTTGTACTCATCTGAGAGCAGTCAGTGTAACATGATTACAAGATGCCTGATCAAAGCATCTTCATCAATTTCAGTCTCAGGTGTCTATTTTCAAAACAGACTTTCTTGGCAATTAGATACAAATATCCACCTTAGCATTGTATTCTCCTATTTCTTCTGGTAGCCTTTCCATCGAAGTTTCTGTTACTGATATGCATGCACATGTACATATTCTCTGAGATACAAATAGTTCTACATATATATATATTTATACACACATACACACACTCTTTACCCCCTTATATGGCCTTTTTTCCTGGTGTTGTCTGATCTTTTTTCATTTATCATTTTGTCAGAGGAATGCATCACACCAATATCAATGTTGAGAGAAACTTCAAGAATTTTATGTAACCTCCTAGTCAGAAAAGGTTTTTAAGGTCTTTGAAATGGCACTTTTATGAATTTATGGGGGTTTTTAATTTTTTTCCCAAATTATTTGTATCTACACGGTTTGTTATCGTTAAGCTTTAGCTAAAAAGTAGTTACTTCAGTTCTGCTGTTAACATTTTTAAGGTGCTTAAGGCCTAATGACCAGGAGAGTATTTGTTTAACAAGCTGATCTTCATTTGTCAGTTAAGAGGATGTCTAGAACTGTGTGAAGCAGTGTGACTTGAGTGCATCAAGATCCCTAACATAAGACTTTTCACGTCAAAAGGGTTTACACAAACTTCAGTGAAACATTAGATTATATCTAGTTCTAGTTTGTTGTCTACCATAACATTAATTTACTATTCTCAGCTAGAAATCTTATCTGTCTATCTATCTATTAATCTTTAAGAATAAAACATGGAAAGGTTGGCTCTCTTACCTACTCAGTGATAAAAAAAGTTCTCTGACTGGACTAATTATTTAATTCTTGTGGCCCAGAGGATGAATGTAAACTTTACTTCAGCTATTAGCACAGGTATTTTGCGTTTTCACCATCTGTGGTTGATCTTTTCCAAAGTAGTATTAGGAACAGAGGTTGGGAAACTGCTAAAACTGCTAATGTGGAGATCATACTGGTATTTTTAATTTCACAGTTTAATTTTGCAATTTGTTTGATCAATACAATCGGTTGACTTGACACAGCCCCCCTCCCCACCCCACTCCCCCCCAAAAATAGAAAAATCTGCTTCCACATTTAATTTCACAAAGTCCTCTCTCAGAAATTTCAAAGGATACTTCTTTAGGTGCTTGACTGCCTTGCCTTGCCTTGTCTATTTGCTCTTATTTTGCATGCAGGATAGAGCCAGAAGCCTTTTTTCTCATTGTGTACATATAGTGTTAATGGATCTGCTCTGCCTGTATTGCCTCATTACTGGAAACAGCTCAAAACACAGAAGTCTTTCAGTGTATGTAAATAAGGCAGAATCATCTACCTGACAGTTAATATTCTCTACTTTTAAGTGTATTCTAAATGTAATGTTTGTATTTAGAGCATAACATCCTGTTCTCTTTTTTTTGTGGGCAAAAAGCTAAGCAGGCTCAGGCAGCTGTTTGATGTTGGCTTCAAGTGTTATTAATTTCATATTCTATTATTCTTTTCACTGTAGCACAAGTGAAGCTGATGTGGAGGCTGTCATGGATAAGTTGTTTGATGAGCTGGCTCAGAAACAAAATGATTGTACGTAAGTTAATTTCTCTTGAAAGAGAATACATTTAGAACACAATGCCCAATCTCCACTGACCAATTAATAAGTTCCATTGCTGTATATGGGTTGATGCCACACTCAAGTGGCAGTCATTGTATCAGCATTTTGTCTAATTTATGTGTTGAATCATGTGCTATTATTCATGAAGCTATGCATTTCCTATCTGTAAGAGATGAATTTTATAGTAATTATCCAGAGAAGATTGAGTCTTTGTTCATGTTCCCATAGTAACTAGACCAAGGATTCTAAAAGTGCAAGGCAGAGAGCTGAGGCTGAATAAAGCGTGTGGAACCGTTGCAGACTTCACGTTTGAAGAGCTGTGTGACAGAGTGAGTACCCAGTCCAATCTAGATCAGTTAATGCTCAGACTTTTCACAGTTAAAAAAAAAAAAATAAAACCACACAAACCTGCTATTTTCCCAAGATGCACTAAATTAAAAAGGCTTTAAAAAAAAAAAAACTTGATGAACAGAAATATTTTTAATTTAACAGGAAAAAAACCCTTTCCTCAAAAGAACCATACTAATTTTCTTTTTAATGATACAGTAAATTCACTCTTAGGTGTATCACAGATTGTCTTCAAAAATCTTACTATGCCTGGCCTAACAACATTGCTGGTATAGGAGTGGTGGTAACATATCAATATGTAAACAGCAGTCAAATGCTGTTTTTATAATCAGAGGTTTCAGTTTGATACTCAAGCAAAAGAGTAATGATCCTGGCACCACTGGAGCAACACTGCTGTTGCACGCTTTGGTTTCAGATGCATGTACGAGGAATGTTTAGTCCCAGGCCTTCTCAAAATATGCCAGATTTTGCTAAATGCTGCCACATTCTCTGCTTAAATGTGTGAGATGTGAATCTTGAAAAGTTCGCCTTGTATTTGACCTCCGGTGGGTTGGAAGAGTACAATTCCCCAGGAGTTGTACTTCAGTGATCTCTGTACTGATGTCTGAAGTTACCATTAAATGATCAGAACCCTAAAGTGGGCCAATAGCACTTTTGATTCAGGATGGTGACCTGTCTTTTGGTGATAACATTATGCTTTCCTTTCCTTGCAGCTACCAAGTTGATAACTATTTGGACAAAAATTTCACTGGTTGTGTTTCAGACTGTAGGTTTTAGACTGTTGGTTTTCAGTTTCAGAGAAAACCAGTAAGCCATTCGTAAGAGTGGAGGTATGTCATGGGTAGAATAGCTTGCTTTTCACGAGAGGTTTTGAGACTTTTTCTGCCTTGTGCCTCTTAAAGTATTGGGAAGCTATGCTGCCAGCAAATACTAGTACAATTCTTTACTCCAGTAAATGCCTTATGTACTTAAGTGGGATGACAAGTTGCTTCTAATTAGAAGTGCTCTGATTAGCTCACATCAGTGGCCTGAAGGTTCTCATCCTGGATGAGAATTATTTGGGGTTCAGATCATCTTGGCATAATGGAGCTGAGGGTCTTGGTTTGCCCTAAGAGCAAGTAAAGAGAATCCTTACGAGATGTTAATCATTGTTTAACAGTATTGTTCTTACATGGATCACCCAGGCCTTAGAAAGCCTTGCTGTCTCAAGTCAGATGCCTTCTGCGGATGTGCTATGGTAGTCTCTTATAGCAAAATCACATGCTTGAAACTAAAACAACATGGCAGACAGTAAATGGTTTTCTTTTGACAACTTCCTCAGTCATCACTGATTTTTCTCTTCAGATCACTGGTGTATCTTCATAAATATTGCATTAGCATGTTGGTAAGGGGTCTCAGGGTCCTCCCTTCCTAGGTAGAAAAGTATCGTCATGAACTTCAGAATTGCCCATTAAATTTGGATTGAATGGCCAGAGTTGCCTCCACTGTGATTTTTTTCATGACTGTAAACTTTTGCAGTGATGCATAGCAATGGTAGAAAATTTCCCGTGGTCTAAGCTCTATTTAGGACCTTGCCTGCCCTGCTGCCATTAAAATCTGCTAAAAGGCGAAATTCAAAAAAGGAAAAAATTCAGCTGTCAAGCCATGAAACCATGTTCCTTTTTTTCAGGAATTCTTTTAAATTTTGATGGAAGAACATAAACATGCAGTGTCTTTTTTAAACAGTCAGAGTGGGAAATTGGAATGCTCCCACTCATGTCACAGGAGACATAGGGAGGATCCAGAAGAGTGCACTGGTGGTTTATAGCAAACAATAACCCAAAATGAGGAGACATTCAACATGACAAAAAGTCATAAAGTCATTTATATGTATTCCAGTAAGCTGGCTAATAGTGGGAATGATTTGTGGAGGTATAAAGCAGAAATCTGCAGGGGACATAGCAACAAGGTATTTGCTACTCTTGTGAAGCCAAATGGTAGGTAAGTTGACAGGCAGCATAAGTGCTACTATTAAAAAAAGGGAAGTAGAAAGCTGAAAAAGACATAAGGAAAAGCAAGATGGACAAAAGAAAATACTGGAGGGGAATTTTTTGGATTTGCATGGAGTGAATCTGCAGGTTTCTTTGTGCAGGACATGGGGACAAAATCCCCTGGGAAGGCAGATTGTACAGAGGGACATGGGGCAGGAAATCTTCCTCACTGGAGCCTGTTGCAACCAGGGTGGAGCTTAATTGACAGCTCAGGCAAAGCCTCCAGGTAGATAAATGAAAAGGCTTTATGAAAATGAAATTTTAGTTTGGTGTTGTAGGAGCTCATTAAACTTACAACAATTGAAAACAAGATTTGCAGTTGGTTTTATATCAGTTTTAAGACATGGTGACAAGCATGATAAATGGAAGTTCTCATTAATGGAGAAAAATGAGAGATAATTGCTATTATTGAAACCTTGTGGGACAATTAATAAAATAATAATACAGAATGGGTGCTTACAGCCTACTTAAAGACAGAGTGGCTCAAAGAGGTGGAGAACAGTGTGGAACACTGAAGGTAGTGGTACCTGCTTAAAGTTAATTAATACAAGGTTTTTGAGTACATATCAGTCTACTAATTAACAAACCTAGAAGGATAGTACTCATAGGGATCTGTTGCAAATGAAGCATGAGGTGGATTGCTCCTTGAGCACTTGGCTATAAAAAGCATATAAAGAAAATAAACTGTTCTATGTTATGCTGTAGATGAAACACAGGAAAAGGTGAAATGTAATTAGCCAGAAAATTGCAAACGATAATTTTCTGGCATAAAATGCAACTACATCCAGTACAAGGTCATTTGGTGGGAGCTTACAGTGATGAATTCATCTAGAATTTTGTGTTGTGTAGGAGCAATCTTAATTTTCTAACTTTTAATGAAACCAAAAGTTATTCCAAACAGTGAAGTTGCAGGTTTGACTGTTCAGGAAGAGTAGTTTTCAAAAGCAAAGGGGAAATGTGACTAACTGGAAAGGGACATGTAAACAACAACAACAATAAAAAGAGCAACACAAAAAACCCCAAGAAGGACTCTTTGAGGAGAAAGATAGTAAAAGTATTTCCTGTGTCACTGTTGAGACAGAATCAAATAATATGGAATGAATGGCAACTAGTTATGCAGTGCAGGAAAACTACAAAATAAAGATCATGGGCAAATAAGTCCATTCAGATAAAGGACTTCTTAAGTAAAATTGGAGTTTTGATGTTTTATATTATCTGAATGTTACTGGCTTATTCTTACCTGGAGATGGATGAACTTCTAATAATGATGTGGAAAAAGGAAAAGGTTTTGCAAAAAATAAGTGTTCTAGGTGAAGCAGAGTGAAATATTAATTTCACTAAAAATTTAGTGAAAATCCTTTCTGGATTTTAGTCCAGAAAGGGTAATGGAGAAGCTGATTCTGGATGCATACAGTGGATGACTAAAGAATGGAAATGAAATTAATGCTCTGGTCTCCCTAACTTTATAGGAAGGGTTGAGTTTTGAGGATGCTGTTTTTGTTAGGAAACTGGCATTATGTAGTCTCAAGAAAGTATTTGTTAAATGAATGGCTAAGTTGGTTAACTAACCTAGAAAAAGAAATATTGCTGAAGGTTTGTTGTTTGTAGCATTTCTAATGAGCACATTTTTATACTAAGCCCAGTATAACAGGTTTTTTCCCCAGGAGTTTTGAATATAACATAATACAAACTTGCTGTACATACAGAGTACTGTGTGTATGGGGGGAGGAGCAATAAAGACAAGAATGCTGTGTGCAATTTTTTCTTATCAGAACTGGTATTTTGGGGAAAGGGTTGGGATTATTTTTGAGAGTTTGTTTTGTTTTGCCTTTTTTACAACTAAGCAGACACAGAGCCTCCTTTTCTTGTGTATTGGGTCAAAACTGGATGCCATTTGAGAAGGAGGTTTTTGTGTTTGAGCTACATTTTTTAGGCTAGTAGTTTTTAGGCTTAGCCATCTCTAAAATGCAGGAGCTTGAAGTACCCCATGATCTTTCCTGGTTTTAAAGTGTCTGAAACTAGGGATGTGAGGGAGTCAGGGTCCCTGCTGCCTGTTGGCAGCTCTCACTGCCCCTGCACGTGCAGTGAACAAGTTCAGCAACCAGCAGGGGAATGTGCTTGGTCCATCTTGAGGCAGTAACCAGCTTTTATCCCCCTCATACTTGTGGGAGTAGGCAATACTTCTCAGTCTATGATCAATCTGTGCAGTCAGTTCAGAATGAGTTTTTCCAAGGCTTGTAACTTCCTTGGATTTGAGGGGGGTTTCACAGGACGTGTATAGGACATTTCCCTCATACAAAGCAACCTTTCTTCCAAACTTGACATGCCTGGTCTGCATCATGGAAGTACTTACAACTTACAGTATTATCTTGGAGTGGCAGTAGTAATTTTTGAGTTTGCTGAAACTGTTGTATACCGCTGCTCATGTGGGTGCTGGTAATCATTGCAGCATGAGTGGACAATGTTGTACTCAAAACTTGGTTAACTGATTCCTTTGGCTATCCATTACCCTTAAGGGTTCCAGAAAAAAGAATAAGTTTTGCAAGAATCAGCATGTGAAAGGATAGGAGCTTTTGTTGTGTTGGCAAAATAGCTTATCACTCAAGTGACTCTGCTTTCACTTCGTTGCTGCAATCTGTCTTCTAGTCTGGTCTTGGGTACCTGTTACAGTGCATTCCAAGGGATAAATATCCAGACCTAAAAATCTACATTTTTTGGTGTAGGATTAAGGAAATGTGTTTTAAATTTCTCAGATAATTACTTAGTGATTTTTGTAATACGGTGTTTCATATGAACAGTCTGTAAAACCTCTTCAATTTCACTGATGTTTCCTTTGAAATAAAATGAAAATTCTAAGGGGAAATATTGAAACATTTTCTACTTTGATATCACACGATTTCATGAGATGTCAGCTAATACATAATAGATGAAAATAGCAAATCAGCAATTGGTAACCTGATACTATTTGTAACATCTCCTAGCTTTAAGCAGAATTTTCATAATAGCTGCTTTTTAATTAATACCTGGAGATCTTGGGAGTTAGAGTTGATACCTGTTTTGTATTACAGTATTTCATTTATTGTTTCATATGTTAGCATCAAACTTTTTCATGTCAAGAATATAAAGAGTTATTTCTGTCTAAAATTATGCATCAGATACTGGTAATTACTGATTGTCCATTAATGTTTATAAATATAAAATACAGAGAATGTATTGTAATGCTGATATGACATGCAGTTGACTTGCTAAGCTATTGGGTGCATCAATTTGTAAATCACAGTTTCCCAGTTGAGGATAATCTCACGTTTTAGCTAACTTAGTATCAAATTCATACACTTTGCTTTTTTTTCTTTACTGGCTATGTGAACATGTGGAAAACCAACAAAAAACTGGATGAGAGGATACTGATCTATTTTGGTTGCTTTAAAGCAAAGGAGAAGCAGTTTTTCAGACCTGACATGCCAGGGTTTACGTGGCCGTGTGGCACGTCCTGGTATTTGTCATGGGCATGAAGTAGTTACCCAGTACTAGAATGGAGCCCTGTGAATGTGCTTCTCCAAGTGTAATCAGCCAGGAGGACTCTGCTTGGTTTTCATCAAAATGTTTTTTATTGTACCACCTTTTCTAAGGCCCCATAAAATGTAGCCACAGGAGGCTGGGACAGGCACCAGGCAGAATAGGGACATACAGTTCCCAAATTCTAATGCTAACATTGACTTCTCCCCTTCTTTGGGGCCTTTAATTCCTTTCTTCCAGTTTCTCCATCTATACAATGAGGAAAACACTACCAGTGGTGTTAGATTCTTGCAAAACATAATTAGTTAATTTGCTAAATGAGTTAAATGTGTGACTGAAAGATGGCCAGATACCTTCTAAAATAAGACATATATATTAACTTGGTTTTAAAATCCCTATATATATATACATGCAATTGTGCAAATGTCTTATCCCATTTTAGTGTGTTCACACATGAAGAACAGTGTTCATTGCACCTTAGAAACAAATCATCCTCTGCCAGTCCCCTTTCTCCACTTCCCCTTTAAATTTTTCCTTGCAAACTGGTAATTGTGACAGTTTGATCTGGTATAAATAACGCAGACAACAGTGTGCTTACTGAATAATCTTCCACGGAGCTAAGGGAGTCGGGAGATCCGGAGTTGCTCCCGGTGCTCCCCTGGCTTGTGCGCAGCAGCTGCTGCCCTCTGCCGGGAACGCGGACTGCGGACCGCTCCAGCGTGGGAGCCTGCTCCTTACAGAGGCTCAGTTGCTTTGGTTCATGGATCCTGTAGGCTTTCCATTCGGTAATCTAATATAGCCTTTCTTCCTGCTGCCCAGTACCAATGAATGTAGTATCTTAGCATGATAATAACCATTAGAAAACATATGATAGCATAAAAACTCTGAAAATAAATTGAATATCAGTATTTATGTTGTAAAAGGTTATCCTACTGTGAATTTTTTTCCTAGTAGTTAGTTAGCGTTTCTGAAATTGACAAAATAGAATTTTTGTGTAGATTAGCTCAACAAATAAGTGGTGAACAGTTTCTGTTAGGTTGTTGTTCCATTGCAATAGGCACACTGTACAGACCAGCAGGAAGATGTAGTTCTCCATTTGCATAGCTTGCACTTCAAAAGGAAAGATGTGACTAAGCTTTAAAAAAAAAAGAAAATAAAAACTCACCATTTCCAAATGCATCAAGTGATTTAGAAATGCAAGCGTCTGTTTTTGTCAGCTGAATATCTGCCCTACATGATGACATAACTCAGCTGCATTTGCAGTTTAATAATTCTGAATAATTTTGAAGGAACTGTCTTCATTAAGAGCTGCTGAATGTATCCACAGTATTATTTAGTGTCATCTTTAGGATTGTAGGATTGTCAGGTGTAGGTGTAAACAAACATACCACAGGTAAGAACTGGTTTTGGTAACCTTTTAGAATCATAGTTTTCCTTAGTTTGTGATCTTCCTTTTATTCCTAAGAGATTAGCTTTTGCAGTTTAAGCTCTAGACCGAGAGTCTGTCTTTTATTAGCTACTTTTGCTTTAAGGATTTAATCAGTTTCTCTACCTCCCCCAAAAGTTTGCCTTATCTTATTCACGGGCATGTTTTACAAAATAAACTCAAGAAACTTATTTCAGGTGGAAATATTGTAATACAGTAATATTGTAATAACCTCCTTTCTGTTTTATATTTTACGTGTATCAGAGATTAATTTTTAGAGAGCACTCCCTTCAGTGAAAGCTGCATAAACCTTGAGGGTTTAGATCCTATACTTTATAGACCAGGGAATACAAGATTTTTGAAGCTGATTGTAGTTTTAAGGGTTTGCCTTTTTAATTAAATTTTTTGTTTCTTAAATTCTTGAATGTACTTCTCTCTCTTTTTTCAAAGCTTTGTTGGTCATGGTTTTGAAATCTTAACAGTAAGTGTAAATATTTAAATAGACCTATAAATTTTTTAAGCCTTAACTATTTTTGGAGACCATTTCATTGATAATGCTATACTTTGGAGTTGGAACTGGAAATTTAGCAGTGAGAGCTTTTAGAGCAGAAACATGCCTTTTGCATTCTTCCAGTATTCAGCCAGCTTTGACCATATTGTTTAAATAAATACATAAATAAGTAAAAGAACTGGAAATTACAAGCATATTCTAAAGCAGAAGAGCAAAGATCTGAAACAACTTTCCACTATAATGAAGTGTGACTAAAAAACTTCTGTTGCATGAACAAGCAAACTTACTTCTTAACAGAATTCTGTGGTGAGATAACCTGAGATAACAAGGGGCTGTGCTTGATCCAGAAAATATCTTCAACTCCAGGGTTTACAGATCTTAGATCCTTACTCTCCTGGTTGGATCTAGATGATCTTTAAGGTATCTTCCAACCCGAACTGTTCTATGGTTCTGTGATTTGCACTGCCATCAGTATCTTTAAATTTTTTAACCGAGTTAGCCATGCTCTACCTCTTCCCATTTTTTTATTTAAACTTCAGCATGCTGCAGCGTCATATATCATGCCTTGGGTTTTTCTGTTCCTTTCTTGGAGTTATGATTTTGACATATTATCTCAGTGCACTGTTTTATGAGCCTCACTAGAGAGAGTATGTTGTTCATTTGGAAACAACAGAGCTTGCTGCTTTTTTTTTTTTTTTGGTTGTTTGGGTTTTTTTGTTTTGTTTTGTTTTGTTTTTTGTTTATACTTACTGATTAAGTTGTAAATATTACCAGCTCCTAAACTGTGTGTTGGTTATAGGAAGTTCTGGGGTGTTACGAGTTCCTGCCCAAAATTATAGTTACTGTCAATCGTGAGTCTTCGGGATTGGCCACAACTGGCCCTGGAATGTCTTGCAACATCAACAAAAAAAATATATTCTCTTGAGGTGACATATCCTTTTCTATCATATGTAAAACATTCTGTATTCTTCAGACAATCTCTAAAAGGTGATATACTGGGCCACTGATGAGTCAACAAAGAAAAAAGATGCTTTATACTATAATTAAATGGACTATATAATAGAAACAGGAGATGACTAACTCTTAAAACAGACCACCGAGAGCTCCAAATAATAAACATCCTACTTGAACTGAGATGATGATAGCTAAAAATGCATTAAGTAGACAGAGAAACAAAAACAAATGAAGGTGAGAACTCAGTCAAGCAGGCTGAAGTGGAGTAAACACTTTCTCAGGAGCGTAGCCCATGTTAGTGCTAATGTGTTTTGCGTTAGTATGATGCCTGTAAAATACTGACTCTTGGCATCAGAGCTAATGACAAAAATCCACAACAGTTTTACAGTATATACACATGCAGGAACAATAATACCACAAGAAAGAGTCTTATCTGTTAATGGTTTGAGTTTTTTAAAATAATATTATAGCATGTCAAAGAACTAGTAAGAAATGGTAGGTGACAGTCATTACATAAATGTCTTACTGTTCTGCAGTTGAGTTTTGATCAATAATTGATGAAACAAAAGAGATCAGACAGTACTAGAAACACACACCAAATGAAGTTATTTTTAGAATGCCATTCAGAGGATGAGATTAATCAGGCTAAACTTTTAGTAAGAGGATTACGTATATATGTATCAATATTAGGAGGATTTGTGGCTTCAGTAGCAACTTCAGAGGGAGAAATACCTTCATGTATGCTGCTAACTAAATACTTTCTGTGACTGCTTGAGATTCAGAAAATAAATCTCAGCTCTGGAGGGTTATACAGAGGACAGTGCTATGTGTCTAAAATTGTGTGCCTCTAGTCTTGTTACCTATCTGAGCTGGTGTTTTTGGCAGTTGGGACCCACCCAGTGCTTGCTGCAAGGTGAGAGAAAAAGGGCCTGAAGGCAGTAAAGGCAGTACTGTGAAGGTGAGGGGAAGGCTGGGGGCTGCTGGAACAGCAGAAATTTGTTCCTTGATAGAGCTTCTGTATGTGAACTGTACAGCAAGAGCTTCTAGCAATGGCACAATCTGGCCTTGAACCCATTTCCCTGTGTTCCTGTGTGGCAGAGGTGGTGCATGGGTGCTTGTGCCAGCCTCATGCCATGTTTAGGGCCAGTAAGAATGTGAATTGAGAAGCTGTCAGGGTACCCCTGCATTGTGGTCTCTTATGTTTGGAGCATTTTGCATTAGCTGATGGGTTAGACCAGCTTTGAAGCAATTACAGGCAGCATGGAAACTGGGCCAATAGCAAGGTTAGAGGTATACAAAAAAGGCCTTTAGTCTGTCACCAGAGTATTTGCAAATTTGCTGGTAGTTCCTTCTTTTTACACTGAGTAAGGCAGAAGGAAATTAGAGGACTTCCCAAAGCAAGAGTAAGTCATGTTGGGAACAAGATTAAAAGCTTTGTCTTTTGTCTCCAGGACTGTCTCTAAACTCCAAAAGCAGGGAGTTTGATAACTCCTCTCTGTAAGGGACTACAGCTGATATCAGCTGAGCCATATGGAACAGCAGAACGGCTGACTCAGCATTCCAGTTGGGTCTCACCAGACCTGAGTCTTGTCAGGGAGGTACCAAATTTACTCTATTAAAGTACTCATATGCTGCTAGGCTCAGATCTTTCTGAGTGTAAGATTTTGGAGTCTCCAAAGGCACGTTTCTGCCAACATTTACAGAATATTATCACTTAGTGTTGATGTAGATGTTTCAGAAGTTCTTGTTAAAGCTTGAAATTTTCTGCCTTTTATGCCCTTAATAAGAGGAATTCTTGAACTGCTTGCTTTTTGCACTGCTGAAATAGATTGAATTCCTGTTTGACTGTGATAAAGATGCATATTGTAACCTTCTTTGAACCATGATTTTATGTCTGTATGAAAAACAATATAAGTATTACATCCTCCATTCTTCCCATTTGAAATGCATTAGCCTTATTTTTGTCTTCCACCTGTTTCTGTCCTCTGACTGCCCAGGTTTTCCATTCTCCTGTTTGGATATCCGCCAAGGTACCCACCAAGTTCTTAGCTGTAGAGCTCATTAGCTGGGCGCTTCAGTTTGCCCACTTTGCAAAAGTTTGGACACTCTAACTTTTAGTTATATATGTATTTATTTTAGGAATCAGCTTTTAATATTTGACACTTTGAGATGAGGAAGGTGTATTGGTATGGTTTGTGTAAGAAAGTGTGTCACATTGGGTGGGGAAGGGCAGAATAATTCCTCAGGGGTTTAGGTTTCGGCAGAAGACTGCTTGGGCTCTTCATGTGATAAAAGAATGAATCAGCATAGCAGTGATGCCTGTAGTTTCTTACCTAAGGGGAGACATGAGAAATTCTTACCTTTCTCATGTACAATGAGATCACTGCTGTTCTCCCTCACAGGTACTCAGCACAGAGGCATACTTGATCTCTTCTGTGTTTAACAGTACTCCAGTCCTAAGTATGGAATAAAATTACCTAAACTATTTGCTTATCACTAATCTCTAGCAGCATCCTGGTTGTGTTGCTTTTAGTGCTCCCGTTGTTTTCTTTTGCACTTGATACTCTGGCTGTCCAGATGTATCATTTGTATCTGGTGGCAAGATGTCCAGTGAGTTAGCTCTGTGTTGTGTCCATCCATCAGTTCCTTTTGCTTTCTTGAACCTTTTCCTGCTTTATTTCATCAGAACATTTTGAGTTCAGCTGCTCTGGTTTATCCAGATGGGATTTTGGTTTTTTCAGAGGTGTTGAATGAAGTTTTGCTGGTGGCCCTCACAATGATGACTTTTTGGTTTCTGATGAATAAGTCCATAGTAGTAACTAGGGGACTGAAAGGGAGGGAGAAAATAAGCAGTATGTATAATTCTGAGGAGAGAATATAGCATATATATAGCATATATATATAGCATATATACTGCTCTTAAATANTCTGAGGAGAGAATATAGCATATACTGCTCTTAAATTCTGCTCAAAAGAATTGAAAGTTTTTGTAATAATTCTTTTCCACAGATGGTACAGGAAAGTTGCGTGCTTGGGAATGGGAAAGCAGGGTGATTCATGAGACTGTAAGTGGGAGAGCTGGTGGAGAGTGAGAGGCTTTAATACCTGCCTGGAAGGTTAGCTTATTCCCATTAATTTTCAGAAGAATTTTTGGAATGCCATCAGGGCTTCTCTCTCATATGCTTGTGTAGAGACCATTTCTACAAGTTTTTTTTTTTATTCTAGCATCTAGACAAAACCCAAAGTCCTGTTCATGGGTAGCTATTAATAATTGCTTAAAATAACTTCTTGCAGAAGAGTTCTAGTTAAGAAGTTATATGTGGCCTACAACAAATTCATCTAACAATTTCAGTTACAGAAAATATTTTGTATTTACTGGTTTTAAGATAATAGCAGTATTGCAGTGCTTTGTAACAGTATTAAACTGTTGGTACAGCACATGGTACATTCCATTAGCTGAGAAGGGAGTTGTGACCACACAAAATGCTGCTGAACTTGCTCTCTACAGTAGTTGCAGACAAGATTCTGCAGTATTTGCACAAGTAAAACTGATGGAACAAGTTCAGGAGTACGAATTTTAATAGCTCATGATAAAGTACTGCCTGTGGTACTGATAGGATAGATCTTACAGAAAAAAATACCATCCATATAATGAAAAAGTAATTTTAGAGGAATGTACTTGAACGAGCTACTATTATTTGTGCATATTTTCTGTTGATGGTTTAGATACAGAAAGAGAAACTAATGAGTTCTTCTTGAAGATTTTTTTCATGATTACCGGAGAAACCACGAACAAAGGAACTGCTGCAAAATTGTATTTTTGTCTGTTTTCTCTTGCATTCAGTACTTAAAATATAAGATATTTATTCAGTCTGGGTTAGTCCTGGGTGAACTAAATGCAGGTCTATTTAGATTTAGTAGCTAGCCTATGAATTTGCACTTTAAAATCTTGCTGCTGGAAAGCATCCTAATAGCTATTCAAATTATTTATGCTTTAGGTTGAAATCACATGTCTTCCATGGATTATGGTTTATAGTGATTATTTTATTTGAGTTTGTCAGAGGGAGGTCATAATGTTGCCTGCGTGTAGAAGAGCCACATTTTTAACTCTCACTGTTCATGTAAAGCCAGGAGTATGAATGGACCCACATGTACTTATGTCCCTAAGGGCAATCAAGCATTCCTCAAGTGAGATACAATGGAATAAAAATAAGAATATGATCAGGACTCTTCTTCAGCTCTCTTCTGTTACTGTAGCATGTCAAGATACAGTGTTTATGTGTCATTCTACCATGGATTTCCATTTCTTATGGTTTGTTTTGTTTCAGCCTCTTGGAGCCAGTGACTATTTGGAAATATCAAAGCATTTTGATACGGTGTTTGTTCATGACATACCACTTCTTACAATAGCAAAAAGGACACAAACTCGTCGTTTCATTACTCTTATTGATACCTTTTATGAGCATAAGGTGAGAACCAAGCCTTTCCTGTATGTATAGGAATAATACTGGGAGTCCTAAAACTGACTGTTACAATTGGTTTGAAGTAAGGCTTTCTGTAGTAATGGTTTGGAAAACATAAGCAGAATGAACTAGCACTGCGAAGAAACATCATTCCAGCTTCACAAAAAAAAATTGGCCCCATTGCAATAAAGGCAAATAAACAGGGTTGTTTTTTTTTTTGTTTTCTGTGAGTATTAAGCATGAGCATAAATATAAGCCTGAGCTCATTTGCCTTTCTTGAATGGGAATGTTCCTTTCTAACCCAGGAAAACAACAGAAGCCATGTCATTATTTTAATAATGAAAGATTGTGCTGCCAACTGTGCTGGAGTGAATTGAAGTTTTTTAGATTTTAATCTGTATGGGCAGTTGGTCAGGAATCAGTGCCTTTTTGATCAGGAAGGGGGAGTTAATAGCACAGTTATATCATAAAGTTTAAAGGAAACAGTCACTGTAGGCTTTACATTAGATTCCAGAATTGCTCATGGAATAATAATGATAAATGCAGCACTTCATCTGGATTTACAGAGATTTCAATCACAGAAGCAAAATCAGCGTAACTAAAACAAAGGGAAGTTCCTGTTTAAGGTATTTTTTTAAAAAGTGATGCAAGATATGAAACACTATCTTATATGTGATTACATTTGCACACACTTAAACATTTATGCAGCTGGGAAATGTCAGTTGAGGTTGGTTCTTATCAAGAATGTTCTGGCATTGGCTGTTGATCAGAAAGGCCCCAACTCAGTGAGGTATTGAACTAACTCAGTATATGAGTAGTCTCATTCAAATCAGCCATATTCAAATCAGTCAGATTCTTTATGCTTTATGATTTGAAAATGGACATTTGCTAAGACAATATACTAATATTAAACTAATGTGTTAGAAATAGGGGGATGGTCTGTTCTGTGTTTGTGCTGTCATTAAGAATTGCAAGCACTCACTTTCCTCCGTAAGAAAAACACAAGTGTTAAACTCCCATCAAAAGTAGTTGGGAAAAATACCTGAGCATATTTGTGGATGCCTGTCCACAATGCAAACATCTTGCCTGCATGCTCTCAACAAGAGTCTCCTTCTGTAGTATTATTTCAGTCTGTCTTCATTGCAGCCTCCCAGAGATACCATCTCTCACTGCACATTGTATCTCCTTCCAGCAGACATGAAAACAGCATCGTTATTGTTACTAACAAATAACTTTTACTGGAGTAGCACAGATGAAGGCAAGAAAGGCTTCACACAGACTTCTGGGAAGTTTGGAATTTAAGTGTTCTTTAAATAGTGTAGTGAATCTACCCACTGAGAGGACTCTTCACTATGGGTGCAAAGTAAGCATTGGTTACTATACTGCCGTTATTTTAGAAAGTAAACTTTATGGTGAACTCATTGCCTGTGTAGCAGATATTCCGTGTATTTGATGCAGTATTTGCACAGTTTTTCTGTTCTCTGAGTAGAAGTTACATCAGTTGTTATTGTGAAAAAGATCCTGTAAGGTTAATATTCCATCTGACTAAGTCAGGTAAATCTGTAACTGCAGTGCTAGTAAGAGAAAAGAAAAACACTGGGGGAAAAAACACCGAGGTTTTAACTTGAAGTTTGCTTTGCATAGATCATATATTTTATCCCATTCCTGTAAAGCCCAAGTGATGATACTGTTGCCTGTTTTCCTCCTCTCAGGTGCGTATTATCTGTTCTGCGGCAGCTCCTCTCCAAAGCTTGTTCCTGGTGGAACATGACAGTGGTGAACTGCAGGACAACAGAGTGTTGATGGATGATTTGGACTTGAGCCAGGTACATGATTTTAACATCATCTCCCTTTTGTAACAAAATTGGGTTTAGTCTCATAATTGCAGCAGCATTTTAGGAGGGGGAATTGAGAAAACATTTAACTGATGATTTACTGCTTTTCCTGCAGTGTATCTGTCACTGATAATTACATGTTGTGCTACTTATTCATAGTCAAAGAAAATGTCACAATATATAGAACCATTTTGTGTAAGTTTTAGGGTCATTTTGAATATTAATCATTGTATCTGTTCAGTCATATATGAAAATGCTGATTTACGTTTAGCTCCTACATTTAAAATACAGAAATAAAAGATGGTTTGTTCTACCTCTTCCTAGACTACAGAACAGCCTCACAAGTCCTCACAAACAGTACCACTTTGCATGTTGCTTATTCTGGTTTTCTTTTTCCCTATAGCTCAGTTATTGCTAATGACTTTTAAAATTATTTGTTTAAATCACTGTACAATTAGTCAACAAAAAAGGGAAAATAGATGGTTAACCTGTCATTGTGTTGTTTTAAAACCAAATTATTCTTTTTGCTATATTCCTTCAAAGGATTACCCAGCTGAAATAGGCAATTTTCTTTAATTTTTGGATATTAGTTTTAATTTTTTGGTGCCATGCTGCTGTCTTGTTTTGTCAAAGCCTGTAAAGCACTGAGCCTTAGGAGTTAGACAGGATGCACTTCAGTACAGCCATGTGTCTCACAGGTCTGTGGTACTGTTTTTGTGTATTGATGTAGGATTCTGCCAAAGGACTCTCCATGTTTACAGGAGAAGAGGAAATCTTTGCCTTTCAGCGTACTCTCTCACGGCTCACAGAAATGCAAACTGAACAGTACTGGAATGATGGGGACAGAAGCAGAAAAACATAATTAAAAGTGTAATGAAATCACCAAGAAGTAAAATTAAAGTATGAAATCACCAAGAAGAAAAATTGGGAAAGCTTTGGAAAAGCACTGGAAAGCTTTTTAGCACAACTTGAATAATAATTGCACTTTATCATCTGGACCATGTTTTCTTTCATCAATAGGTTTTTGAGTTTAAGACATGAGGTCTCAGTTATTTTTCTGTACCACTAGTGTGTGGATATGTGAAATTTTACCTTCATTTGTTCTTCTTCTAACCTGTCTGGATGTCTGGGTCCATACAGGGGTGGTCAATGGAGTTACATCCAGCTGGTGGCTGGTCACCAGTGGGGTTCCCTAGGGCTCAGTGTTGAGGCCAGCCCTCTTTAATATCTTTTTCCATTATATGGACAAGGGGATCAGAGTGCACCCTCAGTAAGTTCACAGGTGATGCCAAGTTGGTGGGAGTGTTGTTCTGCTGGAGGGTAGAAAGGCTCTGGAGAGGGATCTGGACAGGCTGGATCAATGGGCTGAGGCCAGGTATGTGAGGTTCAACAAGGCCGAGTACTGGGTCCTGCAACCCCAGGCAGCGCCACAGGCTGGGGCAGAGTGGCTGGAAAGCTGCCCAGTGGAAAAGGACCTGGGCGTGCTGGTCAACAGCAGCTGAACATGAGCCAGCTGTGCCCAGGTAGCCAAGAAGGCCAATGGCATCCTGGCCTGTATCAGCAATAGTGCGGCCAGCAGGACCAGGGTAGTGATTGTACCCCTGTACTTAGCACCGGTGAGGCCACACCTTGAGTCCTGTGTCCAGTTTTGGGCCCCTCACTACAAGAAGGACATTGAGGTGCCAGAGTGCGTCCAGAGAAGGGCAATGAGGCTCGTGAAGGGTCTGGAGCACAAATCCTGTGAGCAGCAGCTGAGGGAGCTGGGGGTGTTTAGCCTGGAGAAAAGGAGGCTCAGGGGTCCTTATTGCTCTCTACAACCACCTGAAAGGAGGGTGTATTGAGGTGAGGGTCAGTCACTTCTCCCAGGCAACCAGTGACAGGATGAGAAGACACAGCCTCAAGCTGTTCCAAGGAAGGTTCAGGTTGGACATGAGGAAGAATTTCTTCACTGAAAGGGTTGTCCATTATTGGAACAGGCTGCCCAGGGGGGTGGTGGAGTCACCATCCCTGGAAGTGTTCAAGAAGTTCCTAGATATGGCACTTGGGCTGTTGTTTATTTGATAGAGTGATGTTTGGACAAAAGTTGGACTTAATGATCTTGGAGGTTTTTTCCAACCTTAATGATTCTTTAAAATATAACTTTGATGTTCAGGAAGTGTAATGGGATTAGAATTTTTCTGGAGAACTGGTGTACAGACAAAGTTACTGGGCTATGCAGAGTCATTTATGATGTCACATGAAGTGGGCACTTCATTGTTTATGCACTGCTTCTGTCATGTACAATGCTGCTTGCACAAAAGAAAAATCCTTTTTTAAAGAAACTCCTGATACTGTCCATGCTAGAATCCTGGAACTCCTCTGTAGTGTGTTCTGGTTTTGTTTTTTTTTTCTAAGTTGAGCCACCTGTTGACATTCAGCTTCTAGGAGTTTTTTGTAATGCAGACTGTTACTCAGTCATTAGCTTTCACTGAAAGCTAATGGTTTGAACCAAGAGAGAACCCCGAGGAGGAGCTTTAAGGTACTTGAAGCTGCAGAGGATTAAGATCTAAGTAATGGATGGGAAAAGAGACCTTGATAAGATAGGGTATGTTGTAACAAATAAGCGCAAGTTCATACTCTTCCTAAATGTTGTGGTTCTTGCAAGCCTGGATATGCTGCCTCTACACCAGTGACATCTCTTCCCTGAATTTTCTTAGGCTTCTTTTATACAAACCTTCTGCTGCTGCTAACACACCTGCCCTGATGTGCAGGGAGTAGTACTCAGTACCACCGAGGCAATTCATCATGTTACCATAGGAATGTGTTTTATGGAAAAGATAGGATAGTAACTGATACCTCAAGACACATCACCCATCCTCATGTTTGTAGTTGAAAACGTGATTTTAGTTAAAGATGCAGTGGTGTCATTCTTGATTTATCTAACTGAAACAAAATGTGGTATTACGTGTATTGGCTTATCATGTATTTTTATAAGCAGTTATTTTAAGAGCATTTGTAGAAACTATGAATAGGAAAAACATGTAGATGGACTGAAAATATTGCCCTCATTTCTTAGGCAGGAGATATATAACACACTGTCCCCAACTTTGAGAGGTTTTCTTGGATTTTGCAACACGACCCTTTTTCTGTCTGTTACCAAATTGTCACCCATCACAATTACAAAAAGCTTCTAAAAGGGCCTTCTGGGCAGCAGGGAGGGCTGGAAAGGTCCTGTGCACTTACTTTTGTTATGGAGTCACATGCTCAAGTCTGGTTTTCTGTTCTGATCCCTTCTGTTTGTCCTGGAAGTTACTTACACTGGCTATACCTGCTCTTCAAATAATTTTTAAAACCTATATTTATAGTTTGCAACTCATAGAACTATATTATTATTATTCCCACAAGGGTGACTACCATGGACTACCATTTTAATGCATATTTATGAAAACTCCAATCAGAATACACTGCTTATACTTAAGAATATCCAAATAATTGGTGTATGCTTTCAGAGATTTGGATTAGGTTTCTCAGCAGAGGGACTATTGACATTCATGCATGTGTGTCTGTATATACAAACACATATGTATATTTAATTTATACATGTATATATAAATCTAGATAAAACTAATATATATAATTTAAGTGTGTGTGTTTCTGTATTTATACGTGGCACTCTATACTTATCAGCCTGGGACTGTGCTGATAACTCTCATGAAGCTTCAGCCTTGAATTTTTTTGAGTGGCATTCAAATGCCTCCTGCCTTGTCTGAACCAGAATGTGTTGTGGGAAAATGGGAGATGGTGGTAGATAACCTAAGGCACTTTGCATCTGGATATTTATTTACATTCTTTTAAAAACTGTTTATATGTTTAGCCTGTATATCCTTCTCTGTCAGGTGGTACAGGGAAATGTGTAATCTTGCAGAACACAGATGACATGTCTGGGATATGTGAGAGAGGAGGTCCTGGCAGGTTTGGCATTCCCACAGAGACTGCCTTGGGCCAGGGAAGTGAGGTGTTTCCCCAGGCTCTGTGTGGGTGATGACCAAGCTCCTTTAACCAGGGGATCCCTGTTCGTGTTCAAACTGGTGCTGCTTTGCCCATTGCTATTTGAGGCTTTTCTGCAGTCTGAGTGCACACCCTAAACTCAGATACCCCAGGTTTTTGGAAGCTCCTAAATGCAGTGGGACTGATGTACCATTGAAAGCCTCTGAGGATGTAGCTGAGCACTGTCAAAACACAGGAGGGAAGTTCCCAAAAGCTTCCAGAGCCAGCACCACTTCCGGGACATATTGCTAAATTATAGTGCAGTCTTTCCTTGGCCAGCAAAGAAGCCATCTGTTGGGAGTCACTGGTAGGTACAAGCAATAATCAAGGAAAAAAAATGAAGATTCCAGAAGTGTTTTGAGGCTGAAAACAAGAAAAGTTGCCTAAATCACTGTGCTGTATTCATGATTGTGCTGCAGAGGGAGGTTTGCCACTCTTGGGTCAGGTCCACAAGGAGAAATTGATTGGACCAGTTTGTCAGCCAGCCCAGATGCCAGGGCAGAGGGTCCCCCAGTAACCACAGAAGCAGCACACTGATGCCCATCTACCTCCCTGAAGAAAGTGAGGCCCTATTTGCTTATTTTATGATGCTGTAGCATGTATAAAGCCTTTTTCCAGTGCTTGGGGGTGCTGCTTCTGGGGTCAGACACTTTCCAGGCAACTGGTGCCGGCCAGAATCTCACTGGGCACTGTGGACAACAGTGGTTATGTCGTGCCCCAGGGTGCTGGGCCACCTGTGCTCCCAGCTGTCTTGTCCCTTGCTGCCTGCTGCTGTGAGACAGCAACAGTCCATGACTTTTTATTCCCGCATTACGCTGTTGTATTTGCCAAAACGTAAACAGTGAGATGCCTGTGAGTAAATTATGCACACTCCATAATGGCCTTAAAAATTGCTGGATTTATGCTGGATACTTCTATCCCAAGTTCAAGTCCTAGCTTTTTAGGTTTTTCTTTACTTGTGAATTCATGTCATCTCAGATCTGCAACAAGTTTTTATTTCCTTTAGTCGTTCAGCAAACATTATTGACAAGTTATTTTTAAAGGTCTTTTCAAGTGACCTTTATTGATGTGGTACAATATTTTGCTGTCATAAGAAGTAAAATCCTTGGGATTATGGACCATGTGAAACACTTCATGTTTTCTAAAGGTCACGTCCTGGCTGAGAATCTCTCAACTAACTTCTTTCAAAGACTTTATTGACCAAGGAATGTTCACAATGCCCAAAAATTTAACTTCTTTTTTTTTAAAATAATAAATAGTGCAATTCTGTCTTTCAGAGTTACTGTTTTTCAGTATTTGTTACTGTGCAGATTAAGGGAACAATTGCAGTATTTTGGGTGGAACAAGACAGCCTTCCAAAGGCTTTGGAGGGATTGAAGATGCACTTTTTGCTGTTGCTGGTTTTTGATCTGAAAAGGAAAACTATTAATGGCTTTTTCTTAGTAAAGGTGTTAGTGATGACGCTACAGTTGGATAGATGTCACGTATTTTGCAGCAATCTAAACATGAAAAAAAGCAACTGACCAGGTTTCAAACAGTGCCCAGCACAGTCACCAGCTATCTAACAGGGAGGAAGAACAGTCTCTCCATCAAGACCCAGCCAACAGAATTAAGATTCAGGATTTTTCTTTCTGCAGTTGCCTGGATCTGAATACACCTGGTGCCTCAGTTTCCCTGTTGATAAAATGGGAATGATGTTACTTTCTTACTTGCTAACTCTGGAGTGCTGCCAGGCTTCCCTCATTAATATTCTAAGATGCTTGCTGAGGCTCTGGGATGAAAATAATTCAGTAAAGTATGTAAATAGTGCAAAAAAATAATTTAGCTACTCAGAGTGGATTAGTCTTCTTGTTTGGGTTATGGAATTAATATCATCCACTAAACACCATGTGCCTCTTCATAGTGATTTTGTTTTAAATAATATATCTATTTTAAGAATCTATTTAAAGAAAAAAAAATTGAGGTTTGTGATTAAAACCATAAACCATTTGTGTCGTTTTTCTTTTACTTGATAGATTTCCTATATGATTCATAACAACCTCAGATCCTATACAGGTGAAATACAGTGGCTTTGTAAGTTCTGTTGGGATTTTCCTTGTATATGGAGAGTATTTTTTAAAATACATAATTTTGAATCTAATGTATTACAAACTGAACACCGTCAAATCCTTCTGTTATTTGAGAAGAATTTCTCTTGTAATAAAGAAAAATTAATAAATCCAGATTTTATAAACATGTCACTTATTCCTGCTATTTTTAGGTATGTATTCTGGACAGACAGACCCACTGTTAATTAGACTGATAGAATGTTAAGAGGTTGGAATGGATCTTTAAGATCATCTAGTCCCAACCTCCCCTACCATGCGCAGGGACACCTCCCACTAGACCAGGTTGCTCAAGGCCTTATCCAACGGTCTGGGAACACTGCCAGGGATGGGGCATCCACAGCTGCTCTGGGAAACCTGTTCCAGTGCCTCACCACCCTCACAGTAAAGAATTTATTCCTAATAGCCAGTCTAAGCTCTCCCTCTTTCAATTTAAAGGCATTCTCCCTTGTCCTGTCACTACTTGTAAAAAGTCCCTCTCCAGGTCTCTTGCAGTGCCCTTTAGGTACTGGAAGGCTTCTGTATGGTCTCACTGGAGCCTTCTCCAGGCTGAACAACCCCAACTCAGCCTGTCTCCATAGGAGAGGTGCTCCAGCCCTTTGATCTTTGTGACTTAGTGTGATCGTTTTTGCTTAGATCTCTATATCCAGGGGGCAAACCTGGACTGGCAGCACTGCCACTTTGCCTGTATGAGCCGTAGCCATTGCCCTACACATGGTTCAGCTTTTGGGTAGGGATATCCAGGGCTTGTCAGAAAGGTCCTCCACCAGAAGCAATTTAGACTTGTTTGCCTCAGTTACTGCTGCCAGCATCACTAATTTTTTGGGTTTGGAACTCTTTTTTCCGGCTCTTCTCTCCAGCAACTTGAGGGTGAGACAAAATAGCTGTGTGCAAACCACAATTAAAGTGCTTTTTTTTCTCCCCCTGTAATTTGGGATTCTTACTGCTCAAGATGTGCTTTTGCTGTCAGCCAATTAGTTCCGTGGTTAGTTGTTACAAGTTTTGCACAGCTTGGAAAATTGCCCCAGGAGGCAGTTATTTAACATGTAGGCTGGCAGAGAATCCCCACACTGAAGGGCTGGGAGGGTCTGAGAATCACTGCAGCTCCCCAGTGCAAGTGCCCTGAAGGAGCATCTCTTAGTGTTGAGATGGCAGAACACTGCTGCAGCACGGCACGTCTCCATGGATGCCAGTGGCAGTCAGGCAGTTCTTGCTGGCAGATGGCAAGCAGCATTTCACAGTTTGGACTTGAGAAACCAGTGGTGTAAAATTTTTAGGCAGGGTTAAACTTTGGACCTATTTCTATACCTTTTACTGCCAACGTTTTATTTTCCCATTTCTTGGAGAGGGCTATTGTAATACTGAAAGTCAAGCAACCAACTTGCTCCAGTATCTTGCTTGCAGCATTGTGGTATCCAGTGTTTGAGAAGAGCCTCCAGAATGGGATGTCTTACTCTCCCATTACAGATTCACATGGGTTTGTAAAGGAAGAGGCTGTACCCTCAACAATGGCTGCATGCCTTGTCACTCATGTAAACATTGGACCCTTCTCCAGATCAGTTTAAGATCCTGTTTTTCCTTCAAAGGTCCTGCAGCAGTGAGCTGTCAGGGTTTAATTAGGAATTTTGCTAAAGTCTCTGCTTTGCTGCCTCTTCTGAAATCCTTCAAGAGCAGGTGTTGCCAATCTGCCTTTGCAGCTTTGTTTGTCCAGTGGATGTTTCTCTTGTGTCGCCCTGCTCCATTTCCTCTCAAAGATGAGCAATCCCCAACATGTCCACCTCTTGTCAGTGAAGATTGCTGCTCATCCTGGGATACTTAATCGTCTCTTGTTCTGTATCCTAATTTCTGATGTAGAAGCACAGGTTTTTGTGTCTCAGCTTCCCCAAGACCCCTGGGCTTAGAGCTCCCTGCTGCTTGGCTTTGGGCCTCAGGACCTCTGGCACATATGAAATACAGGGTGTGGGGTCTGGGGGTGCACCCATGCCCCTGCAGAATGGGAGACATTTCTGACCCTTGGGTTTGGGGCACTGCCTGCTTTTGCCTCTGTGTCTGCCCAGAAGGGGGACTTGCGGTAGCAGTCCCTAGTGTGAGAGGAGAGGGAGGATGGAGCAGATGGAGGATGCAGGCTACTTGCTCCCTCTCCAGCCTTCTGCATTCTCCACATATTTGTAAAACAACTTTTGTTTTAAATTGAATTGATTTCTAAGAGAGCCATTAAAATACAAAAATGCTTCTCACTGACCTAGTACTCTGCATTCATGTTGGTAAAATTTTGGATGTGTTTCTATAGTCCTCCCGCCAGTTCTTTGTCAGGGTGAAGGGTTTAGTTGGCTCTGTTAATCCACTCTCTAGCTGAAATTGTTCATTTAAATCGTTATAAAAATCTACTCTTTTCCAATGCGAATCCTATATTCCCAGATTTGAGTACTGCTGCCAGTGCAAAGACTTCAAATTCTCTGAGTGCAACCACACTATGTCAGTCCAAAGCCAAATTACAAACACTTATCCACAATTCCCCTTACTCAGCTTTAAGCAAATTTTTCCAGCAGGCAACAATAGCCATAAAAGTATAGGGGAAGATTATTACAAGGGCTCAAGAAATGGTTAACCAATTTCTTCACAAGCTGTGGGATAATTCTACCACATTCTCTTATTGCAAGGAGCAAAACCTTCAGTTCTGTTACTTAATACATTTTTAGCACGTGGTTCTCCAGTGTCACAGTAATTAAGAGCAATCACAGCCACTGAAAGATGAAGCATGGAACAAAAGATCAAGTAATTGTTTGAGCTGAAGTCAACCGAACCAGGAAAAGTAAGCTCACCGACGTGAAGAAAAAAGCTTTGAGTGCTCTGGTCTTTCACATTTAGCAAAGGCAAACACACTTGAGTAACTTTTTCTACATTCAGTGATGGATAATATTCAGGTCACAGCATGATGTGTTGGGTGGTGAGGTTTGTTCCTGCAGGCCTGTTAAGAGCATCTCTTCCATCTTTCCTGTAGCTGAGGTATGATGTGCCCAGCAACACTTCCCTGCTAATCAAGGTTCACACACTGTAAACAGCTAACAAAGTTCCTCAGGGGGCAGGGGGAGCAAAGCTGGTTGAAAACACAGGCAGAGGACCAGTCCCCTCCAGTTGCAGTTGATATCTCCCAAAAAGTAACATTTCAGAGGCCAGTGGAGAGAGGAGCAATTACTGTCCAGCAAAATTACAATCTGAATGGGCTGCCATTTTCAGTGCTTCACTAGGATGGCTGTGATTGCTATAGAAACTTCTGAAAGTGAGACAGAGAGGTTTTCCAGCACTGGAAATTGCGAATGGAAAAGGTTAGACTGGGTGCAAAGCCCATTCAGTCAGGCAGCTGCCAATTGAGCCTCTTTGCCAAGTAGATTGTAGGAAATGCTGATTAAAATTTCCACGGAATGCACCAGGCAAATTAAATTTCAGTCACAGCCGGCTGGGCAGTTTCAGTGGGCAGACAGCTCCAGCCTGTGGTGCACCTGGGCTCACTCTCCCCCTGTGGCCTCTCCCACAGCCACCTGCCTCTTGTGCACAGGTACTGCAGTGATGCTGCAGCAGTGATGCTGCAGCCATGGCAGCCTAAGGAACGCAGGTGAGATGAAGTTTGTGGGGAAAGGTGGTAGTGACTGGTCTAGTAAAGGATGTCTGTGGAGGGAAAAAAAACCAGACATCATTCCAGGTGAGGGAGCAGTGTCCCTCCCCACTCTAGCTTTGACATTTCTCCCAGGGCACGAGCCCAGGAGATGAGGGCTGCTGCCATGTTCAACTCCCTGTGACTGAGTTGGCACCCCCTGTCTATCTCCCCCATCCTACTCTCCCTGCTGGCATATAAACAGGACTGCTGTCTTTGAACACTACCTGCCAACCCCTTCCCCTCCAAAGAGCCTGCAGTGGACAGCTGAAACTCTCCCTTTGAAGCAGAACAGCTGGTGGTACAGCCAAAAGCCTGCCACAAACCAGGAGACAGAGCTAAGCCTCAGGGAGGTGTTGGTGCTTGGGACTTCCCCTTTTCCTCCTCTTCAGCAGCTTAGACAAGCCCCTGAAATCCTATCCCACAGTCTATCATCCCCAGCTTTGGTTGGACACCCATGTGCAGCTGCAAGTCCAGTAATGTTTCTTCTTAAGAAGCTGCTCTGACCTCCTTTCCACACCCCCAGTCCCCAGCCCTTTCATCTGTGCTGAGGGAGAGTTTAATACCCTTTTGTGTTTGTTGCTGGCCTTGGTAAAACAGTTTGTCACCCTTCTGGCAGCAGGCTGGCAGCAGATATTCCAGTGCCTCGCTCCCCACCAATCTCCTAAAGGAATGTTGGTGTTAGTAGGCTTTATCACCATCACAGTTTCATTTCCTTCTCTTTCCTGTCTCTCCTCAGCCTCCTTTGGTTTAACTCCAGGCAGTCAGCCAGAAGAGTCTCGGGCAGGTAAGTGCAGACATGGGTAATGCTGTGACACAGTCACATGGCCATTTCCGTCCTCCTCCACAAACTGGGTGCAGTTGGTGTGCCGGGCTCAGGCAGCTCCAGCGCTGTGCCCCCTGTGTCCCTTCACAACAGCTCCACTTACGATAGTCGCTTCTCCAGTCGCACTTGGCTTTGAGGCAAAACAATAAAACCACTTTGTGAAGCAAAGGAATTTCTTACCTACCTATATTTCAGTTTCCAAAGGTTCTTCATAGGCTGTGCGTGGAAAAAAATGTTTGCATTTAGGTACAAAATTATATGGCAAGCATAAATAAAAGCAATGAGATTTGTCTTGCAGCATAAGGGCGAACAATGTAAAAAGTCACACTTATCAAATCCATGAAATGTTTGCTGTAAGGATTTTTTCTTTCCAGAAAAAAAAAAAAAAAAGCCTTTTTGGTAGTGAATGCAATGGGTATTTTGGTTTGGTTGTGATTCTGTTCATTTACAATCCCTCAATACACAGTTCTTTAAAAGTCAGAGTGACTTCATCCTGTGCTCTCAGAGCACCTGAGGACAAACATCAAGACATCTGCTCAAGCCAGTGCCTGTGACTACCTGCCCAGCCTTTTCATGTACATTGGTTATTTGTTTTACTAACACCAAGCTGCTGCAGTACTGTCTATGTATATATATCACATGTGCTCAAGGAGCTACGAATGGGTTCTGCAGTCCTTGTGGCCTGTAACTGCTCTCATAGCTGTGAGTTAAGACTTGGTTAATGGACGCTAATCTGTCAATTCTTGAACAATTCGGGAACTTAGTTATTGACATAATGGAGAAATTATCCGAGTGTATCACAGCAACCCATACTTGAGGACACCTCTGTCTGCTAGGGCTGACCTTAATAATTAACAGCCTTACCCAGTGCCCCAGAGGTGCTTTATAAGGCAGGAGGCTGAAGGTTAAATAGCTTCTGTGCATCAGATGTGCTCATTACACCAGCATGTCTATAATGGCTTTTCTGAAGCCGCAGCAGCTTGTTAATTGATTGTTCTTATTTCATGGACTTTCCAGGGGTCCCCTGTATCATTACAAAACTGCGCCCTTGTTCTTGCCAGATTCCCTTTTCCTGTTCAGTGTGCACTAGTGTGCCCTCTCTGAAGGGGGACCGCCTTCCATCCCTTTGCTTGCTCTTGGTCGGCTGTATGGTTCTGCTTGGGCACCCTCCATCCCACTGCTCCACCTCAGCTCCTCCTTCTGTCACACTCCGTCACACAACAGCCACCTGCTATTTAACCACTCACCTCCACAGCAGAGCATCCAGGCAGCCTTGCAGTTCTCCTTGGTTTGGTCCAGCATTTATTTAAGCTTTTCAAAATGAGGCAGCAATGATGAATCAAAAGCTAAGCATCATAAGTGACTTGGTGTGGAAGAGGAACAAGGTTTGCAAGGAGAGCATGACCAGCTGGGAAACCACCATTCACTAGTCACAGCCAGCATGGCTTCATGAGGGGAAGGTCCTGCTTGTCAAACTTCATTTTGGAACCTACCTAACTGACCAAGGGAAGCCAGTTGATGTAATCTTTCTGCATTTCAGTAAGGCTTTCCATACTCTCTCACAGTATCCTTCTGGACAAAATGTCAGGTACACACGTGGATAAACACATCATGCCATGGGTGAGCACCTGGCTTACCAGTCAGGCACAAAGGGGTATAGGGAAAGGGGTGACATCAGACTGGTGACCTGTCACTAGTGGGGTTCCACAGGGCTCCATTCTCAGCCCTGTGCTCTTCAACATCTTCATAAATAACTTGGATGCAGAATCTGAAGGGATACTGGGTAAGTTTGCTGATGATACAAAATTGGGAGGAGCTGTTGAAGCCCTCCAGGGCAGGCAGGCCCTGCAGAGAGATCTTGACAAATCAGAGGGTTGGGCAACCACCCATATGAGATTCAAGAAGGGAAAGTGCTGGGTTCTGCACCTGGGATGGGGCAACCCTGGATGTATGGACAGACTGGGGAATAAAAGACTGGAAAGCAGTGCTGCAAAAAGGGGAAGAGGAGGGGCAGATACTGATCTCTTCTCTGTGGTAACCAGTGACAGGGCCTGGAGAGGGAATGGCCTGAAGTTGTGCCAGGGGAGGGTTAGGTCAGATATTAGGAAAAGGTTCTTCACCCAGAGGGTGGATGGGCACTGGCACAGGCTCCCCAGGGAAGTGGTCACAGCACCAAGCCTTTCACAATGCTTTCAGGTGCAAGGTGTGATTCTTGGGGTGGTGCTGTGCAGAGCCAGGAGTTGGACTCAGATGATCCTGAGGAATCCTTCCAACTTAGTATATTCTATGATTCTGTGATTCTATGACCTGCTTCTCTGATCAACTGTACGGCTGGAAATAGAAAAACTTTCTGGGCTGAGAACACCTTTGCCAGCTCATGTAGAGCTGAAGCCATTGAGATGTTAATGCCACAAGCTCCTGCCTATGTCCCAAGTAAGAAATGAGCTTCAGAAGTCTCAGCCTTTGGATCATAATCCTCCAATGTATTTAGGTACTTGACTAGGGTGGAAGATGGGTCCCTACAAAAGAGGAGATGGACTCTAGTACGTCCTGTCTCTCAAACAGAAAGATGACTGAATTTTTATTTTGCATATTAACAGAGTAAGCAGACAGCAAAAGCAGGGCACAGTGAGTTTCAGCAGAGCTTCCAACTTCTTGGCTTAAAACAAACACAAGCTCCCACATTCCTATTAACTTCATTCCACAGCTCTCTCATGGAAGGGGGATCCCCCCTTGTGTGGCGGGATGTACAAAGCCCTGTTGTGTTACAGGTTCTGGGGAGATTTTACTGTTTCACTTGGGCTGAGATGCTCCTGATGAGGGGAGAGTTTAGGGAAGCTGTCAGGATTTGTGGGTCCCTCTCTAACTTTGGTGCTTCTACCATCAGTGACAACAGATGAGTTCAATGCTGTATTTTAAGTGAATTGAGGCACCGCTGTTCCATTATCCAGGCAAAACAGAGAGGCCAGGCTAAGACATGATAAACAGTAAATTGTCGTGAAAAACTGACTGAGAAGGGAAAGCTAGCCCCTAGTTTTGTAGGAATACTTTTGTACTTGGGCACATCATACGCCATCATCTGGCTCCACCGTGTGTTGGGATCTCTCCTCTTGCCTCAGGGGAGGAAAAATTTTGTTCCTTGCCCTTTCCTAGAGGAGTGTGCAAGCACTTGCATCACTCTCTCTTCAGCACGCTGTTGCAGTAGTGCCAAGAAGGCAATTTCTCATCAACCACCCTCATGGTTTCTGCAATTCAGTGGCACTTCCAGTCCAAATGCATTCCCTGTTCTTTGCTCATCTTCTCCAAAGTGTGCACACGCTGGCCTCTCTGATGGTAAAATGTTATCAGGCTGGGGCTGATAACATTGGCAAGGATTTGTGGGGATAGCTGTCCTTAGGATAACAGGAGTCATCCAGATAGCCCGGGTTCCCCACAAGACTTGCACCTGCTGGGTCTCTGGAAACACATCCACTCACTCTGAATGCCTGCATTAGGACAGTGCTTTCAGCTTTCTCCTACCCGTGTTTGCAAAATCACAAAATCAGAATTATAGAATAGCGTGGGATAGAAGGGACCTTAAAGTTCCCACCTCCCCTGCCATGGGCAGAGACACCTTCCACTAGACCAGATTGTTTAGAGCCCCACTCAACCTGGCCTTGAGCACTTCCGAGGACGGGGCATCGGCAACTTCTCTGGGCAACCTGTTCCAGTGCCAATTATCTTCCATTTTCTAAATCTGCTCTGGAACACTCCCGTTAAAGCCCCGAGCGCCGCCGGGCTTGGACTGAGGGCGGCCTGCAAGGCGGGCAGAGCCCACAAGATGGCGGGCGCGCTCCGCGGCCGGGCGGCGGCGGCGCGGCCTGGCAAGGAGAGGGTGAAAATACAGCCCAGACTGTCACCGCCAGGCTGATAGGCGAAGTCAAGCAAACACACCGTGCTAGCCTGGGCTGAGATCCATTTCAGAAAGTTTAGTTTGGAGTAAAGAAGGCTGAGAGGGGATCCCATGAATGCACCCATACATATATATACATATATATATATACACACACACACACACATATACACATACATACATACATACACACATATACACACACATATACACACACATTACATACATACATACATACATACATGTATCTACCTCCAAGGCAGGTGCCAAGAGGATGGTGCCAGACTACTTTTGGTGGTGCCCAGTGACAGGATGAAGAGCAATGGACATGAACTAAAACACAGTGAGTTCCACCTCAACATGAGGTAGAACTACTTTATGTTACTGGAACACGCTGTCCGTGGAGATTGGGGAGTGTCCCTCTCTGGAAAGATTCCAAAGCCACCTGGACACATTCCTGTGTCACCTCTTCTAGGTGACCTTGATTTGGCAGGGGGTTCAGACTGGATGATCTCCAGAGGCCCCCTCCAACCCAAAAAATTCTGTGAAGTGCTGGAAAAAAAAAGGGGGACATCAAACACCCACACTCCCAGCATGGGATACAGCCTTGTGTCCCATGTCAGGCAGGACGGACACAAAAATGGTGGGCAGAGGGGCCTGTGAGGGGCTGCAGGGTGGCTGCTGGACAGGGAAGTGTGGAGCAGGTGGGCAGCAGACAGGGATGACCCGACCTTCACAGTGGTACAGATTTATGTTTTTAATACACAACCAGTCAGTTATAACTTGGTTTTGGGAAGCAAGGGCCTCCTTGAAATTTGGGCTGCCTTATATCACAGAATAAGCTCAGTTGGAAGGGACCCACAAGGATCATCAAGTCCAGCTCTTGGCCCTGCACAGGACCATCCCCAAGAGTCACACCATGTGCCCGAGAGTACTGTCCAAACACTTCTTGAACTCTCTTGGTGCTGTGACCCCTTTCACGTTGCTTGATCCTATCCCAGCCTTCTCCCCATGGCCAGATGCTGCCTTGCAATGGCTCAAGCTGAATTCTCCTGGTCACAGCATCAGCAGGATCCTTTGGTGCAGGGTAGAGGGCATGTGTGCTCCCGAGCAAAGCCACAGGCAGGCCCCTGAAAAGCCTTTGGAAAGCTTCTGCGTGGCTACCTTGTTACTTTTCAGACAGGCATAGCCCCACCTGGATCCCTGTCTCCAGCCCATCATTTTTACCATATATTTGGCAGCATGTTTCCTGGGTGATAGAAGGCTGTCTCCACCCTGGGGTGCAGAAGTTCTTGGTGGGGGTCATTGCTGCCCCTCCATGTGGGGACTTTTTGACAAGTGGAACTGGTAGTGCCACCTGTTCCTGGGATTTAAGTAATTCTGGGATGCTCATTGCACATACAGGTGGTCTTATGAGAAAGGGCAACACACACAACTTCAGGCGCAGCTGTGAATTCCCCACATTCAAGGGCAGCTGTGTTGACAAGTTGCTCTCTGAATCTCAGTGAAGAAATCTCTCTATTGTGGTTGTCTTCTGCTGGGATCCTGTTCTCAAAAAATCACAATATCTGGAACAGACTTAGAGGAGTCTGGCTTTTGAACAAGCCTGAAATCCCAATGCTCTGAAATCCAGAGCACTTGTAGGATTTGGCTTATGATGGGCTCCTCAAAAAAAAACCCCCACGACTGTGCCTTTATAAAAAAAAAGATGGCACTTGCTTGGGCTTACTGTGGTTAAGAGCTTTGAGAAGCTCCCTAGTCCTGTCCTGACACCCCTTCATCATCAGTGTCTCCACTTCTCCTTCTCCTCCTCCTCCACCTCCTCCCACAGGGTTCAGCTTGCAGAAATCCTATCCACTGACAACATGCTAGGAGAATGTACAGACTGTATCCTCTCCAAAGACATGAGTAAAGAAACTAGAAGGTACTAGAGGGTCAACCTTTGTTTAACATTTCATGGGTTGTGGTTTGGTTTGGGTTTTAAAAAATTATTTTGTTGTTTGTTTTTATCATGAGAGCAGCTCTTGTCTGCTTGGTCTTCCCCATGTGATTTCCCCTTCTGGGCTCATACCTCTCTTGATTGGTGCAAGCAGCTCCTTGTGCAGTCAGGTTTTGTTCTTCTGAGGCACCAAACGTTCCCCTCATGAAGTGCAAGCACCCCATGTGGCACTCAGGGAGTCAGGCATTGCAATGCTCAGTGTTCTTGCATACTTAAGTACCTTTTAGGTTCTATTTCTGAATCCTCAAGCTTTAAAAAAATGCTAAATTCAAGTGGAAAATATAGAGGAACTTGTTAAACATTGGTCCGTCTGTGGCTTGCCTAAAGGAAGAAATTATATTGAGATTTTTTCAAGTCAAACTATTGCACAAACACTTTGAAAGGAGGTACATAAGAAGAGACTTTTCCTGGAAAATTTCACCCCTATAGAGAATCTGCTGGAACAGAAGTCTGGTGATATGCAGAAAAATTACCTCAGTGTTTCAAGATAAAAGAAATATTAGTGGTCCATCTAGAGTGAAGAAGAAACAAGGAAAAAAAATCATCTCCAATCAAGCACGCCAGAGCATAACCCTCTCTGCAGATCTCTTCTCATAACAGTCCAAGCCCATGACAGAACTGGCATCAATAGATGCTGAAGCCTACAGAAGGCCTTTAATGTAGCAAGTCAATGAACTTTGATGGAGCTGGCTATTCTGGAAAGTCAGCTGGATTGCCAGGGTAACCACATCACAAAAGGATGCAGGATGGAAGGATACAGACGTTTGCTAAAAAGTTCTATGGGCATGACAAAATTAAATGAAACTGGATGTCCTAGAAAACAGTTTTCACATTCATCATGTCTCTTGGCTAGATTCCACAGCATTACAAAAACATTTCTACAAGAATTGATTAATTTTCACATTCTGAGCCCTGGAGAGCTTCCCATGCTGCTCAGAATAGGTAGGTTTTTTTGAGTACAGGCTTAGAGGTGAGATCTAAGCCAGCTGGGCAGGGCCAACATCCTTCAGTTACATATTACCATGCATATGACTGAATCCTGCATCAACAAGCTGAAAGGAAAGAGAGTAGAAGGACTATCTGCTTATTTTATCCACATTTAGCAGCAGGATACGCATATAAAAGCAGGTGAACTGTGGGGACAACAGTAAGCTAATCTGAGACAGAAAGCAAAGGTACATCTTTTTTCTGAGACAAAGAATAGCCTTCATCTGGCCAGTGACTAAACAAATGGATCCAAGCTACAGGGTAAGGTTAAAAGCAACATTCCTCCAGAGTTTCAAAGTAGTTTTAGACTCATGGGTTCAGTTCAGACTAAAACATGGGTTCTTAAGTTCTAAAATGAAATGTTTCTTAAAGTCTGGGCCAGCTCCTGCCTGGGTCTGTTTTCAGCTGCAGTTTTTTCAAAAAAGCCTACCAGTGGCTGCAGGACTTCACCTAGTGCCTGACTAAACCATTTCCATCTCTCCAGCCAAAGCTTACATCCTCTGTACTTCTTCTTACATCCTTCTTACATCCTCTGTACTTTCCTGTGCTGGAGCTCTTTGCTCATGCAGATACTTCTGCTGCTTTCCAGAGGTATGGGGGCTTCAGGAAAACTAGTTGGAAAATTTCTTGCATGTCCTCCAAAAAATCCCCAAACCTAGCACCCCCAATTCTAGTTCCCAACCCGTGCCATGGGCAGGGACACCTTCCACTAGATTAGGTTGCTTCAAGCTCTGTCCAGACTGACCTCAAACACTGCTAGGGATGGGGCATCCTCATCTTCTCTGGGCAGCCTGTTCCAGTGTCTCACCACCCTCACAGTAAAGAATTTCTCCCTAACATCTCATCTAGACCTGCCCTCTTTGAGCTAAAACCATTCCCCCATGTCTTATCACCACATATAAAAAGCCTCTCTCCCTCATTTTTATAAGCCCACTTTAAGTATTGGAAGGCTGCAATGAGATCTTCCTGTAGCCTTCTCTTCTTCATCAAGAAAGAGCAAACCCAGCTCACTCAGCCTGTCTGGGCAGGAGAGGTGCTCCATCCCTCTTATCATCTTCGTGGCCTCCTCTGGACTCACTCTAACAGGTCCACATCTTTCTTGTTCTGGGAACCGCAGAGCTGGATGCAGCACTCCAGGTGAGGACTCAGAGAGCAGAGTAAAGGGGCAGAATCACCTCCCTTGACCTGCTGGCCACACCTCTTGACGCAGCCCTGGGCTGCACAAACACACTGTTGGCTCATGTCCAGCTTTTCATCCACAGGAACCCCAAAGTCCTTCTCCACAGCGCTGATCTCCATGACTTCTTCCAGGCTGTACTCATATTTGGGGTTGCCCTGACCCAGCTGCAGCACCTTGCACTTGTTGAACCTCACGAGGCTCTCACGGGCCCACTTCTCCAGTTTGTCCAGGTTCCTCTAGATGGCATCCCTCCCCTCTGTTGTGTCAACTGCACCACTCAGCTTTGTGTCATCTGCAAACTTGCTGAGGGTGCACTTGGTCCTACTGTCATTAATAAAGATACTGAAGAGACAGAGACTCAAGGGACACCACTTGGCAGCAGCCTCTACCTAGACAGTCTTTGACCACAACTCTCTGGCTGCATCCATCCAGTCAATGCCTTATCCACCAAACAGTCTACCTTTCAAATCCATGTCTCTCCAATTTGAAGATAGGGATGCTGTGTGGAAATCATTTGCCTTGTTTCAGCTCTGACTTTGTACAGAATTGCCCTTTGAAGCAAGGAGAAGCAAGCAAACTTGCCTTAGGGCTTGAGAGAATAAAATACTTGCATCATCCCTGGCAGATGGGGTGTAAGCAGGAAAGCACTGGGACCCCAGAAAGGGCAACAGGAGATAAGAAATTCTTGATTTCCACCACCATTTGGTTTTCTGGAAAAGAAGCCTTGTTTTTAAAATTACATTAGAGCACTTCTCTAGATACAGACTGCAGGTATTTTGCAAAGATACCTTAGTGTGTTTCCGTCAATAGCTACAGCAGCTACAAATTTGTACTTCTGGATGAAAGGTACTTTATCAAAAAGGTCCTGACAAGCTCTTATCTACACAGCACATCACTGACATACCCATCCCATGTGAAATCTGTGCGAGAAAGACAGGGTTTATTTTGTCAAATTATAAGTAAAAAGCACTCTGCAAGACATCCTGCACCACAGATTATCAATGCAGCAAAATACCTGGTGGCAAAGGCAATACATGGAAATGAATACTAGGGAAACTAGGAGGCATGAAGAATAGGCAGGTGAAGAACAGGCAAGTCCAAAGCTTAAGAAGATGGAATTTAAAAAAAACTGAAAAAGGAAACTACTTATCCAAGCTACCGCACGAGCCGCTGAGCATCACAAATTTTTACTTATGTTCTCCTGAAACAAAAGGTGCTGATGCCAATCTGTACAGAGACTGTGGACTGGAGAAAGGTTGTTCTTGTGCCGGGTGTAGAGCAAACATTAGTGAAGCCCCTAGCAGGTGAAAGATACTGTCCTTCTAGAAACAGAGGTCACAGGAGTGTGCCAGCAATGAGGCTGTCATTCTGATTCCTCCCTTCCACTTTCTGCTAAGTGTTGTTTTTCTCAGTCTCTCAGAGGTTAAGGACAGATGGGAACCATTAGATCTTCACAGCTCCTTTGGGAGCTGTTAGTCAGACCTGTCACACATCACAGTCCTTCAAACCTCACCTGCTTACCTTGCCTGAGACTTCACTGCAGTGTCCCTCATGCTTTTAACTGTGGTTAGTGCACACCCTTCAGAAACAGGCCTGTCTTGGCTTGGACACATCTGGAAAATGTTCCAACTACCCTGACAGCTTGTTATGGTGATTAACCACCTTCATTCCAATAAATTTGTGCTCAGTTTTTCATATGAATGTATCTGATTTCAGCTTGCTGAAACACATTCCCATAATTTACTAGATTAAAGAGCCTTTCAGTACCTGATATTTTTCTTCCAAGGAAGTTCCTTCACCATCATAATTAATTCTCTGCTTGGCCTTTTTTGATAAACTAAAGAGACAAAGTGCTTCATGTCTCCCATTGCGAAGCATTTTCTTCAGGCTCTGAATCATTTTGTGTGGCTCTAATGTTCCACCACCCATTTTTCAAAATCAGTTTATAACATGCAGGCCATCCCAGTGCTGGTCTCACAAATACAGTACATGCTTGTATCCATTTGCTTGTCCCTTAGGACTCTTTAAAAAAAGAAAAAAAAAGAAATCTATTCAGAGTCTGAGGCAGATGCAAGCCAGCTTCCTTCTGTCTGGCATTTGGAGCAACCAAAAACCAGCCATCAGTCACCTGCACTGGTGCTGCCATCTCAGCAGGTAAAGGGAAAGCAGGACAAGGCTGTCTCCTTTCTTTACCATGACATAATTCAACACTGGAAAGCAAGGCTGCCCCTGTGCAGGGTTCTGCTCTCAGCACAAATTACCCCAGGCACACCTAGACCATATCCGTAGGGATAAACTAGCCAGTGGGCCCAGGGTATCTGTGTACAAGCTGTTAAAACCTCTTACCCATGAAAGTGTAGTGACTGCAGACTTTTTATGCCCATACCTGGGAATTGTTTGGGGAAATGCCAACAGCCTGAGGCTGTGCCAGGGACCAGTCTCTCCATGGACCCAGCTGAGCTCACTCACTATCTGGGAGCTCACCGCCGCTACCTCCTTTACCAAGAGAGATAAATGCCATCTTAACACAGAACCAAGGAGGGAGAAGGATGAAACAGCTCACTCAGTTTCTCCTTCTGAACAGGTCAGCAGTATTTCTCAGACCAGAGATGCAGCAACAGGCTGGGGCATCCAGCAGGTGCATCAAACCTGCCAATGCAGCCTCATGCAACTCAACAAGGGAAAGGGCACAGGATGAAAAGGCAAGAAGGAAGAAAAGGCAGTAAAGGCACTTCTTCACAAGCTCAGAGAGGAGAGCTTGTGTCTAGGTCTTGCATCACCATGCAGCTGTGATCAAACCCAGGCTGGCAACCTCACCCAAGCTGATGCTTTAGCCCTGGGGGGTCCCTGACCTGCCTGTCCTGCACCAAACATTCACTCGGCACCAGCACCCTGGAGCTTTCTCATCACAGGCCTGTCCTACAGTTGCTTGTCAGAGCCAAAACAGCAGTCACCCAGGAATCCAATGCCAACAAAGCTGCAGGCACTTCACACACATTATATGTGGAAAAGGTACCCAGGCTGTGCCTAAATAAAACTTTGTCTTCAATTCCAGGGTTCTCAGATCAGGAGGCTGAGGGGAGAGTGATTTTGGAAAAATATAATCTCAACCCCAGCTCATCAGAAGGGAACAAAAATATCTGATGGCTAATATTTTATTAGGTTTTGATTAGAACAATAGGGATTTTCTTTTTTGCTACAGAATTTTCCCCTTTCTTGTATCTCTCAGTGGCAGAAAATGCTGGATCACAAACCTGGAGCTTTAAAAAAAAAAGTATTTCATATGCAGAAGAAAGATATCTTACATCATTGCATGCTTCCTGCTCTGCTCTCTGGTGCCACGTTCCTCATTTTCAGGCTGTTTTAAAGGTCAGCTTCACAGAACAAATCCTGACCTCAGACATGGGAATATGCTGCCTCATCACTCCAGGATCTTTTCTCACATGATTAGTCCCAACATTCCTGCAAGTAGAACAGTCCCCATAAAAACTGCTGCAGACATAAAGAAAAAAAAAAAACAGAAAAGAAAAGAAAAAGGCAAGATATTTTTTCTCTCCATTCTCAAAGTTAATGCTCACCAGCATCACAGCCTCATTTCACAGGCTGGGGGCTACTTCCGAACTGTAATGATATTGCCATCTATGGACAAGCAATAGTCTTACCAAACATACATAGAAGTTAAAGTAGGAATACATGCCTCAACTGACAACTGTTCTTGAAAAAGTCTGAAAGGACTTTAAAGAGGATTTTATTTAAGATTTTCCAGTGGTTAAGATATAGGATCTGGGTGAAAGTTAATTGAAGAAAGCAATTAGTCCTCATGGTATTGGTTTTAATACTTATTATGTATTCATTCAACTGGCTTCATTTTGTCTGAAGATTTTTTTTTTGACACTATAATTTGAGCAGACAGGAGAGGTCCCATTAAGGTGCTGATCCAGAAGACACATGCATACTCTGTTTATTTTGAACAAAAGATCTGAACCTATTTGAAATTACTACTATCAATTACCAAAGGTTTAAAGAATGATGGAAGGCACAGCCATGATGAACAAGCTCCAGTGCCACAGAAAAGATGAAGATTAATTTACTTGCTTAATAATGCTGCTAAAAATGTAAGATTTCAAAATTAATAAAAGAACCAGTCAATTAATCTACCGGTTATAAATGACAAATATAGACTGAAAAATATTTTGATTGAAGTATTAAAGTTATGCAAACTCTTTTTAGTGTCTTTAGGCCTCTAAGAAGGAATATGGCTCTTTTTCAGTAACCTGGTGACTAGTTTTTGTCAGTATCTGTAAAAAATACAAAACTGAAGCTCCCACACACTGGGAGACTCTACAGATGACATTTAAAAGAAAGCACACCACCACAGTGAGATGAAAAATGGGGTTTCTGTTAAATTATAACTAGCTAGACGGTTATACTGCTCTCAGGTTCATGATAAAGGCAGAAAGGTTGCCTCCCATGCCTGCAGAGTTCACTGCCAGGTGGCTTGAACCATGCATGGTTAACTCATCAGACTCGGCCTCTTCTTGTTGATCCCTGCTGAACCAGTGAGAGGGGAATGCCCAGGCCCTGAGAGCAAAGATTGCACCACAGCTTGTCTCTCTGGGGGGAAGGAGGGAGGGGGAAGCAAAAGCAAAAAAAAAAGCATCGAAGGCATCGAGCCCATCTCAGTCCCTTGCCAGAGGAAGGACACTGTAAGACTGAACCCTGAACAAGTCATATGAAAAGAACTGAAGTACAAAGTCCTCCTTTAACGAAGTCAGAACAAAAACGCTTGGATAGGATTTCTGGAAGAAGGAGCCAGAGGTGTTTGTGAATAAGCACAAGAATAGGCACTTCCAGTGACCACAGAACTACAAACAAAAGCACTTTTGTGTACTCCTGGATTACTTGCTCTTATTTTCTCTTACAGTCACATGCTTATGTAGGCCCGTACTGTTTGAAAACATGATTTATTAAGACGCCTTAAATTGCAACCAAGTATTGTACTATTAATACTATGTTTCAACTTTCCTGTTACTTAATATAAATTTACATAATTTTAATCTCTTATTTGGCCAAATCCCCACTGAATCCTTTAAAAGTTTTTGTTGATATGTGCACTATATTTCCAAAGTATTTCAGATTTATGGGCTTCCCCCCCCTTCTCCGTCATTGTTTCATTGGTTCAGGGACAACCCCTTCTTTTCAGCAGATTAAAACATCCAGTAATGTGAAACAGATCTGGTGACCCTATAGCATTAAATCATGCTTTGTGGTGCTTTATTCTTGCTCCAAAAGACTTTATGCATTAGCAAGTACATAAAATTGCACCAGAGACTGAATACATATTGAAAAGTAATAAATGAGTCCATATGGTCTTAATTTTTCAAAGCAGTGCACCACTGTTTTAAAGCAATAGTGTTTAATTATCCTATTAGGAAGATTTTTAAATAGCCCTTCTAACCCACAGATATGGGAACACTCTCACTTTGGATATTGTCTCCAGCTGAGAGATTTGGGTGCACCAACAGTTTTCACAGTCAAATGGTGTCCTTGGTTAGTGAGCTAGCAAGGGTGCAATTAGCCAAGGCAGTTAATTTCTTCCTTTTATTCAAAAAAGCTTGTGTCATCATTACTGTGAAGACACAGGTCACAAAGGCTCCGTGAGCAAACTGAATAGCACACGTTCCTCTTTAAGCTTCACATACTTGAACATCTGTCAGACCTCAGCTACTCAGTTCCTCCCCAGTTTTCCCTGTTTACTTCCAAGGAAAAAAAATCCATTTTGGTTAAACAAGGTTTATAATACCTCTACCTGTATTTTAAACTAGACATGCCTATTATGAAGAGTAGCTACTGTATTTAGAAACAGTAAGCTCTTTAGCAGATCAGTTCTCAGCATGTATTCAATTACATGGGCTCATCTACATGGTACCCCCCAAAAAATAAATTTAAAAAATAATAAAATCAGATCTCACTCTTGTTATCCTTGCCTCTCCATAACTAAACTGGCAGTGAATGACTTCGAATGCAGTTTTGGTTTGCTAAACTGAAGGAAATGATTTTGCAAGGAAGGCAAGGGTGTGCGCAAATGGAAGAATTCAACTTTTCAGATTCCAGGAGGGCAGTTGCTATAACTGCATGCCCTGAGCATGTTTGAGTGACATTCACACGAGCTGCAAGGAATGTAAGGTCTTTAATACCAGAACAGGACCAGGGCAGAACCGAGGCATTAAAGTTCAGAACTGCCCTCCCAAAATCCCCTGCTCAACTGATGCCTAATCCCGGAGGCAATTAAGTTCTATTTTTAGGTTGTCAGCATCTCAAGATACAGGATATTCTGCCTTTCACATACCCTCAACCACCCCATGCTGGGCAGCTCTGTGCCTATCTTCCCCCTGGACGCAGTGCTGGAATTCGGAGCTCGGACACGTTTCCATGCAAGACGAGACCCATGGCCCTGGCTGCGTAGCCTGCTCAGAGCACATCCAACACATACCAATAGGCTCTGGCATCTTAGAGTACGCTGCTGTGATCGCTCTTCCAAGACGGGACAAGAAGTAGGAGGTGCCCGGCGCTATCCCACCGCTCTGCGGCGTGTACAGGCACTCAGGAAACATGACCCCCCCCCCCCCCCCCCCC
>VZRV01008972.1:266573-435649 GCA_013398115.1 Falcunculus frontatus | reverse complement strand
TGCCGGCGCGCGCGCCCGCCCAGGCCACGCCCGCCGGCGAGCCGACCGCCGACGCCGCCTCCATGATCCCCGAGGAGGAGGACGACGAGGAGGAGGGGGGCAGCTCGGCCATGACCGTCGGCAGCGCGGCTCCCGCGGGCGGAGAAGCGGCGGCGGCAGCGACCACCGCCGTGCCGGAGGAGGCGGCGCGGCTGCTGGCCCCGCTGCCTGGCGGCGGCCCGGAGGGGCCGAGTCTCTCGCCGGGGGGAGCGGCGGCGGCAGGCGGCGGGGGGCTGAGCGGGGGCCCGGCGGCGGCGCCGAGGGAGTGCTCGTCGCGGCGCAACGCGTGGGGCAACCTCTCCTACGCCGACCTCATCACCCGCGCCATCGAGAGCTCCCCGGAGAAGCGCCTCACTCTCTCCCAGATCTACGACTGGATGGTCCGCTGCGTGCCCTACTTCAAGGACAAGGGCGACAGCAACAGCTCGGCCGGGTGGAAGGTGAGGCGGGATCCCGGGGCCGCGGCGCTCCCGCCGCGCCGCCCCGACGGGCGGGCTGCCCGTGGAGGATGCGGCCGCGGAGCGGGGTGCTGGCGGCTGGCCGCGACAGCAGCCCGCCGGGCGCTGGTGCCAGTTGTGCTGCTGGTGGTCGCCCTGTCGACTTTGCTTTTTTTAAGGGAGGGATTAAGAAAAGTTTTGTCTCTTTCCTGTTGCTGTGTGGAAGCGGTGAGGGCTATTGACTCTGGGGGCAGAGGACACGCTGGAGCGGAGCTGGCTTTTCTGATGCACAAGCACATAAGCAGGGAAAGAGAAGGAAAGAGAAGGGGAGAGAGAAAGAAAAAGGGAAAAATATTTATAAGATGAGGGGGTTTTGTTTTGTTTTGTTTTGTTTTTTAAAGTTATAGTAACACCAGAGGTAACTTATGATGGAAATGAGCAGAGTTGCTTTTATGCACGGTCAGTCTGAGTCTCAAAGCTCACATGCAGAACGACTTTATTATTTTTGTCAAGAAAATCCTCAGTTTTTTGCCCATGTGTTCCTCAAAGGCAGCAGAGGGAAATAAGGGTTTTGACATTTCTTCATAAAGTTAATCAAAGCATGGAGTTATTGGCTGTTCAGCCACGGGAATGCTTGGTTTGCGATTCCTGCGGTGCCAGTGTATGAGAGCACCGTCTACTGATAGCCCAGCATTTTCTGTCCAGCACTGCGACAGCGAGCAGCTAAGAGTACTACCGTTTTAATAAGTGAGGGGGAAAAAAAATCTGGTTTTGTGGCTTGTTTACTCAGCGCGTGCAAAAGCACGTTGCAGGCAGGCAGGGTTTTACCCTCAAGACAGAGGCTAATAAGGCCTACCAGGAGCCAGAACTGCATATAAAGCACATTTGAAGTGTTTTCCAGAACTGCTTTTTTTCTCCTGGTTTTCCATGTTCATCTGTCAGCGTCTGTTGGACGCCGAAATGTCACGTACTTGCAGCTATACAGAAATGCAGGTGCTGCTTGATGCTGGTACTGTTTGCAGAAGGAAATCCCGGCAAGGTTCAGTTGCTGCCGAGGGTCGATACTAGTGGCATCTGACACGGAGTTTTTGAATGGATGGCTGAAGGTGAATTTGACAGCAAGTTCGATGCTTTTACAGAGAAATTAAATTTTCTCTTTGAATCTGTCTAGCTTTGGGTCAGGTGATAACTTTCAGTATACAAATTGGTCAGAAATACTGTATAGATGAAACATCTCTGGCAGTTTCTGTACTAGCAGCTGTGTCTCATATTTTGGTGTCTGAGTAGGACTTGCTGGTAGGAATTGAAGTGCGGCTCTATGATTTTTACCTTCCAAATGGAGCACGGTAGAGGAAGCATTTAATTGACAGACTTGTCTCAGGCTGGGGAGAATACAAACACAAAGTTTATCCATGGCATAGCTAGGTGAAGACTAGGCTTTTAAAACCACACATCCTTTTTACAGCTTTTGTGTCTGTATTAGGTGTTGAATTTTGATCTGACTTTACAAGTGTGACGCAGAGTGTGATAAAGGGTTACATCTTCCGATGACAGCCTGTGCCTTCATAAGTTGTTTGGTTTCACACGGAATCGGTGGCTTTAGATGTCAGCTGCTATGACAAATCCAGGATTTTTATCTGGTACTTTGAATTTTCAGTAAATTCTCAATATCTGATTTAAACGAAGACTTACCTAACAATGGGGCTGACACTGTTTTGGCTGAATTTGGTGGCAAAACTCCTTTTCACTTCAGCAGAAGCAGAATCTGGGCCATAACATGAAGTACTTACATTGATTAGTATCCTTAATACCGTCACAATTTTTCTGACAGTTTATACTGTTAATTTGATATTGATTCCTTTGCTGAGCAGCATTAACTAGTACTTGGAGCTAATTAAAATGTTAAAAACTTGGATCCCTTGAGATTCTTCTGTTATAATTTAGTTCAAAAGTTTCTAAAAAGCCTTTAGGATGACCTTTCTCAGGAGATGCAGGCACACTGGTAGGAGAAAATTCTGCCTCTAATGATTGTGAACTGTCTCTGAAGTTAGGGTAAGGCATTCGATCGCGTGCAACGGTGGGTGCAGTTGTGCGTGGGTGGCAGGGGCATACTGGAAGGGGCAAAGGGGAGGTCAGGAGCTAATAATTTGCCAGGCATCTAAAACTGCAAAATATAATTCCTTAGCAAGGCTAGGGTTTCTTTTTTCAAGTGCATATACGTTCAGAAGGGGACTACTTCAGTTTCTTGGGTGGAATGTAGTTTAGTTTGTGTAGAGACAACACTCTTATACAGAGACTCCATCTTAGTCTCCTGATGCTAAAAAACATTATATGTTACTATCATCTTTGTTTTCCTTACAGGTAATGAATACAACTCTTCAGGAATTAATGCCAGCTTTTCACATCAGACTTTTTCAGATTGCTAGTTACACTGAGACTTTAAATGAACAGAAGATAGTTCTGTGTTAGAAGGCTTTTATCTAAATTTGGGATATTTTTACACAGTTAAATTCATCATTGAAGGCAGCAAACCCATTTAACAATAATCTGCTCTGCCACTGAGTGGAAAAATTGTTATTTTAAACAAAGGGAAGAAGAGGACTTGTTCTTATTACCTTATGTATTGTTATATATGAAATATTAATACTGTTTCCGGTGAGATGTGCCGAATACCATAATCCGTAAACATAGCCGGGATTATACTCCTCAAAAACAATTATTTTAAGAGCTATAAATTAAAGTTACAACTATCACGTTGGTTTGTTTTTTTTTTCCCCTGCCTAGGGCATTAAAGCAGAAGTGAATATTTCAGATGTGGTTAGGAAGGCATATATTACATTTCCACTAATTCGGATAAGGTTTGCCCAATACACCCCCTCAACAATCTCCTTTGCTTCCCCCTCCCCCTGGCCTCGGTGGGACATTGGCTAACCTAATACTTCCTGAAGCTAGGGCAGTAGTGTATGGTGCAGTGCTGTAGAGGTGCCACGCTCTGGACACTCCTGTGTTCCACCGGCAGCCTGGGTTGGTACAATCCCGTACACTTCCAAACCACTGGAGAGGGTTTCCATGCATGTTCCAATATCTGCTTCTGTCTTGAATACTTAGGGAAGGTTATTACTTATGTTCGTCATCCCTTGAGGGGGAAGAGATCCCAGGGTGAGCTGGTTTCACCCTTGTGAAATGCAGTGTGCCAGGTGACTCTTCCAGGTACTTCTACAGAGCTCCTCGATGACTAGATCTTTCCTAATTCAGGTATCTGTTACCCAATGGAAGTCCTGCAGTCACAAAACTAGGGTGCTGACTTAAGAACCAAGTTTTACCTCTCAAGTATTTAGGGTGCAGTACTCGCTTCCCTCAATAATCTTGAAATAGGAAACTGAAACACATTTTTGTCCGTGTGTGTAGTAGAGGTGCCCAGTTTCACTACAGCTTAAGTAATTCCATACCTCTTCCCACAATGTTATTTTGTAATTTCTTGCAGCACTATCTTGTGAAACAGTCTTTTCTACATGAAGAGTACACTAGGGGGACTATTTTCCTCTTTGTGAAGCGGTATGGCAAGACTATGAATCTCGTCCTTTATACTGAGATACCAGCAATTCCCAAATTTAAATGCAGCTGAGTTGCTTTGATTTGTTTTTCATATCAGAAGCCTATTCTGTTTTACACCTGTTGTATTCATCTTCCCTGTAAAAGATAAACACTAGCTGCTGAGGTATTTACTTTGAAGGGGAGGTTTTTGTAAACTTTATAGGTGGACATTCCACCATTCCTCACCATGTTTTGTTGGCCAGTATGCACCAAAGGACTGCAGTCCCTTCAGTGTAGCAAATGCACGAGTCTCTTCTCTAATTATTGAGACTTGAAAAGGCTTGAGAAATTTGCCAGTGATGTAGACAGATGTCTAAATCTGTTAGCCAGATGCTGATACGCAAGATGTGTCGGACTCTTTTTATCATCTTCTTGCAAAGGATGTGAGAAGGAAGTAACACCACTCTCTTTCTTCTTATTTCTCCTTCCTCGGTCGGACACACAATGTCTTTATCAGTAGTGACAATGTAACACTGGAGTCTGCATCAGTTTCTTTTTTTCCTCTGCTGACTTTTTAACTTTTTTCTTTTTACTTCTTTAAAGGTTCTGTTTCCCAATTAACTGCTAGCAAGAATATTTTTTTTCTATTATATTTTTTAAAATATATTTTTGATTTGCCTTGTTCATCTGTACAGAATGGTTTGAGTTACAAGCTGTAGCCTGATTATTTTAAGTTTTGATCTACCAAAGAGAGCACGGGTTTAAGCACGTGAATGGATCCCTGGGACTTCGCTGGGATTACTTCTGTGCTTAAACTTGCTGCTTAAGCATCTTACCTGATACTATGTTGCGCTTTAACAAAATACTCGGAAACATTTGTAAGTGACTTTTGTGCTGAGCGGTGTAAAGAGATGTGTGGTTCCAGCGGTTGAAACCACTAGATAACAAGTGTCTTGCATCAAAGTGGAGTATACTTTAGAACAAAGTAACAAATGACTTTTTAAACTTTCCAGTAGAAACCATATGTAGATATTAGTGCACATTGTTATTCCATATCTGTAACTTACATCAAAGATCTCACTTATCCCCAGCTCATGCAGGCAGGTGACAGGTATTAGAGCAGAGTGAGAGAGAGACCAAGCAGCTCTCCCAGAATCACTGACGTTGTTTGATCCACAGTGTGACAGGGAGGAGCTCTCAGCTGAAGGACTTGTTAAATGCAGACATAAACACATCACCTTGGTGAATGTCTTCAGCTGCAAAGAATCACAGGCTCTGATACACTTAACTTTTGATGTGAATGGGAAACTTCTAGTCAATGATGGTATGGTATTGCTGGATAGTATTGCTGTCAGGTAAACCTGCATGATAAATGCTGGAATCAATGTCCCTCCATTGTTCAGAGACAGAAGGTTACCTAAAACAGTCATGCAACAATTGACATTGTCTCTAATAGGTTTATTAATTTCAGTATTTGTATGTATTTAAAATTTGAGCATATTTAAAATAGGGAGCTTGAGAGTCAGAGGTTGGCTTCTACTCTTGCCTATGTGTTTGAAAGTACACAGTTAACGCTAATAAAAATTAAATCACCTTAGTGACAGTTATATCTGATGTATTCTATTGGCTTGAACAAACACTGTCTGAGACTTACCAGGCTGAGGAGGAGAGACGTCCTGGCACTGCTGCTTTGGGACATCCTGCCTCTGCTTGGTGTTGTCCTGGTGAAGCGAGCGGTGTCTTACTCGCGAGGCCATTTTGTATTCGGGTCATTTTGGTGGTGCTACACTACTTTGCTATAATCCTGGGAGATTAGGGGAGGCTGGGCACGTGCTGGTGCATTTAGAAAGGCGAGTGATTAGGGTTAGCTGGGTGGTTTTGTGAAAGCTCTTTGTGCTGACGTGGACAAAGTAGCAGCCCAGAGTGGAAGGTAGGCAGCTCTGGGGCAGCCCCCCCGCACCCTTCTGCAGTGGCTGGGTGGGTTTCAGCCAGCTCGCCTGGAGTGGATGGGGTGAACAAGCATGAAACCACCCCAGAAAATTTCGGTGGGTGTGCTGGCTTTAAACGGAAGCCGAAGGGATTGCATTGGAGAAAAGGGAAAACTGAGGATAAACAGCCAAAGCATTTCTCTAGGTGGCAGCCTCCTAAAGGTGCCCTGCTAGATTTTGGCAACCAGCTATTTTGCGTGGAAGTATGGAAAATCTTTTGTGAGGATTGTTCTTTATTTGCAATGCAATTAAAGTGGGTCTTGGTGTAGTGGCAGCTTGCCAGAGGAGAAACTGAAAGTGTTTCCTAATGCAAGTTGCTACTTAGAGTAAAGTCCCTGCATGTTCTTGTTTCTCTCTCACTTTTTTTAAAAGCCTTGCTACTTTGTCTGTCACAGAAAATGTGCCCAAGGGCAAGGTTACAAAATGGCAATATTAGTCTGTTTTAAAGGCAGGAGGCCCTCTGCATTTGGAGGTACTCTGGAGAAGGGCAAGTTCTGAGCATCCTCCAGCTGTGGATTCGCTCCCCTTGCCGTGGAAAACTGAGATTCTCAAGTCGATTACGGAAAGGGCCACAGCCTGGCCAGGTCCTGGAACAGGAGGTGCATCCAGGTCCTGCAGCATGTAGTGAGGATCCTGATAAAGGCCTGCCTGATAACACAGCACTCAGGGAGCTGCAGGGTTTTTTTTGATGTGGCTTTTCTTGGGACTGACAATATGTGCGTAGTGCAGCAGTTCAGGAGCAAAATGAAGTGTTCAAGTAATGTGCATAGTCATGCAGTTTTCTGTACTGCTGGCTCAGCACACCATGAGTTAAGTGAAGATTATGCTTAACCTTTTATTTGCTCTTTTTTTGTGCTTCTACAAACTTAGACTGTTTTGTTACAATTTCCTGAGCATTGCCACACACCAAGCTTGGAAAATGAGTGCATTTAGCCAATTTATGGCCTGACATATGTTAATTAACATTAATTACCTGCTTGAATAGTCCATTTAGCACTTATTATTAAAAAGTGGCTTGTCTACAGAAGGGGATTTTCCGTCAGAGTGAGATGTTTTGTTCTAACTTGCTTCAGATGAAGTCAGGATGGGGTATCCCGTGCTTCTCTGCATGGCTGTACCAGTTTCCTGATGTTCCAGTTGTGCGTGTGGGACACAACTGTACCGCTGGCAGGCACCAACTCTTTCCCCGTGTGTATTTGGCATTTATTTGACAACAGCTTAGCTTCCCAAGCAAAGTAGCATGTTTCCAAGCATTTTTTACTGGTGGTGGGTACAGCTCTTGCTTGTCTGCTGGAGGCAGCAGAGAAAAAGCTGTGCTTCTCAGCCTGCCAGGAACTGACTGTAGTGGCATCTGGAGTCCTGTGGTGATGTGACCCCAGCCCCTTTGGGGTGGAGGCATAGGAAAAGCTCAGGTGTGCAAGGCTGGAGAGGGGATCGAGGGGTTGCTGGGGCACACTGTGATGCCCTGCGGGGAGGTCATCTTCAGCTCTATGTGGATGAGGATTATGAACCTTAGGGCTCCTGCAGCCACTGAGAGCAGGCCACCACTGGAGTGGAGCATGATCTCTGACGACAGCAGGATATGTCTTGCTGTATTCATCAGCTACATTACCTAAGTTATCTCCTGGGCAGTGTGTTGGGTAAGGGTTGTCACAGATCATTGGTCTAAAACCTGTGAGAGGAGTAAGAACCAGAGAGGACTTGTTTGATTTCTAGATACCAGTATTTAAAACAAAAATCTGTTCCTCAATTCTTCATCCCCCAATTTCTCATTCCTGTCTTGGGAGTCTCTAGGGCCATTATGTCCTACTTCACCTTCTCCATCCTTTCCACTTGTAACGCCAGCCGGAGGGTTGCATGGTGCACTTCCATGAGAGATGGGGGGCTGGCTCGTAGCTGTGCAGGGCGTGTTGTGCAGTTTTGGCTGGAGATACAGCATGGAGATGATTAGGCTTACAGGACTGATGAAAAGCAGTGCCAGGGCAGTGTGAGGAGTTGGGAACAAGTGAGTGATTGCATTAGTGCTCTGCCTCATCCCTGGTGTGAAATAGCTAGGGAGATGCCTTCCAGTAGGGCTAGAGAAGAGCATTGCCTTTTGCCAGAGTGGTTTCTCCTGGTGCTATGCCTGGCTGTGAGGTCCAGGAGGAGCCCCTCTTGCCCTGCAAAGCCAGAGGGTCCTTTCCTTGGGCCACCCACTTTGCACATTTGCTCAAGGGTTGAAATACTCATAATGCTGCTTTGCAGGGAATTTGAGGCAGGTCAGGAGTTAACAGCACTGATGCCTTGTTAATAACTCTGTCTATGTGTGTCCTACCTGGACTTTGCTTACTGGGGCGATTTTCTTTATCTGTATGCTGGTACCTATTAAAAATAAAGGCTATTTAAATACTTTTTCAAATACCTTTGTAAGATTTCACAGACAGAGAAATGCCCTTCTGGGGATTTGTACTAGTAAAGAAATGCCTTGTGAAAATTAGCTCTTATAACAGACTTCTGCTAACAAATTGAGTGGATTGCTTGCTCTATCACATGCTACATCCTTTAGAGCAGAATTATGGAATACTGGGTTCTCACATGAACATGTTTATTTGGCAAGGTATTACTCTATTTTTCTTTATTATTTTTCCCCTGATGGTGAAGTATCTACTCACTACATGTAAAGAGAGGTGTGAGGACGGTGTATGCTGGGACAGAAGGGTGACACAGCCCACGGATCATTGTCGGAGGAACTGGTGGAGGAAGGTCCACTTGAAAGCAAGGACGGTGGTGCGTGGCACTGACAGCTTGTTGTCAGGGCCTTTGCAGTGTGTGCCTCCAGTTTTGGGGGGCAGGAAGCTGTGGGTGCAGGACTCTGCCTGTGCTGGGGCTGCTGCACGCCTGAGTGCTGCCTGTGGTCAGGTGCATTTCCATGGGGTGAGCCACTGGATCACGCCACTTCTGCGTCCCTTCACCCAGCGCCCCTGCCGAGGTGAAGGGTGGGTCTGTGCTGGCGTCTCCACACCAAAATCCAGTTGAGAGCTCTGGAATGAGGGCAGGAGGCAGGAGTGCTTCTGAAGGAGCCGTTTTTCTCCTTTGACACCCACCTCTCAGGCTGCCTTTCCACTCTGTGTTGTGCTGTGTGTGTCTGCCTGGGGACTCCTCGTTACCCGGCCCTCAGCCCTGCAGTATCTTCAGGCCAGCCTGCCTCCCCATCCCTGGCCTTCCGAGATCTTCATCTCTCTCTGGGGAGCAGCGGAGGCCATGGCACTCCGGGATTGTGGTCAGTGGGTAGGACTCAGTCCTAGGAAAGAGTTTTCAGTAGGTTTGCTGGCTCCTGAGTCGCGTGAGCAGAAAAAGGCAGGTCTGGGCTGCTTGCCAGCACTTGAACAGGGAGGTAACATCTGCTTATCCCAACCCTAGAGGAGTGGGAGACGACAGATAAGTAGGAAGACTGATGAGGACAGACAGCGGTCTGCTGTGGGAGGACAGATAAAGGAACACCCAAAAACATCAGGATGTGTCTGCTGGGGCTTCACTCTGCGTCCTGGCTGCTGTGACTGCTTAGTTTGGAGTGGGAATGAAAGAGTTTGCCTGGATGTAGCCCGGTTTATGACAGTGCAACTTTCGTGGGTAGATGAAGTAAAGAGGGCAGGTCCGAGTCTCATGCCTGCTAAAGGCCACGTTAAGGCAGCAGCACACATTTGCATTAGTGCTAGACAGACTCAAGCCAGCAGTGCTAAAAATCCTGATTGCAGCTGAGCCTGAGCTCTGTGTGAGGACTGAGTATGACCAGGGAATGTTAGTAACAGTGTCATACTTAAGTAAACAAAGCTTTATTTAAAAATGTATTAATTACCTAGTATTATCTAATACAAACTTCTCTCCTAGTCTAGACAGCCAGCACCTCTGACTTTGGAGATAATTTGTCCTTGTAACTTAGTGTTTTCTCATGCTGTTATCATGTTGGTTTCTATGCTTTTTTTCAAAATGGGATGCAGAAGAATAAATGTATTATTCTAAAAAAATAATTTTAGGACATGGGCTGAATTCCAGAGCTATATATTTTTTATTTAGAATGTGGACTGAATTATCTTGATATGTACTCACATAGCAGTGCTTTTAAATCCTTCTGTATCTGGGTTTTTTTCTCTCCACACTATCTCTTCAAACACCTTTTGCAGCTCTCCAAAGACACATTGTGGCCAAGGTTAACCCCACTTTCTTATATGAAATTGGCAGTGTAAACATACCTTTAAATGCGAGACTTAATCCAGATCAAAAGTCTCTGACTTTGTGTGAACCTCAGTCTTGTGTAAATATATTTGCTAATACTTCATGGAGGATTTATCAGTTTCACGTATTAAGTTCTAGATATGCTTTAGTACATAAAATTTGGCATCTGACAAGTGAGAACAGTGCTCAAGAAAGAATGTCTTATTGTGAGTGTTTCACAGGCTCCCACATTATCACCTTTTTTGCTGATTGGTTTTGTTCAGAGAGCAGCAATGTGGTTTCCTGAAAGCCTATAACTTACTATTTGTTCTGCACGGCTGCTCTGGACCTTGACTAATTTTCAGAGAATGTTTTTTCCAGGAGTTTGTACAAGAAGGTGACGGCAGTTCAAGTCGTGTCCTGAGATGCTTGTAAACTGAGACATGTAGAGCTGCTGTCCCTGTTTTTGTGCAACACGATCTATTGTGCCTAAGAGTTTCACTGTATGTGGGAACTCAAAACCATTTGTTAGAGATGTCAGGTTTCAGAGTGAATGGCGCTTCTTTAAGTATGCATCAAGACCTACAATAGGAGGCTGCTGACCCATCAATGCCTTCATAGGAGAAGAACTTTGGCACTGATAATGATGGTGCCACTGAGGAGCTGTAAAAACTCTGAAGCAGTTTTTGAATTCATAGCCTCAGCCATATATGTGTCCCAGATAAGTGGGCTACATTTAAAATCTTCGATTTGCAAATGGAAGTCATGTCAGAGCTCTGCATGAATTGGGCCAGAGGTTTCCAGCCTAGTTTGTGCAGGAGCCAAAAGCTCCGACCTAGTATTATGTTCATCATGATGTTGACAGTGTGATTTTCACTTCCTGTGGCATGTTGAGATTTATTTCTTGCCCCAGTGCTCTTGCATCTTGATTCATGCATGGCAAAAATACTTCTGATTAAAATGTGCTAGAAGGTTTGCATGCTTGGGGTAGGAGAGAAATCTTTTATGAGGAACTGTTCTATATAAAGCTATGGGGAAGGGAGCCGTGTGCTTAGGAAGGTATTTGAAAAATCAATAGTGAGGCCATTTTCCATACAAAAAAGAGGGGAAGTGTGTAGTCCATAAGGTGGTGGCATACGGGACTGGGAGGAGGAAGGATTCTGTGAGCTAGCAGTAGGGAGTAAATCAGCCTGATGTATGTTCATAGACATCTGATGTCTACTGGGCCTAGTGGGGTAGCTCAAAGCAGGTGGAAGAAGCATACTGTTTACCTAATTAGAAACATAAATAAAATCTTTCCAACATTCTTCTAAATTAAAATGCATTTGAAGCATATGTCAGACTTCTCACATCCAGGAAAGATCTCTTAAAACCCTGCCGTTCCTCATGACGGCTGTTTCTAGCCCACTTTCTTCAGGGCTTTGCCAGGTAACAAGTCTTCTTGATTGGAAGATGGAGTGGGATGTGCGTGAGCAGCTGGAGATGCTGGGGTTCTTCCTGAGTGCACCTGTACTCCTTTTTAATCAGAGGGAAAAGGCCTATTGTTTGAGATGATAGACCAGGGAATTGGAATAACAAAAGAAAATTACCATTGTTGAAATCGTTGAAGACAGGATTTCACCGCTGTATTTATTGAGGAGTTGATGATGGTGGGAAGCAGGGCCTGGGCTGCAGTACAGTCAGAGCAGCATCACATCTCCAGTGTATTTTAGACACCAAGGAGACAAAGATGATGCTAATTGCAAGAGAAACTACTTAACTGCTTTGTATTATGTGTGAAATGAAGGGGGAATAATGCTGATTGAATGACCTATTTTGACTTTCTCAGTATAATATGTTTAATGTTTTAGTCTTTTTCTGGACAGTGAATTATAATTTTATCAAATCCTGCTGGAAATTAATATGTTGCTGGGCAAAGTTATTTTGTCCTCACAGTTTTAGCTGCAAAGTTACATCTTGCCACTTGACTCGGTGGCAGGAGTTTTCTCTTTCAGTTGGAAAGGGCTTTAGCCATGCAACAGAGCAACAGTAGTACTTTTTGTTTTATACAAAATAGGGACCTGTCAGGAAGAATATAAAATAGGACACTGAAGGAGTCTAATTCAGAAGGAGAAAGGGCATAAATCTCCACCTCTCTCTGATGACAGAAGGCCAAAGTACAGCAGAAGTGTTTCCCTGCTTGTAAAATGCCAGATGCCAAATGTAAAATACCAGAGAGGTTGTGCTGTTAAAGGCACAGCTGTATCTAGCCTCCTTACAAGTTTTTCAGCCTTATTTTTGGTATATAAGGGGGTTCTTAGACAACGAAGCAGCTCTGTTGGGGTCTTCTCTACTTATTGTGCCATTACAGAAATTGTTTGCTGTTTTGGACCAGCGTCAGGCAGAATAATACTGAATAAGTCCCAGATGAATGTGGGTGGTGAAAGGAGAAAAATAATTTCAAATAAAGAGGGGCATTATCAGCTGAGCAGCCAGTGTTGATCCTATGGTGCTGAAAAATGAAAGCAGAAAAAAGGCACTTTTTTTTTTTTTTTTTTAAGCTGGGCAATTTTAGCTGAAAAATCTGTTCTGACCAGAGTTTGGTATTCTACTTAAACTTGCAGCAGATTGGCATTGTTGCAGCAGTGCTGTGAAGCACTGAAGAGGAGAACAAAAGTAGAAACAAGCCTCCAAAACTTGAGAGGATCTTCAGATTCCTTGTCCATTTTGGACAACATGACCTGTAGTGTCACTTGCAGCTGCTGGATCCAAGAGTATAAATAGTGAAAAGAACACTGATTTGGCCAGGATAAAATGTTCATTTTGGGTTTTTCCAACAGCTGTGTCGGGACTTAACCCTGGCAAAAGCTTCTCACGTGTCATTTCTATTCAGGCTTGTACTAAGCATGTGGAATGACAGTGTTCTCTAATTGAAAGAAAGAAAAGAAGAAAAAAGTAGTAAATTGAGAAATAGTGTGTATTTTGTGTCTTCTCAGCCTGAAGGAAAAACACTGCTTGAACAGTATGATGGCAGTTGTTTGAGAAATTAAGTATGGATTTCCTTCAATTGTAGTTGAATCATGACATCTTACTAAAATTATCCCATTTTGAGTGCCTGTTTTCTGGTTTGACATTTTTGTTGGATGGCTGTTGGTTGTGTTTGGTTAAAAAAAAAAAATGCTTTTCAGGGCCTGAGAGGTGATATTTTCCTTATTTTTTGCAGGAAACTGTATCAGGTATCTGACCACAAATTCTTCCAGATGGTTACAGACTTGTGGGGGTCAGCATCTTTCTCCCTACAAGTACTGTGATGCAGTGGGTGGGTTTGAGCAATGCCAGTGATGCGTTTTCCCCACTTTCTAGGCGCTGCCAGGGAGATTTCTCATGGCTTGACCACAAACTGCAGAGCACTGGAGTATCTCTGTGTATAGTTCTCACCGTTCAATGAAGTGCCAAGCAGAAGTATTAAATAAGAGCATTCTTTCTTTACCCAAAAATCTACACTGAAAAAATGTTTCAATATAAAAGTCAAATGCTTGGGAAGTACAAAATGTCGGAAACAAAGTTGCCTCTAACACTTGGAATTGCTTCTCATGCTGGCTATGACACTGTTATTAGTAAGGAGCTCCCAGGCTCTATCCACCCCCACTCTCCTTGTTGGGCTGGATCCTTCAAGGGGTACTCAGGGTTTCAGCTGATCCCCTGTGCTCTCTATGTGGGCCCTGTGCCATAGTTGTTGCACTTGGCTCCGAGTAAAGAAATACGCCCTTCCCGGTGTGCTTGTCTGTGTCATTTGCCTCCCCAGTATCCATAGGCTTCCCTGCTGAGCACTGTCCCAGCCCCGTATCTTCTTCTCCCCTCCCCAAGCTCCTTACTGTATTCTCTAATCCCAGTCTCTTTTTCTGTGATTCCCAGTCTTGCTTCATGCACCTCTCCTTCCTTTTCCTGTGATCTTCCCCACCTCTGCCCGCCCCCACTGGTTTTCATATCTGTTCTGCTTGTCCAGCTTGTCTGCTTTTTTTTTGTCCAGCTCCCCATTCCACATTTCTCCCCTGCCCCAGGACTGTGTATTTCCTGTGTCTTGCTTGCCTATCCTGAACCACTTATCCTGTTTCTAATCCCAGTTTCAGTTCAGGTTTGCAAAGTTGTTAATACTGAGGAGCAAACAGGGTTTTGTAGTAGGAAGTGTTGGACAATACAAGGTGTAGGTGGGGCTCACAGCACCACCTATAATTTAGAACACTGTTTATATTTTTAACTGATCCACCCTTAGGTAAGCAGTCATGGTGCTGTCAGTGTGCAAATCCTTAGTCATTTGGATAATCCTGTTCCTTCTGCCAATACTGGGTACTGAGAGGTTGCTCATTTGTGTAAGAGATGGAGGGTCCTGCCTCAGAGAGACTTGGATGTCTTATTTCTCTGTGGCTTGACCTAGACACCAAACAGCGTCTGAGATTCTACAATTCACAGGGCTGCTGAGCTGTCCCTAAAGTACTTTATAGGCAGTAATTGCTCCTATTTCCATGGTGAGGGGCTGTTCCTTTTGCGTTCTTTATCTGTGAAAAGAGAGGAGACATACAAGTTCCTCACTGAAAAAACAGAAGGCATGAAAGTGTACAGTCCGTAGTCATAGCATATTCTGTGTCCTCCAGTAAGGACCCTCTGACTTGGTATATTTCAACTTGCAAATATAATGATATAGCTGACTTTTTCTGATATAGCTTCATGGTTTTTTGTACCTTCTGCCTCTGCTGCTAACTTCATGCCTGGTATTTAATGGTTTTGGTAAAACGCCTTCATATCTACAGAAGCTGATGACAGTGTTTTTGTTATCAGAATTAGATTGAGAATCTCATACTGAATTGTGGTGCTAGCTAGACAAGTCATTTATTGGTGTGAATAACCTTGTATTGACCTGTTAAAGAGCTTGGGCATAGAGTGTGTCATCTATGAGTCCCTTGTTCCTTCATGATAAAAGTTCAAAACTTCAATCAGGTGACAGGGTGGCCTGTCCTCTTTCCATTGCAATAAAGTGCATGCAAACACACATTGCAACAAATAGTGCAAAGGCAGATCTAGCACACCCTGCTTTTTCCCCTGCAAGAGAAATCTGCAGTTTGTTCTCTGCCACTGCTCTCCGAGCCACTCTGGCAGCATGGTTGGCTGAGGGATTTATTTGGTGGCTGATGCCTTTCAGGTGCGGTGCTTCAGTTTCCCAGGCTATTGATAACAGCTGTTTAGACACAGCTCTCTAGGTCATCATGTATGGGGGGTTTCTGATGGTTGTGGTGACCTTGGGGGGAGAATTAGAGTGGATGTAATGTTTCCAAGAATTGGAGATGCCTGTGCCATCGAACTGGTGCACATTGCTGAATCAATTACTAGCATTGGCAGGATTTTGCTTTAGGGGAACCTCACAGCTACATCATGGTCTTGTTATTAGTAGGTTATTGTTAATTGGTTTTAATACAGAGCCAGATATTTGCAGGGAGAAGGAACCTCGGTAGTTGGTTTCTGTGAAGTATTTTCCGTATATGCAGCGCTGTTGCAGTGCATACCCCAGCTCTGTCCCTTGCTTTGGTTTTTAGGAAATTTTTATTAGCTCCTGTGTGGAAATCCATTTGGTTTAAGAGATCATCCTCAGGTGAGGAATTGCAGTATGGTGCCCCTACCTCTTCCAGAGCCATTGATGACAACTGAAACTCTCAGCATGAAGATTTTCTAACTTTTTTGTAATGTGTCACTTGGGTGACTCAGTCTCCTGTGGCGTAGGCCCCTGGTGAGCTTTTGCAGAAGGCCTTCTCAATGAACCTGTGCAGCTCTTGATCTAAATCCATGTCACCAGCCTCTCCTGCACCCATTGCTGTCAGTTTACTGTGTCTGTAATTGATTGTCAAAGTGTTGCATTTAATTCAAGTGCTGGTAGAGTTTTCCTCGAAAAGCCTGTGTAGTGTTAAGCCAGTTAGGAGTTACAGATGTAAATATGTTTACACAGAAAAGAAGAATGCATGAAAGCTGGCATTGCCTAAACAGCCAAAAGCAGTGGGATTTTATGCTAGAGGGACACTGAAAATGTAAGTTGCCTGAGTGTGCTTCCAGAAGTAAATCCCAACCAGAAGTGCTTGCAGTCCCTGCCTTCAAATGCACTGCCCGTCTGCTATAGCTGCTGAGGCGACATGGGGGAAGAGGGCTCAGGAGTCCATGGGCATCCTTGTGGAGTTTTATAGGAAAGTTTGAAATGCCAGAGAGAAGTGTCAGCTGTATCTGAAGGGCTCCTTGTTTTAGATTTTCCCAGGCAGGAGCAATACAGCCAGCAATAAAGTGACTCCTAACGCTGGTGTTTCATAACTGAAAGTTCAGCATTTTTCACAAGCTGTCTTATTTGGGGTTGTGAGCACAGGCACACTCACACCCCTCGCACACCCCCAGCACACCCCCCCAGCACATTGTTTACTTCCTCTGTAAGTTCTGGGACGTTCAGTACTAAGGAGCATGATACGCTTGCATAAACACCCCAGCCAGATTTATCTCTCAAGCCTATCTTTCCTTTCCCGTCTTGGAAAGTGATTAATCTGCAGCACACATTTTGTTCTTTGATTGCAGGGCATTATTCTGTAATCATTTACAGTTTTGCAGAGCCGTAGCACTGGCTTGATGGAGCATTTCTGTCATGCAGCCGGCGCTGTCGGCTGAAGCTTTAGCTGCGTGATGCGGAGAGAGCATTACCCTGTGCCTCTGTGTTACGTTAAAACTGTTTTCTATTTACATTGCCTGGTTTCTGCATATTCAAAACCATTCAAACGTACACATTTAAAGTGCAGATAAGTGTCTGCAGCAGCACATGCTGGGGACTGGTTTGTAGGTTTCAGGAACAGCATCAGTACTGCAGCATGCTGGCTGCCAGCTGAGGTTTTCCTTTGCATTTATGGAGAGTGGAGGAGTTTAAGTAACTTTTGTTTTCCATGCTGCAGGTTATCTATTGAAGCCTGCATCAGTCAGAAATGGGCAACTTATGTAGATACAAGAATTGTACATATTTCTTAGTGTCTGTGGAAAACAAAAAAGTGAAGAGATTGAAGTTGAATCAGAAAATCTGTCCTGTCTGTACTGCACTGAGGCTTTTCCATGTGCCCTTTGTGTATTTTGTTTGTTTTCCAGTGTGCAAGGAAAGGAGGTGGAAGAGGTAACAACCTTGAATTAGCATGCTGTAGGTAGAAAAAGTAGGTAGAAAAAATTCAAAGAAAACCGTGTAACTTTGGGTTCTGACATGGTGGTAATTTTCTTTTTTGCAATATGTGTGCACCCTTCTGGCCTAAAAATGCCCTGAAGTGGCTGGGCCTGGTCTAGTCACCCATGCCAATGAGCATCTTTTTCCAAAGTCTCTCAGGAATCTGGCCCACAGCATGTCAGACAAAGCATTTTTCTGTCACCTTATGACAAACCAAAGTCCTGTAGTTAAAAGACAGAGACCACAACAGCGATGTACTGCATGCAGAGACCAGGAAAAACTGAAGGCATTGCAGGTACAGCATGTCTGTTGAATGAAATATCCAGAGGATCCCATGCCATAAGACTAAAAAATCTTCTAACAGCCTTCCTTGTCAGTCTGATCTTGAGGGTAGGGCAGAGGAGGGGGGTTCTCTCTGACTGCAAATCCAGCAGTTGTTTTAAATGGGCAGGTGTCAAGAAGAGTACCCTGCTCTGCCTTGGGGATCTGACAGTGCCTGACCAGGAAGAGCAGCAGCTTCACTTGGCCAGCAATGGGTTTTGGAGCAGGAAGAACAGGCAGCACAGACTAGTAGTAGCATGGCATTTTAGTTTAAACCGCTGTCCCCTGATTTCTGATGTGTAGGGGTGTCTAGAACATCTCATCACAAATGTCGTTTTTCCATCCTAGAATTGTAAATGCCTGAATTCTAAATAAAAGGGAACTTAAAAGCAGGGAGAAGGAAGACTAAGGTTCTTTTGAAGCAGCAGCTGTTTAGGAAAACTTCCACACTGTGTAAGGAAAGGACAGGTTCAGATTGTGTGCGTGTATGAAGGTATCTAACTGCTTGGTTGTGCTAAAACCCAGGATTAAGGTTGAGTTGGTGCAGCCAACTTTAAGCATTGGTAAATGAGGGGAAGCAACTCCAAACAGGAGACAGAATGGAATGCAGTGCTGCCGAAACGCAGCCTTGCAGCGCTAATGCTTGTGCCCTTCTGGGATGGGCTGTGGCTCAGCTTCAGGACCACTGGGAGCTTCCTCTTACTGCACTTGGATGCATGCCACGGGGTCATGGAGTCAGGGTTCAGCTTCGCTCACCCCGAATCCCTTATCACCTCAAAATGATTTGTGACAGTTGTATTTGTTTGTCTTTAACAGCGAGAGATGAACCCCTTTAATCTCTGTTGTTTATATTACTGTTTATACAGAGTACAGCTGCCCACAGAAAGATTTCTAGGACATACTACGTTCAGTACAAAGGAGCTTCACACTGAAAACTTGAGGCCCCATTCCACGAGGCAGAAAGGAGCCTTTGCCTCAGCGTGGGTTAATTATTTAATAGTTGGCTGAGTAGGCAGGATGATCATGGACAAGGAATGAGGCTGGTCAGCTACGTCCAGAGTAACGTTTCAGGGAGTAGGAAGGGTTCTGCTTAGCCCTCCAGAAGTGTCAGACCTAATGTCATGCTGAAGTTACGAATCAAGCAAAAGCTTTGGGAGGAAAAGAAGCTTTGGGCTTCAACAAATTCAATCATGGAAGAACACATGCACTGAGAGCAAGGTCCTCTTGAGTGGAATACACACCTCTAAGGGAGGATTTGGATAAAAACCAGGTGCTGAGAACATCTGTCAGAACATCCTAACCACTTGCAGAGCTTCTGCTTGGAGTTCAGTAAAAACTTAGTGTGACCAACCCCCTGTGCACTGTAACTGTGGTTTTAATGCTTTACCTTCACTCTTGCCTGTGCAAGGGTGGATGAAAACAAGGTGTGTTTGCTTGAGGAAGACCCTATTCCAATCTGTATGGATGAGTTTAGAAGGTGATGCTTTGGGTTTCAATGCAGAGAGGCCATCTCCCAGATCCAGAGGAGCCACTGGCTCTTTTTCATGCATCACATCAGCAGAGAACTCCTGAACTGTGGAAGTGTCCCAGAAGGGTGGACAAGTATGCTAAATAGCATGCCACCATTTTATCCTCTTTCAGTGCAACTGAAAAGCATGTGTGGTGTTCTTCACCCAAGAAGTTTGTTTTTAGACAGAGTAAGATCCACCATTGCTAAGTGTCACTGTTGTGCACCTGCACAATTTTTAACTGATGTGAGTGATGGCTGCAGTTGGGGCAGATCTTTAAAGAGGACTTGTGCTGTGCAAGCCCCAGTAAGATACATAAGAAACCCAGCAGAGGCTGGAATGGACACTGGTGATATCTGACGGACCAGCAGATGACAGGCAGCTCCTCTTTACCACCACCCTCTAGCTCATTGCTGACTTTCAGTCCTTTCTTTTCCCTAAACTGTGAGGCATCAGAGATAAGTCCTGCTTATAGGTCACCCACAAGGGAAACTGGACATTAAATTCTAAACTTCTAACTAGGCTAACACTTTACTTCTTTATTTCATGGTAGAGGCTAGTTCTGTTCTTAAAAACACCTCCTGTGCTATGTAAAGCAGGGCCTAGAGAAAGAAAATGAAATCAGAAATGGAGAAAAGTTATTTTAATCATAAATAGTTGTGGTTGGGAGGTAGATGTTTATATGTGCAATAGTACAGTACCTACTGTGTGTATTTTAGGAGAACCCGAGAATAGCAGCTGCGCTGAAATACTTGACAGTGAAGTCAAATATAGTTTAGGTTAAAAAAAAAAAAAGTGGCTGGGGAGGGTGGATTTGCAGCGTGAAGCCTGTCGGCGTTATCTCTGCCGCGTGGCACAGAACAGCCTGTGACTCTGGCGCTTGTTTGTGAACGCTCAGTTCCCGTAACGGGATACGTCCCGCTCCTATCACTGTGGTATTGTGCCTGGGTAAATGCTCCCCGCCTCCCAAATTTCCCCGAGAGCCACAGTAGGATGACAGCTTTGTTTCTCCAAAGGCTGCCTTTTTTGAAGTGTTGCTGGTTTTGCAGCCAGTGGACCTGTTGAGCTTTGTATCTATAGAGCTCAGAAGAAGTGAAGCTGCGGGCACCAGAACTAGAGCTCTTGCTAATGTGACAAGGTCAAAAGGATCAAAACCTAAATTAAACTTGTCCCCGAAATTTGGCTGTGAATCACAAATTCAGGAAGTTGTACATGAAAATCTGTCTGGGCACTGTTTCTTTCTTAAGAGTCCTTTAGCTAAAAATAATGTATTGCGCTATAGTTATAAATAATACGGGCTTTTTTTTTCTTCCCCTGTCTAATTAAATTGTTACTCTTGCCACAACGAAAGGAAAGGGAAAAGATAATAACATGAATCTGGTTGAACAAGTACGTAGCTTGCAGGTTTCAGCTAGAGTGCTTGCAGCTGCAGACGATGCTGAACCCTACGTTCCTGCATTTAATTGTCAAAATGAAAAGAGGGTGCTCTGGAGGGATCAGTAGTGTTTTCTATGTGTCCATCGTTTGGGAACCCTTTTCAAAGCTCACACAAAGTGGGTTTTTCCTGTACTGTCAAAATACAGAAAAAAGGAATTTTTATTTTATGGTGTTTTGAGGGTTTTTTGGGGTTTGGTTTTTTTTTTTGTGTGTGTGGGTAACTGCAGTGGATTTTGTAAAATTGTGGTTGAACCATATGGTAGGATGTTTTGATGGACTATGGTGTCCTACTAAAATGACAAGCAGTGGCCACAGATAGCTCTACCATTATAAAGTGTGACACTTTGGCAGGTTTGCTGTGGATAAGTAGTGGATAAAGCTCGAAAAATGAACTTTTCTGCATCTTGGTTATGGCACTGAGGTGCTCTTTGAAAGCCATGTGGGCAACCTGGCTGTGGCCTCCTGCCTGCTGGACGGTAGTGAAGGCCAGCAGCCTGGTAAGACAGTACTTATCACAGTTATTGCTGCTGCGGTGTTTACTCCAGGAAAGTTTTGTGTATTTTGCTGCTGAGATTTATCAGTGACTTCTGGGGCCTTTTAGCAGTGTTCAGGTTTGTGGTGGATTGTGGGGGTTATTGGAGAGACCATCTAACTCGCTTCTGGGAGGGCCACGATAATGACCAGTGAAAGCAGTAATCCCAGAAGCCTAAGGGACAAGGACAGGCAATAACATGGCTGCCAAACTTTAAGCTTAATCACAACATCTTTCAGGTGGTGAGAGTGTTATTTTCCTCACATGTGGCCATGCTGAGGGAGAAAGAAGGGTCCTACGAAGCGGAGAAGCTGGCCTGAGTGACCAGTAGAGCTGGGCACAAGCTCAGAGATTTATTGCGCTGAAATTTGCTCACTTAAAAAAAAAGCAAAAAAAAAGCAGTGAGGCAGCTGCGTTATTTCACTGGTAGTGATGCAATGCCGGTGACACACCAGGACGGGAGGGACCAGCACGCTCTGTGACAGCACAGCATGTACATGCTGTCACCCGAGAGTGCCCCACCAGCCGACAGCTCCAACCAAGTGCCAGCACATCATCTAGGGCTTCATTTTCAAGCCAATATTTATACATAACAGCTGGAAGTATGTTTTTGGAAGTAACACATCGTGACTGAACATGTACAATTTCCAAAACACCCCCTTTGCCCCTCCTATATTCTGTGCTTTAGAGGGTTTTAGACTTTCTTTCTAAATTTATTTTATTGCAGCTCAGTCAAGGCATTTACTAATTTTTCTTTCATTTGTCAACTGCTCTAAAAGAGTGAAAATCTCGTAGGAAAACACCATGCTCTGATAAGGTTGTAAACAGAAAGCAGAAACCTTGGTATTGTTTACTGCATTGTCCTGAAGATTTCTGCTGCCCCCCAAAAGTTAGTGATGGCACAGTCAAAAAAGAATATTGTAATATTGAAAGGGCAGACCCAAAAAGAAGAAACTTAAGCTTTTTTTGAAGAAAAAAATGTGAAAGGGGTGAGCAAGAAAGCTGCTGGTGTATAAGTGTGTGTGTTTGGTTAAGGAATTGAATGGGTAGCAAATACTTTTCCATGTGTGTGGAAAATATGAGTTGGCTTTGCAATAGCATTTTATGGGAAGAAAGATCAAGGGTTCAGGAGCTGAAATACTTATTCATAAAATGTAGGGAGCAAAGACAAGCTACTTGTTGTGCTTCTGCCCATTTGCTGTAAGTTCAATCTAGCTGAATCATTTCTAGGAATGGAGTGGGTAACTGGATTTCCAGCCTCCTCTCTGTCCTTGGCTTCTCTCCTGCATGGCTGCTCCTGATTAGTACTTGTTGTACTGAGCTTTATGTGCAGGTTATGTTCCTGTCCACTTCATTGCTAAAGCTTTTACCACCTTGGGATCTAAGCACAGTCCACTTGAAACTGGATTAAAACAGCCAGCTTGTTTCACAGAGGCTTTTTTAATGGCTGTCACACAGAAGCTGACCCGGGTAGGATTTTGGTCTGACACTGAGGAAATGAAAGGCCCTTCCCCATCACTGGTCCATTGCCACACTTTGTGGGTGGTTTCTGACAAAATCAAACTCAACCCAAGCATTTCCCCTGGTGTTTGAGGTCTTCCGAAAGGCTGAAGGTGGATGGTTTGCCACATGCAGCCAAGCTTGCAGCAGGTGTAGCTTTTATTAGTTCGGTGAATGTGATTTTTTATTTGTGTATCTGAAGAAATTTGGGGTTAGGCTGCATAGACGGCTTGCCTGAAGGTTTTTGCTCCCTGCACCCTGCAATGCCTAGAGGATTTGAGCCCCACTGAGCTGCCAGGGTGTGCAGATAGGTGTGTGCCAGGTCAGCACACCGCCTGGGCTCGGCCCCTGTGCCGTCCCGTGCTTGCCTTTGTTTAATCTGGCACCTTCCCAGCTCACCTTAGACACTGCTGTATGCCTCAGGTTGGTGTGGCTCAGCAAGGCTGCACCACACAGGGTGGTGGTTTTCCCCCCTTTCCAGTAAGTGTAATGGGAGGGGGAATTAAAACAGCCGTTTTTAAGAACGTTTTTAAGAACTCAGAGCCTCTGTGCTTTCCATGGTTTTCAGAAGAGGTTGATGCTGCATTTGAAGGCTAAAGTTTGTCTGCCTGTCAGGCAGCAAAGGGGCTGGCCTGGTGCGACACGGGGTGAATTTGGATTGCTTTGGTTAGGGAAAGCAGCTGTGGTTATCTTGGTGATGAATATAAACCCTTCTGGTTGTTAACTAGCGAGTTCTAGTATTCTGTATTTTTGAACTTTGGTTCTGAAAGAGGCACAATTTGGAGCTTCTGATCTTTTCCTCCCAAAAGAAGGAAGTGTTTTTTAGTGGTGGTCTTGATCCAAGGTGCAAATTGTTTTTTAGCAGCAAGTGAAGTTTTTGTCTAGCTTCCTAGACGAAAAAGTTCTGGGTAAGACTGTCACCTCTGCATCCTGCAGTTGCCTTGCATTTAACGAATGTCTTGTGAGAGCTAACAAAATTCATTAAAAGTAGTTTGTTTACCTGAAGAGAACCTACGTGAAAATGCCATGTCTGAAGGAATTCAAAGCCCTCTAATGGTTTTGTGGGGAGGAAAGAAAGTTTTTTCATTTTTGTTGTTGTTTTTAATCTTAAGCATGATTCCCTTTCACCCCTGGCTTTTCTAGCTCTGCACCCGTTTGTGTGTGTGCTCTTGTATGGTTATCAGCCCGTGTGTGGTTCCAGGTCCCTCAGGGCAGCAGCCTTTCCCTGCCTAATGGCTCTGAAAGGGCTCCGCAGAGCCAGAAAGATCCCGAGGATTTACAGTTACCACCCTGTTTTTAATACATGCCTCTCACAGGCCCCTCTGCCGAGGCAGTGCTGTGCCAGAGAAGAGACTACTCTGCTGGTTTGGAGCAGCTGTTGTACCTCGGGGGTGACCCTGCTGCCAGTGGCTGTGCGGGAGGATGCTGCCAGGCCGGGCAGAGCAGCTTTAGTCAGGGATGCTGCCAACTTTCCATCCCTACTGCTGGGGTCTCCCCACTTCTGCTAGGGGCAACCAAAAGAAAACGATCTGTACTACCCAGCATGCTGTTGAAAACACTCCTGTATGTAGTGCTCCATGGTGGTGGTGTATGAAATATCCACCCCCATTACCAGTTCCATAGGCACTTGCTTCCCTTGCTGGCTGCCTCCTGGCTAACCCTCTCATACAGGTATTTTGGCAGACATAAGTTCAGCAAGGTTAGGGGAGCACTCACTGAGGCTGAAGGTCTGCCTGTCTCTTGCTGCAGTGGGGATTGAATTGTAAGGAGGAGATGATGATCAGCCTTTAGGGTGTGAGGGCAGAGGTGTCTTGGGCTGGCACACTCCCCATGCAGTTCCTTGTGAAGCCAGGCTTCTTCTTCAAAGCCAAGAAAACACTTCTCCCTGCTCTTACTGCTCGCCATAGTGAACTTGAGTCTTTCCCTGTTTAAAACATGCATTAATGTTAAAATTGGCCAAATCAGTGCCAGAATATTTATGATGGCAAAATGATAATTGGTGTCTGCTATATCTTTCCTTTTCATGGGCAAAGGCACCCCACCCTGAGCTGCCAGGGCAGCCTGGCCCCAGTGCTGCTTTGCTGGAATTAGGGTGGATTCTTAGGATGTGAGTGCTGTGTCCACCAGGACTTCTACAGCCATTTGGGTGATCGAGTGATGGGGACTTTCCATCTTCCTTAGGACTCCCATTATCCTGTGAACAGATGTCCGAGTCAGGAACTAGAGAGCCATAAAGGGAAGATTGTAAATGCATGTGATATTTCAATCTGATAGCATGTCTGTGTTTAAATACCTTTTGGCTGCAAGAACTTGTCTTTCATACCTCATGCTGTCATTTAAAGAAATAAATAGCAAGAGATGGGACTGAATTGTTTTTTAAGTATCTTAAAGCTAGCCAAGATATAGATGTTTCCAAGACCTCTGGCAGAAAGAAATGAAATTGTTTTAATCTAGTGTATTAAGAGGATCAGAGGCAACCTGTCTTTAGGAACCTTCTGCCTCTTCTTCCCCAACCGGCTGGTGAAAGCAAGCCTCTTTCTTTAGGAATAAATAGTTCTTTACAGTGGTGGGACACAGTTGTCCAGCCTTCCCATCTTTGCTGCCTCCAGTCAGTACTTTACTGAGAGAGCTGTGTTTATTCTTTTCAGTGTGAGACTTCATTTTAAATTACTGCTGTGTTTCCACATAGAGTCAACTCAGATCCTTTGTTATTATCTCTAATACATGAAGCAATTAAGATTGTTCAGTATTTTGCAAGATGAAAAAAATCCAAAGATGTCCCTCTGTCTCTCAGCCTCTTCCACATAGTGCAAGTGGTTTTGCTGAGAGGCTGCACATTTTGGGTGCTTTTCTGAATTCCTTGCATGTTGTGCCAGCAAAATTTTAATCCTAAAGGTTGTGAGGCAACTGCTTATGTGTTCCTGAAAGTGTTGCCAGGTATGGGGTGATCCTATGAGGCCGTTGGAAGATGGAGGGTGTTGACACGGTCTCACGGGGTGTGATCTACAGCTGTCCTCCCTCAGGCAGGAGATACCAGGGACAATCAAAGCCACCTGACCCAAAGGCTCTGTTCATTGCAGAGTGCAGGCAGGTAACTCAAAAACCTGAATGTTTCCTTTGCAAGATCTTAAAAATTTCATTCTGTTGTAGGCAGTTAGGTGTATTCAGAACAAATGAAAAATAGACTGGGCATCTTCTGCATCATTTTCCTGTAGCAAATATTAGTAGGTTGCAGTTATCATGGGATCATTGATTTTGTCAGGATACTTTTCAGCTGTTTCTCCATACCAGGATGAAGATGTATTGATAATTATATTGATGCATAATGTGCTAGGTAAACTAATTCCTGCTCAACAGAAATAATTTCAGAATTCAGATTTAATGGAATGGTCTTGAGAACAGTTTTGTAATCCTTTGCTTATTTTAGGTACTTTTCAGTGGTTAGGTTTATTTACCCTCCAATAACCTCTCTCTTTTCCTTGTCTTCAGTGATTATTTTTGTGGGGGGTCGTTTCATTAGCCCAGTGTGTGTGGTGGTCATAGTTTGCTACCCAACAGCAGTTACTTGGATTCTAAGCAGGAAAAAGGGAAAATTAATTTGTAATTTCATACTTGTCATTTTTATTTTATCCAAATACAGCTGCAGGATTATGCCAGAAAAGCCTTATATGTAGCTAATATTCTGTATATTTTTGGTTTAATGCAGGATGTTCTTTTGTGTCTTCTGACTTAGGAGAGAATGAAAGTTGAGTTAATGTCATAATGTGACATTAGTTTTGGACTACAGTTCTGCTTTTTTCACAGAACAGTGAAAAGTTCTTAAGGAACAGTGTGAACAACTTTCCCAGACAATAAAAGTACATACTGAGATTTTTTTTTTTTTTTTTTCCAATTTACCACGTTTAAGCGTCATTTTTCAAACTCTTGCTTTAGCATGATAATTGCTCCTTCAGAGTCAGTGTGGCTGGGCATGGGGAGTGGGTTTGGGCTGTGCTTAAGCAAGTTCTGTCGAGGATGTTAAACACCTTCCCAAAAGCATCCTCTTCTTGAGACAGGAAGGGGCAAGACGAGAGGACATCACTGTGACGTAGGACGGTTCTGCAACCAAGCTGGACACGTCTGCACGTGGCCAATGTTTGTGTTAAGGCAACACAAGAGCTGGCTCATTTGGTGTCAAAAGGCTCTGACGCCTGCCACTCTGTGTTGGGAGCCTCTGGGCTCAGAAAGAATGTGACTTGGGAGTTGGACTTCTATTATTATAGTTTTCAGTCTGGCTTGGCGGGCTGCTGAAAAGTGGCTCAGACCTTCAGTGAGTTATGACAAGCCGACTGGAATTAATACCATATTTTACATTGTTTTAGAGAGTGACCTTTCCTCACTTGGGAATCATAAAGGAGCTCATCTTATTTCCCCAGCACTTCTTTCTGAGTCTGTCTTAATTTCCTCTTGGTTGGGCTGAATTTATAGTGCTGGAAACAAAGACAAATGCAGAAGATTTAAAAGAGCTTGTTCTTGAACTTTAAAAGTTCACTTGAATAGACTGGGCATTTCTAAATGTCTCCTTATTTACAGTTGGTTTCTGTTTTCTTTTTTTCCTTTTTTTTCTCTTTCCCTTTTCGGAATTCCTGACTCAAATGAAGAAGATTTCCACTATTACTGTGCTAGAAACTGCTGGAAACTTATCTGTGCTTTCCACAATGCTTTAACAAAAAGTATCACAAAAAACCACCCCTATGTCAAAGCTGTATTTCTTTCCTATTGCATTGTTAATCTAATTACTTAAGTGTAATCTTAAAACACCTGATAATCAGAATACACAAACTCACTTCGTTGAATTTTTTTAATTGCGTTGCATTTCTCAATCACTGGCACCTGAATAAAGACAAAAGGGCAGACACAAGAGCAGTCACCTTCCATCTTCCTTTGCATGAAGGATGGGTAGCAGCTGTAACCTTGTATGCTGAACCCTCTTCTCTAGAGACTTGTTATGATAGATTTGAAAAGAGGTCTTTATTTTATAAGGTGTGGTTTGTTTTTTTTTTTGAAATTGCAAGCAGGAAGTAGAACTGAGTTTAAGATCTGGTATATTTTATCAGAGTTATTATATGTGGATTTAAATGTGTTAAACAGCGATGAAGGAGATTCTTTTGTTCACCACTCAGTTGCCTCTCTCAGAGCTTTGATCAAAAGTTTTAGGGAGCAAGTTAGTAGATTTTTCTTAACAAAAGCACATTGTATCCTGCACATGTAACCCAGTATCTTTTCTCATCAGCAATGTTTCTCAGTTAGAATTTGCGATGGATTGGATAATTGCATTTTTTACTCTAACAAGATTGACACAGTGGAGATGATAACTTGGAGTTTTTTTCCCAGAGCAGTCCAAGCCTTCGGGCCCACATCATCTTGGTATGGATGCACTTTCTGGGAATCAAAGTCACAGTTCTGTGAGGCTTTCAGGATCCCTGACATCTGCTGGAGACCTCAGCTGTCTTTCTGGTGGGCATGCCCCATGTAGTGTGTTGTACCCATATTTACGGGTCTGTAAGTACTGTGAGTCCCAACTCTGATGGACAGAAAGGTGAACTCTTCACTGATTTATGCAAGCCAGCTTTAGCATGGTTGTCAAGGGAAGTGTTCAGTGGAGAGTTGAGATCTGCATGTAGCTGGTCTAGCAGCTTTTTGAACGCAGTCAACCTTTGCCTTTATTAGCAGATCAGTAGTTGTCTCCTTACAGCAGCTTTCATGCTTTATTTTGTAATTCACTTTTGATAGGAGAAGCTCTTAGGCATGGCCCAACTTTGCCATCTTCTCTCTGTACGAATTGCATCTAGCTGGGGAGGAAAGCCCCCAACCTGGACCATGTGCTCTGACACATTTCTTTTAGCTCCAGGGTCTTCTCCATGTACTTTGAGTGGCTGGACTTGTTACTGTTTTACCTTTTTCTGATGTTCCTGTAATTTCCTGGCTTCCAGGGCTTTTACCTTAGTAATTCATATTAGAGGTAAGAGAGCAGTGGTTATTGTAGACTATGGACTCAGGCTCCTAGTCTCAAAAGAGTCCCTTTAGTCAAAGAGAACAAAAGCTGTGCTTCCCTTGCAGGACAACAAAATGGCTGAGCTGAGCAATTCTGCTCATTAGGTCTGTGACTTGCTTCATCTCCCTCCTGTACAATTATTCACAGAGAGAAAAACTCACATTGCATATTTTCGTTCACATCAACCAAGCTTGAGGACTTGGTCTAGAAAGATTAAACTTGTGTTCTGCGTTTCCTGCCAAGATGCTGCAATCCACTGGAGATAAAATTAATTCCTTTTTGCTGAGTGAGAATCCAAAGCTATTTATTAATAAGGAAAAGAAAGTGCCAGATCTTTCTCCTTCGCGTCTCGTATGTGTGGGCATGTGAAGGATACTCATCCTGCTTTTGACCCTCCATTCTCCCTTTCCAAGGGACATTTTGTACAAATCGGCGTTAGAATCATCAAGTTTCTGAAACCAGGTGTGACAGAATAGGCTTTAGTTTAAATGCCTTTTAATTTAAAGTCATTCATGCTTTCCAGTTTTCAATTTGAACAGTAATGAGGAGATTTTCAGGTATACCGAAAGAGTTAGTCTCTCAACTCCTGTTGGCTTTTACTGGTGGAATATGAAGAGAAAGCTGTGCTGTTGTCCTTGAAAGATCTCTCTGTAAATGTCTAGCATTTTGTGATGAGTTGGTGTTTCTCTCCGGGAGTCTTTGAAGCCAGTATTTTCCTGGATCCTTCTTACCAGAATTACCAAGCAAAGCTTTATATTCAAATATTTAAAAGATTGTAATTGCTTTAATTAAAAAAAAAACATGCACGTACCTGCATTTGATTTATATTACAAATACCTGTATTATCAGGCTGTATTTGCCAGAGTAAATACCTGAAAGGTTTTAAGAACCTCATTACATTGAAGCTCATGGACTGAGCTGGCCTGTTTCACAGGTTTCACAAGGTTTTGTCCTATCTCCCTATGTGTGTGCATGTTTATATGGGTGTATATATGTCCTTGTGTTTACCCTACCAAAGAGCTAGCAGCCTGAAGAGCTGTAGTCATCTGTGGTGGGGATAAATACCCATTGCTGTGTTTTCTAGAGCTCCTGCAAACACTGGTGAAATTGCCTTGAATTGCAGGAAGAGGCTTGGTCTGCTCCTATGGATGCAGTCTCAGTCTTTTCCATGCAAACTAAAGCAAAGTGGAAAACTTCACTACAAATGAGAGCCAGGCTTGGAGTCACCATCCCTTTCTGCCCAAGCATGTGTGTTCCCCCAGCAGTGTCACATGCTGTCACCTGAGAATCGCTGGCATGATTTTGCTACCTTGAAACTTAGGGGTTTTTTTTTTCCCCTTTGTGGGGTTATACTGGTTTCTTACACTCTCACTTAAAAATGCATATTGGGAGAAAACACTAGGTAGGTGACAGCATTTTCTAACCTGTTCTGTAAGGGATTTTATGCACACTATTCTGTAAGGGTTTTAATGCACGCTTTTGAACAATATATCACGTCACCTATACACTTTAGCATTTATTTGTACAGTCATATATAATGGTTCATCCAAACGCATCATGTTGGGGGAGTTTCTGCTTGTGTCGCCACGAGTTGGGGACCAGTGTGAGCCAAACTCATTTCTGGAGCCGAGGTCAAGGCAGGCACTCTTGAACTAAGCGCAACTTCAGAAAATCTCGGGAATCCAGAAGTTGAATTTCACTGAGAAGTAAGTTAAGTAAATTTAATAAAGGGCAAATACTTTTTACCCCAGAATAATACAACAGTCCACCTGTATGTGCCTGAAATGTGAAAATAGCAGGGGAAGCTCCAAATAGCAGGGGTGACAGATAAAGCTGACAGGAGAGGAAAGGGAGTGGGAAGGTGGGAGTGGGAAACTTTTTCCTAACCTTTGTCCAAGGAATGGTGCAGTAGTGGAGGGTCTCACTGGATGTGTGATGGGGGTCGGAAGATACATGTGCAAAATCTGGAAAGAGCCTTCAGCTTTGAGCGCAAAAAAGCCATCTTTGTTTGAAAGTGGTCTTGGGAAGAAGCAGAGCAAACAACACTATCATAATGCGTCTTCTCTTCCTTGGCGTGCAGTTGTCACGAGAGATTTGTAACTCTTTTCTTGGTTCATTGTTCCCCAGCTAGTGTGTATTTGCCATTCAGTAGTGCCAGAATTAAGATGAAGCCTGCCCGTTTCAATAAGGCAGCTTTGTTGTCCAAATGGCAGCACTTGTATAGAAATTGGATTGACTCCAGCAGAGCTTGCACGATACACTGCAAAACTGTTGTCATATGATCCTTTTTATTACTAAGAAAAAGCCTGTTCTCGAAAAAATGGACTAGACCTCTTTTTTTTCTGTTTTGCTAGGGAGGGGAAAAAAATCACCATAAAATTCTTTCTATTAATAATAAAATGCAAATTTGAAAACTATGCCTAATGTTTGACTGAAACAAAGAGATTGGATTAAATAAATGGCATTAATATAGAAATATGATAGAGCCCTATCTACTTCATTTTATGTATGAGGAGCTGCGATTAATCTGCTCACAGGTCTAAGTAAGCGTGTACTGTTCAACCTTAACAAGAGGGGATGGGAGCTGATGGCACAACGGGGAAGGGAGAGATGCTGGAGTGATACAAAGTACAGCTGCAGTTTCCGAAAAGTACGGTTCTCTCACCCACCTTTTGCATTTCCTCGAGATGTGGGGAAAAAAGGCAGCTTGCTCTAAACAAGCTGTTTGAAAGAGCAAGCATTTCCTGGTACTCTGTGTTCATGTAGCACCCAGTACTGTGAGTCTCTCATGCAGGCCAGCCACAAGGGAGGATGCATCCTTATGAGGAAGACATTAACTGCTAATGTCTTCTAGTGCTAATAATGGAAATTGCTGTTCAAACTCAAAGTATTTTATTCTCTAAGAATTTTTTTTCTCCCTTCTGGAATGAAGCATCTGTAAAGAGAGCACTTCTTATCAACTAGGGTCCAGGTGTTTGATTTGAAAAGAGAATTTTCCTCCCTTTAGTCTTGTTCTTTTTCCAGTCAAGCAGCAGAAAATAGATGAACACATTTTGTTATGATTATTGAGACTATTTGTTAACCATGAAATTTTACTAAAAAAATTGTGTTTTAACAGTAGGGTAATGTGAGGAGGAATTGCCTTAGGTCTAGATGAGTTTTATAAAGCGCCTTTAAAGAAAAAATTAATTTATTAATGCACTTTTGTCATGATAAGAAGCCTCATTTTGCAGTGCTTTGTGATTTATGAACTGTTTCTTCTTTAGCTTGTCTTTTGCAGCAATATGATAATATTTGTATAGGTTTTGATGGTTACAAAATGTAATTGAGTTCCTAGCACGTATAGAATAGAATTAATAGATTTTAAAGCTGGAGGGACCCATTATGCTCATGGTCTGATGTCTGTGTGACATACAGGACATTGAATTTCATCTAATAATTCCTGCATAAAGGATGGGAATTCTGGCTGAGCTTGAGGTTACTTTTAAGGCATCCAGTTCTGATTTAATGAGTTAAGATGATAAAGCTTTTGGAATTCTTTTTCCCAGTGGTTAATTACTTTCTTTTTTTTTTCTTTTGTTATAAGAAGCTTGATACTTCTTTTCATCTCTGAATTTGTCAAGCCACTGTTTGGGTTTTTTTGTATTCCATTTTTGGGTGCTAACATCAGCTGATGTCTGATATCAGAGACCTTTGCACAGGGAAGGTAGAAATGGCCAGGTGTCATTCTCTTGGGTAACCTGAGTCTTGGACTCCTCCTGCTCCTACTGAAAGCTGTATCTTTTAGGGCTTTACTCTCATGGTCCTTTACTTTTCTTAATAAAATTTATGTAAGTATTGCTACTTCAATACCTCCGAAATGTGCTTGCAAGTACATTTCAGAGTATTTGAGTCTTTTCATTTGCTCCACAGCATCAAACTGGAGACTCCATTAAAGTTCACTTTTATTAGACGCTTTGTTCTACTAATAAATTTTTTAGTCAATATCAAGGTTTGTGGGGGTTTTTTTTTGGTTTTTTTTTTCATCTTTAAATTGAATTTAGTTTGTGGATTTTTGTTTGTTTGGCATTATAACTGAATATGTTTCTGATGCCGGAGTTCCAAAATCCCCACTTCCCTCTCTAGACCTCTTTGTAGGGAAAGACCGCTTTCTTTACCTACCCAGATAGGTTAAATGTTTTAAGTAGAAATAATGTGGGTTTTCCATTCTGTATTCTTGATCCGTTTCCCTGTTTTGTTCTGCATGTGATGAAGAATTTGGGCTTTTGTAGATGCAGGAGCTGCAGCTTTTCTGAAGCCAGTGGAGCTCCAGTCTCCATTTTCTGTTTGCCTGTTACCTTGCACAGCAATTTTCAGGGGGAAGCAGCACTGAAGCTGCTACTTCTTGAAGGGAAGAAGGGAAATGGTGAGTTCCAGCATTGCAGAGCCACTTGCAGGAGGCTAAAAGCCCTTTTGCACAGAGGTCAGGAGCATGCTGGGAACTTTTTCTGCTTGCATGAGGGTGTAAAAAAAAGGTATTATAATGTGATATTTTTTTTCAGATACTGAAAAGGGAGCTGCTATTTGTGTTATACGTGGCTTCTGTTCCTTGAAGGTTAGCCATGGAGAGGGAGGTGCTTGTATCCACAGATGGTTACGGCACTGTCTCCACGCAGGAAAAGGCACAGACGTCTTCTCTCAATGGCAGGCTGCTCGAAGCTCCATGACAATTTTGGTTTGCTTCTGTGTAAATCCAAATCCACAGCTTTCCAAGTACATGGCGCAGGGGAGGTTACTACGGGTCACTTAGCAGTTTCCAAGTTTGGTGAAGCTGCTGTGTAGTGCTTATTAAGGGAATGGGAATATAACAGGTAAGCCAAGTAAATGGATTAGCTGTAAGCAGTCCTATTGTTGGCACTGCCTGGAGATAGGTTGTGAACCAGGCAGGCATGTCTTGCAAGCGATATTCTTTCATCCCCCGATTACAGAAGAGAAGCATAAATAGAGTGGCCTACATTGAAATGATTCCTGGAGGAAAGAGGCATTTAAAGCCAAGGATGGTTACGGGTACTCGGAGCAAACTGTTCAACCAGAATACCATTTCCAAGAAGGAGGGGAGGGGAGAGGGGAAGGAGCATTAAGCCAAGTGTCTCTCTGTCCATCTCTGTCTGAATGCCTGAAATGTTAGGGACAAATGATTCCTTCGAGGCATGCAGCACTGCTGTCATCTTTAGAACCTTCACAGAGCAGCTTTTACCTTTATTTTTAGTGGTTGGCTACTGTTGGCTTGAGGGGGAGTTAAAAGAGGAAGGTCGCTAAAGACGATGCTTTTGTGTTTTATCAACAAGAATAGTTGGGGAGGGATAGAAGCACTGTCCACTTCCAATGGTGCATATTGACATGTTTAGAGAAAGCATTTGCTCCAGCACAGGGATTGCTAATAAAAGTCATGGTTTGTGCTTTTGTGCCTGCAGTCCCTGTCCAAGAAAGGTATTTGACTTTTGAGTCTCCTTACCCCAAGCACAAGAGAACATGGCTTGCCCGTGCAGGCTGGGCAGGTGGGATGCCCACCTATGCTGTGGGGTGGCAGCTGGGAGGTGCATGGAACAGGAATGCCAGCTGGTGTTTGTCCCCAGACAGAGCCCCGGCTCTGGAGGATGAGCTTGCCTTTCCCCTGCTCTGTGGCTTCCTTTTCAGCAGAGCAGCCAGCACTGATTAGTTCTCACTGAGGCGTGGTATTCTTGGTGGTGTGTTTTTGGTGTCTCCCTCCACTGTCCTGGCAAGGTTTACAGCATTGCAAGTGCTTGACAGCGTGGTTTGTTGGGATCAGAGGAGTTCAGGAGGCTTAAGGTTGTATATTTGTGTGGGTTTTTATTACCTACTATTGTCACTCATATTATCTAAGATTACTCAAACTGAAAAGCTCGGGCAAAATAGTTGCCTGCGCAATTTTCCTTACTGTGCCTGCTGCAGTCCAGGCTTCTTTCAGGGTGAAGCAGTGATACCTGGGGCTGCCTCCCACTATGAGCTCCTCCAGGTGTTGCTGTGTGTGTCCAAGGTGCTCTCTGCAGGCAAGGAGAGCTCACAACACACAGCTCACACCTGCTGGGTTGAATCTTTCTCTTGAGGAAACTCCCTCTAATCCGCATCTTTCCATTATAGCACTTAGGTACCACAGGTATCTAAATTTGGTCTATTTAGGTCAGAGGAAGACACCTTCCTAGTCCTAGCATCAGTCTAGGCTTTCTACCTGGGTATAAACAAGCCCTTTCAGGTGGGCCGGAGGGGACTTCAGATACAGAAGAGGTTCTGGGTAGTTCCTGTCCTACCCTTGTTCTCGCCAACCTCATTCTGTCCTTTTTTCTCTTTTTTTTTCTCCTATTTTATTAAGCTAATTGGATTTTGAGCTGATAGCAAGTCTTTGATGAAGATAGAAGGGCATTTCCTGTTGTGTCTATTAAAGTCACCTGTAAGGTAAATGCCTTACATGCAGACTACATTGTTTAAAGTGTCCTACTGTTTCTGCCAGGTGGATTTGAAGGAATTAACACAGTTTTATCACTCAGAAACAATCTTTCACTATCTGCAGGCAGAAAAAAAATACACTGGAAGATAGAATGAAGAGTCAGGTGTTTTCTATCTGGAGACTAAGGCTGTTGACAGAACATTCTTCCTCTGTACTTGGCCCTGGTAAGGCCACACCTCAAGTCCTGTGTTTGGTTCTGGGCCCCTCAGTTACAAGAAGGACATTGAGGGGCTGGAGTGAGTCCAGAGAAGGGCAAAGGAGCTGGTAAAGGGTCTGGAGCACAAGTCCTGTGAGCAGCAACTGGGGGATCTGGGGTTGTTTAGCATGGAGAAAAGGAGGCTCGGGGGTGACCTTATTGCTCTCTACAACTCTCTGAAAGGAGATGGTAGCCAGGTGGAGGCCGATCTCTTCTCCCAGGCAGCCAGCTGTAGGAAATGAGAGGAAATCACCTTAAGCTGGGCCAGGAGAGGTTTAGTTTGGACATCAGGAGGAATTTCTTCACAGAAATGGTGATTAGATACTGCAGTGGGCTGCCCAAGGAGGTGATGGAATCACTGACCCTGGAGGGGCATAAGGAAAGACTGGATGTAGCACTTAGTGCCATGGTCTACTTTACGAGGTGGTGTTAGGTCATAGGCTGGAGTTGATGATCTCAAAGGTCTTTTCCAACCTCATAGATTCTGTGATTCTGTGTAACATGTTAAGTGTTAAAGGATTGCAGGGACAGCTTCCCTCTGGGACTTGTCATCTCTCCACAGTGTAAACCTGCTATATCAGATTGGTGTGTGTTGGAAATACAGCAATCTTTTAGAAAAAAATTGACTTTAAGCAATTGGTGTAAATAGGAATACTCATTTTCTGATGTGTTGGTGATTTTAAATCTTTCTAATTCTCCTCATGGATCATTTCCCCCTAAAAAGTAATGGGGTTTTTTTCCATGTGAAGTAGTCTGCAGTTATACCAAACAGCATTAATATTTAGCATAGCATGGAGATCATGCAATTTGAGTATGTCAAATTTTCACTTGTGTTTTTTATTTAAAGGATTTCTATTAATGCAGATGTTCAAATATCATGCAACACTGCAAATAGAGGCATGAAATGACTGTAATGCAGAGATCCCTGTAATTCTCCAGTTAGGCTGAAGAGCTTTCTTGGTGCCTTGCAGCAGGTCAGAGGAAACTACTTCAGCTGCATTCTTCCGCTGCCATTTCTGTGATTGCTTCCACTGTAGGAATGATAAAGTGATATTTCACATAACTTTGTTCTTTTGGCAGTTCTTCACAGAGAACTTTGCAAAACAGCAATGATCCATTTGAGCTCCACTTCAAGCACTGAGGGTGTCAAAGAGTGGGTACATGCCATCACTTTTGGTCTCATTTTATGTGAAGAATTGATGAGTTTCATTTCAGGAATGTTAATTGAGCCATTTGAGTTCAGGTATGAACTCTTTGCATAACTGCCTTCCATCGGGGGAGTGAATTCACGTGACTCTTGCCTGTCCCTCCTGCCTTGTGTTGTTTCATTTTTTCACCACAGCTCTGCTCCTAGTTTATTCCATAATCTAGATTATGGCCAAGGGCAAGACCTACATAAGCATATGGTGCACATTGCACGTTGCATTATCTGAAGTCATGAGGGTGTGATTAATGGGCTTAGGGTTTTAATTTGGCCTGTCTTACTCTCGTGTCTCCTTCCAGTGAGGTTGCAAAGCCTGATCAGTGACTGCAACTGTGGGGTGCATGCACCAAGTGGTGAGGTGATACTTTTTTCCTTGAAGTGCTGGGCAGCTGCTGGAGGTAAACCTCCGCTGCCAGGAAGTGGGGGTGAGCCTGCTTCAAACTGGCCGACCTGGTTTGGATGGCACTGCTTTGCCAGATCCAAGTGTCTCAGGGCATTTTGGTCTCAGCCATCTGAGCTCCACTGGCAAGAGTGGGTGATCTCATTCATGGGTCACATCAAATGATATTTCAGATGTTGCTTGGCCTTGTGGAGTGGTGTAGATGCCTCAGGTCTGTAGCAGGCAGCCACTTCTGGTGTACTTTCTATGATGAGGTTCAACAGATGTGTGGGTCCTGTCAGAGAAGAGCTCATACAAGCTGGACCAGAACTCTGATCTGCCTTGTGAATTTGTGATCTGGAGTGTGAAGGTTGTACCTTCATCCTCGAATGTAGTGCATAAAATGGTTTGTTAGTGCAATACTTTGCTGTCCAGGAAAAATATGTTGGGTGTCTGTCCTGCACACACGGCAAGAGGCACTGGCTGGCCTCAGCTCACCATGCTACACAGCCAGGGGCTTTACCTGCTGTGAGGCACAGTGGGAGAGAATGAGTAGATCAAAGCAGCAGGTGCAGAGGCTCCTGTGTCTACACTATTTTCAAACTGAGCATTTTATTCCAGACTAGATTTTGTCTCGTCCTTTGGACCAAATGTCCCCACTGCATGTGTGGGTTGAATCTGCCCAAAGGACTACTTGTTTCATATACTTCAGTCTCAGTTAAAAGATGTGAAGTCATTTGATGCGTCCCTGGACCTGAATTTACTTTTCAGGTTTTTTCTGAGAGGAATTTCATTTGGGCCCAGCAGAGCCACCCTGTGAACAAAGTCATGTTGCAGTGGGAGGGATGGCTACAGGGGTTGCTTCAGACCACCCACTTGTGTGGACACAGCCAGGGTGATCCTAGCTGGAGGTTTAAGAAACCCAGGTTTCCTTTGCATCTGTGGTACCAAAGGGAGCCATGTGGCTTATGGGAAGCCACTGCACCTCAGGCTGCCCCATCTGCTTCAGGTAGGGTGATGTGAGCTCTCCAGGTGAAACCTGCTTCGTCACAGCTGAACACATCCCGGCTGCTGGGGTTCTCATAAACACTGCTTGTGCCTTGTGGTGGGAGTTGGGAACCTTGCACTGCATTCATCTTGCATGTTGTTGCCTTCGCTACTTTTGCAGCGAACCCCACACTTCATTCATAAAATAATCTTGAATGTGTAGCAATGGGACATGGTTGTCAGCCTTGATGATATTTCAAAGACTTGTATTTACTTGTAGTAAGACATCTTAGAAGGAAAATGAGGTGAAGCTTCAGTTTACAGCTACCTTGCTTAAGGTAGTGAAATTAACTTAGAGATACAAAAATTGAAGTTGTATCTCTTTTATCCCTGGTGTGGTGTTCAAACAAACTAAATTAGAAGCTTTGTTTGTGGAGTGATAGTCAGAATTCTAAGTTTTTATTTATGTTGGAAAGATCTAATAGTTTGTTTTTAGTAATAACAATTCTGCTAATTTTTATGTTAGACAGTCAAATGTTGTTGGCTTAGATATCCGTGTCCTTCAGAACTGCTGTTTTTAATTTTTGGATTTGGAACAAACCCAGCATCCTAAGTTAAAAGCAAAACTTTTCCTAGCAGGTTGAGACAAAAAGGAAAGCGATTGTATCACAGAATATATGCACTTCTCAGCCGAGGGTTTTGATTCCATGGTTACAACAACAAAACAAAAAAGCCTCACAGTATAGCCAGTTGGTGATTTTATTGTTTGAGTCGGATGGCCTTTCTTAAAATGAATTTTAATGGACAAGAAAGAAAGAATGTATTGCTGTACTTGTGCAACTGAAGTTTATGAAATAGGATTGGAAAAATACACAGAATAATTGGGCACATCCTGTACTTAGTGAATCACCAAGCTAGTGCAATAAACGTTGCTGCATTTGGGAATTTAGATCTATACCCTGCTTTTGCCAAGAACAATGGGAGTTGCTTGGGATCACAGGCTACCTGAACTATTTCTTGTGGAAAGTTGTTTTTTTTCTTTGGGTATTCCATGTTCTGAGGTAATTTCTGGTTTCATAAAACAGGTGTTAGTCCAGTTCTGTGACACCTTAGACTGACTCAGTGGAACCTAGGAGACAACCTAGGAGCTGTACATGGCAGGACCTCTGCAGACATTGGTATTGGTAAAGGAAAAAGATTCCTGAGCAGCAAACTGTGCAGTCTAACCAACATCTTCCTTCAGATCAGAAGTCTTTTGTCTTCAAAAGTAAAAACAAAAGCTACAGACATTTGATAGTTTCAATCTTTTTTGCCAGACAAGAGGGATAAACTTGTGAACATGTTTAAGAAATTACTAAGTTTCCAGAAAACGGGCTGTTACTTAAGGGGCATGAGAACCATTATGAAGCCAGAAACAAATACAACATCCAAATCTGCTCTTGAATACACACGTGGCTCTTGCAAATTATGAGAGCTGCACATGCACAGGCTTAATGGAATCCTGATGGAAACCATCCAGGACTGGAGTCTGGCTCCTGGTGAAATTAGGACTGCTGTCTGGCTAGGACTGAAGTTTGGGTCTCAGGCAAACTGATGGAGATGTTCTCTTCCCTTAAGGAAATATGTGTTTAGTCGTCAGCCAGAAAGACCGGATGGCTTGTATGCAAGGCTTTTGTAGCATTGCTTAGTGTGAGCTCTGGACTTCTTCCATCTTCTTTACTTACCCAAAACATGATCATCCTTTTAAGGAGAAACTTTACTGGTTTTCCCAGTAGCAGAGGGAGTGAATCAAGTGTACACGGAACACTATGCTCCCCTTGTTTCACTCTCTGAGGACAACAGCCATCCAGGAGGTACAAACATCCTGCATTTCTGATACCACTGACCTGAATGGCAGAATTTATATTTTCAGCCAAACCAACCAAGTTTCTTCAAGTGTCTGTAAATATGCATTGATAAATCCCCACAGGGTCTTTTACAGCTCTGCTTCATCTGAGGAACAAGAGCCAAGAAAGTAGGAATAGGCTGGAAAAGTCTCACTAGCCCCAGAGTAGTATTTCTGAATAGTATTTGAAGTGGTGGGACAGACAGAAAGAAATGGTATTACTAAAATTTCTATGTTAGCACAATTTATGGATGTTAAACTTTAGAAGCATAGCCTTTTTTGTTAAAGATGTAGCTTCTCTTGGGGGAAGAGAGAAATGGGTTCAACCAGCAGAAAGCGTTCCCTGGTCTTCTTGTCCTCCTGGATAAACACCATTAAAGGTTCAGGATGTTTCTCGGGAGGGCAAATCAATTTTCTGCACTCCTCAGTTCAATGCAGATGCAGCTGTGGCCCTACAGTAAGTGACTCACTCTGTGGCCATCTTTTTAATGATGAAACTATTATGTGCTACACTGCCCATTCAGGCATTTTGGTTTCTAATTCTCTACCCCTGGCTCCCAGAAATATGAATAATGATGCTTTTACTGGAGAGGTGGAGGTGCTCCCTGAGACACACCACCAGGGCAGGACATGCTGTTGGTTGATGCCATGGATAGTATTAGGGATATGGGAGCGTAATTGGCTTGAACTTTTGCTCACCCCTAGACTTAAATCCAAAGCTTTTTTATCAAGTTCAGATAAGGTCCCTACCTCTCTTTGACTCCCATTAGAGCTCTGTCCTTCTGTGTAGTTCTTGGTGGTGTTTCCTCCATTCTGTTTGGGGTTTCAGGTGGGAATGCCAGCGTGTAGTGAAAGCAGTAGTTGAACCCTGGCCTACAAAACCCGGCCAGCTCAGATGATAAGGAAAGGCAGCTTATTACTTCAAGACTTGCCTTTCCCACATCACGTAGATTTGCATCAGGCAATTGCATGAATCAGATGTTGATCTTCATTACCACAAAGTACAGCAAGGAAAGTCCCCATTTCTGAAAGTCTTTCTACTGTACACAGATCTAGATGTATAGCACTGCTCTGTGCACAGCAAACGGGACTTGTATGTATTTTATTAATGTAAGTGTAATGTAATTATTCTCTCATCCATCTGGCAGGTGGTGTTTTCATTAAGAAGTGAATAATCTAAGCTATAGGCTCTGTAGAGGGGGATGAGTATGGAGGAGATTCAGGTCATCTGCTGTGGGACCATAAATAGAAGCTAACAAGGGAGCCTTTGCTGTCCTTCTCCACTAAAACTGAAAATCTGTTGCTTTTATTTTTCCTTTTAGCAGACTGCTTGCAGGCTTAGAAGCTGGTTTATTAGTGAAAACTTTTCACCATTATGTAGTTTAATTCCTTGTTTATGGTAGTGGCTGGAGGCAGTGTGAAAAAACAGGTGTTATATAAGAGAAAAAAACCTAAGTCCTTATATAAACCACGATACATAGGAAGATAAGATTAAAATCACACTTGTGGAGGTGCCCGGTGTGTCTCTGGGTGTGATGTATTGATTGAAAAAGAAACTTAGATTACTTAAGGGTTTGTATTCATGTAGAAGGTCCTGATTTAAAAAAAAGCAAACCAAAACACACACAGAAGAGCAACAAGCCTGAGCCATCCTCAAAAAAAAAAAAGTTTTGAGAAGAGTGGTGTGTGTAGCTTTCTAAAGGAAATCTGGTTGCTCTCTGACCATCTGTGTGGCATCTTCTGTTTTCCAGACAAAGTTTTCTGATGTCCACATGGAAACGGGAGCAATTTCCTCTTTCCATGTCCTAGCAAGACTTTTCTTGGCACAGCACAAGGCCTAGTTTGAGTTTTGCCCTGGAAAGATATAAATATCCTGGCCCTGTCCCAGGAACATTCAAGCAAGGATTAGGTTTTATTTTTTATCTGGTAACATTCAGAGAAACCTATCAGGTTGACCAGGCTGGGAGGGGTTTTCATTTAGTAAAGCCTGTAAATAAAGAAGAAAACTGAGCTTTTAAAAAGTTGTTATTATTTTTAATCTATAATTTTAAATTTAGAAGGGGATCCTGAAATGGTGCTGAGCATCATTCCTTCATGTGTGGTGTAGGCATCACCAGGCAGAAGGTTAGAGATTGTCGTTGCCCTTTTGTGAGGGCACAGATTTCCATTCTGATGGGCTCGTTCTTTCACGGAGGATCCTGCTTATTTTCCTTCCCAGTAAAACTCAGGTTCGTTTGCTGTTCAGCCAGGGTGGAACAAGGAGGCTGTCGCACCACCACTTCCAAGGAAACACTTCCCAGGGTGTTCATTACCCTGGCTGCAGATAATGGGAAACTAAAAACAAACCTGAGCAACAGCCCCTTGAAAACAGCTTTAGAGGCTGGGTGCCAAACTGTTTAGCGCTGTCTGGAGGTGCTAGTGTGTCTCTTCTCATTTAGGGTGCTGCAGAGCCTCTTCCTTTTGTGCGGGCACTGAGAATACTTGAAAGGAGATATTTAACTACTGCACAACTTACTCAGTACAAGGAGCATTGGGAGTAGGGACAGTAAATACAGCATCGCAGGCAAATGGTGAGCTAGATCTTTGCCAGGCTGTAATAAAGCATGGATGAGCCTTTGCCAGACATGCTTTTTTCTCTCTATTTAAAGATGTTGTTGATTCCCCTGACTTCATGAAGTGTTATCTGGAAAGGTTCACTGTGCAGATCAGTCTTTACCCTAAGCCTCCTTTGATACGCTCTGCTTAGAGGGGGTTCCTTGGGTTCTGCGGGAGTCAGTGATCTCAATGTTTTGTGGTGTCAAGTGAGAATTCGCTTCTCTGAATGCATCAAGCCTCAGTCATTTGTGTATGTGTGTGAAGGTCAGTGGGCTTGTCAGATACCCGATTGTAAATCCTGTCACTAAATCAATTTCTTTTAATTAAAAAAATGTGCTGCTCTTCAGAAGAAGTGCACCCTTTCATCTGGAAAAAACCCATTATATCCCAACACAAATATGATAGCCATAACCTCCCTGCTAGTCTCGTGTTGGCTGCTTGTCTCAGCTGGTACATTGGAGGTTTGGAAATCTTGGTGGTCAGAGGGGGGCTGTGTTTTCCCTTCCTCTGAAGGAAATGACTGTTGTTACTACTCTGACATCACCTAACTTTGCAGCCTTAGAAGCAGAAAATGTTAATATCAGAAAACAAGTAGCCACGCCAACAAGTGAGAGACGTTCAAGCCCAGTTCTTGCTCCCTGTGGCGCCTGCACCAGAAGCACGGAGAAGTCTGTCACAAGGGCTAAGAGCAGGACAGGATTTCACATTTATTTAGTAATTCCCTTGGGGTTATACTCTTAGATGACTTAATGACTTAGTGTATAGCCCGTCTGGAAGATAAGCAGGCATAATTCATTGCAGGCAGGTCGTTCATCCTTTGAGATAACCAGCAACTACACACCATAGGGAGCAGGGAGATAAAGACCCTATGCATGAGCAGCTGTAGTTCAAGGTTTCAACCCTTCCACCTCCTTCCGTGACCCAGAAGTCATTTGCAGTTGATAATTCAGTCATTTGCTTTCTTTAGAGAGAAATACACAGGCAGTGGTTGGCTGAAGTGAGTGCATTTTCCATTCCGCCCATGCCTTTCAACACAGCCACAGCATAGCTCTACCTGGAAGTAGGCATTCTTGTGTCGCTTAGAGGCTTTGGGGCTGTGTTAAATGCTGGTTCCGAAAAGTTACTGTAAATTGATTCCAGTTTTTCTGGTGTTATTTAAATGGTGACTGTCGTTCACGTACTGCTTGGGATGCTTGCACCTCGTTATTTTCAGTTTCAGTGCAAGTGAAGCTTTAAGGGGTCCAGTTTATTTGTTAGGTCCAAACTGAGGCATAAAGAGAGAAAGAGTGTGTATATTACATAATATTTTGTATTTGTTGATTTTCTTGTAAAAAGAAATTTACTTTCAGTTTCAGCGGGTACATTTTAAAATTGAACAAGTCCCAGAAAACCATGCTGCTCCTAAGCCAACAAATATTAGGGTCAAACATATGACATGACTTCTTCCTAGTTAATATTCCCTCCTCCAAAAAATCTGTAGTCCGTAAACAGCAATCTACATCGTGAGATCCCTTGCATGCAAAGATAAATGATTGTCTCAGTGGATACTTTATGATGACTAGCTCTCAGTAAAACATTTTTATCTTGTCTGCGTGCACAGCAAAAGAAATAACAAATACAAGGCTTTTGATATGGTCATATGATGGCCACGATGTGATTCACAGTCTGTGATGTTGCTTTATTTAAGGAGGAAGGGAGGGACAGAAGGAAAAGTCTGTTTTTGTTTGTTTGTTTTCTAATTACTTGGGCTGTTTTTTCTTTGACTCAGCAACTCTGAAGAGTACATACTGTACTACAGTAACCAGCAGTCAGGGCTGGGAAGTGGAACGATGGTGATAATAAAAGTAAATATCCTGCATTCTCAGAGGGATTAGGAGGAGATGGAGGAATTAGTCTGGTTATAGTTTGGTGTGGTGTCACAATCCCTCTGCATCAGTGCTATCCTGTATTTAATCTTTCAATCTGTATTTCTCAAGTGAAGTACTGAGAACAACCAAGTAATCAGAATAGTTTTATTTTCACCTTTTTTTTTTTCATTTATGAAACCCACGTGTTTAGATGATGAAAGCATTCACCTTGCACAAGAAACCATGCAGCGAACAGAAAGGGAGTCCTGTTTTCAGTACTTCACTTGACAAATACGGTGCTTGTGGCCTGTCTGGAGTGTGTCTTAAGAACAGAGAGGAGAGTGATTTTGACTGACATAAAATAATTTCATTATATACATGAAAAAATTTGGTTGACATGGAATACCCCCTACCTTGTGATGCTTTCCTGTCAGTTTGCATGCTACACAGCCAAGAGTTGTACTCATCATGGCACACCATGTCACTCAAAATGGTTTGAATCCCAGCTTCCAAGGTGAGCCCTTACTACTTTTAAAGGTGTTAAATTACATTTGTGATTTCAGATAATGAAAACACCCAAGGCTATAATGGATTGCAGGTGATTCTGTCTGCAAGGGGAAGAAGTGCAGCCTGTGGACTGCTTTGTGCAGGAAGGGATCCTCACTAAAGCACTTTGTCATTTTTGTGTCCTGTGTCAACCTGCTCTGTTAATGCAGGACATTCACATGTCAGGATATGTTAAATACAAGATTTTCTGGCTCCTTAGGGGAACAGCCTCGCTTTAGTGAGAGCTGTTCATTAGAGTTAGTTGGGTGTAAATTTTAAGCAGGATATGAATTTTAAGCAGGAGATCCAGGCAGAATACCTGTTGTTGATGGTCACTGGGGAGAATATTCCAGAGACAGTCTTTCAAAGATGCATTGCCTCTCAAGAACTGGGAGTTAAAAACTACTTTTTACTCTATCTCATGGGCTAAAAGCCCTGCAAAGTGCGTTCTTCCACTTTGCAACGTGCTCTTCTGAGAAGTCACAAGTGATGAGGAGGCTTTGTGGGAAGGCAGTGGGCTTCTTGCACAGGTAGCAGCTCCTCTCTGGTTCATTTCCAGAGGCTGCTGTTATAGAATTTTAATGCTTTATTCCATGCTGTTGCTTCCAGTGTTCATCACAGTACTGAAAAACCTAAATATGCCCTCTTGCAGCTTTTAATTATGTGATAAAAAACATGTCCAATTTAAAACCTGTTCTTTTACCAGAGAGGGTGACCTGAGAACGGCATTCTCTTGCGAAGAAACAGGACTTCACGCTTGCTGTTGATGGCTTGCCCTCCTTCTTTGTTCTTTACTGTATTTTTTTCATTTCTCTGGTGATTGTAATTGCACTAAATACATTTGATAATGCAGAAGTGACCTATTTTGTGCACAGTTCAGCTGATTCTGCAGTTGCCTGTAGGGCTTCCTAGCAGTGTTCTTCAGCTGCTCCTTGGCTTACAAAAGCCTGATAAGTTAGGCATGGCTAGCACAACATATTTGAGGCAAGGATAGTTCCAGGTAACAGAGGAGGATGAGCCATACAGGTGTGAAGGCCTTGGACTGAGTGTTAATAGGGCAAGCTGGAGGAACAGATTGGGATGACTAGAATAGATGTCACTAAACATATTAAACTGTTGGAGGCCCTTTGTACAAGTTCGTTAATACCCAGTGACATGGCCAAACATTGTGCCCCTGTAGGCTCAGCAGTTAATGTATGGTACCTCTGGCATCTGCGGTACCTACTGAACTATAAAAAAAATAGATGAGCTGGGACCCATTACCATAAACACTGTCTGCAGCACTAACCCTGGTAACAGATTGTTCTGTGCCTCATTAAAAAGGAGATAGCGCTGTCAGAGGAGTCAGGGCTTCATTTTGCCATGTTCGCTACATAATCAGTTAATTTTGCTTAATAGTGCATTGCATCGCAGATGTGCAAAAGGGCAGAGCCGCTTCCTTTTCTGCATAAAACCTCCACTCTAGTGCAGCTGCAGTTTTAACAGAGTATGTTATGGCCAGTGAGCTGACATTAGTCACTGTCCCTGCCATACCCTGTCCTGGGTTCTCCCAACAGCCCTCTGGACAAGTGGCGTGCTTGTACTCGTTCGAGGTACAAGTTCCTCAGATGAGAAGTTAGACACAGATGTGTATGAGAGTGGTCATTCAATGTCTGCTGTGCTTGTGCCTTTTTTTTTTTTAAATCTTATATAAGGCACTGTCAAGGACTTCCACACATTTCATTGGAAAGTACTTAGTGCCTGTCTTTCATCTAAGCATTACTTAGAATGTGAAAGTTAGCATTACTGATTTCCAATGCGATGAATCCAAATATGCCATCTTAATGTGGATCTTCACATTTTACTTTCCTTTGAGTGCAGCTTTTGGGCAGATAATTAATAAGTCAAATACAGTAAGACAAAATACGTGGAGAAGCCAAGTTTAGACCGCTGTTTAGGGACAGATTATTAAACATTACAATTCAAGGTTTTAGAAGATCAGTGTATTACACAGTAATACGGCATATCCAACAATTAGTGCTAATCGTATACTGCTTAAATTTGTAGTGAAACTGGGTGCATGTAAATGGTTTTCTTCAGATGAAAATTAATGTATTCCAAATAAGTGAGTATATTCTGTACTCACATATCCCAGTCTGAGAATATTATAAGGATATAAATATAACTGAGTTTATAAACTCTGTAGTTTGGTGTGAACATCTTGATAAAAAAAAAAAAAACCTGCAAAAAGTAATACTAGATGTCTGAAGGGCCCTTGTTTAGAAGAATAGGTAGACATGTAATTAAGTTCATATGCCTTCAGAAAAGCAGGCAAGCACCTACTTAAATCTAAATGAGCTTGTGTTTACTTCAAGAAATATTTAAGTATGTTTGTAGTTAATCATCCACATAAAGGATTTTCCCCAATAAAGACTTGCATGCACACAAAAAAAAGGTGTTTCAAAACCTAGGTATGATTATAGGTGTAAGCAATGGGTTTGATTTTAGAAGAACCTGAAGGAAGTAAGTGCATGAATCCAATTGAAATTCTGTGAGTCTGTCTTGGGTCCCTCTGAAAGCTGTGGCCTCTTTTAAATGCTAACAACTGAGGGAGGTGCTGGCCCTTACAAACTGATTTCACATTAGCACACCCAACACCTTGCTGGATGCTTCTCCCTAGATGCTCAGTGTGAGAATGGAACGTTCTGCATGTGATTTCTCCAGTATTGCCAAATACACGTCGCTTTGAATATTTTTGAACTGAAAATCCACGTCAAAATGCCGGTGTGTTTACTAACTTCACTATTTATCACCCAGGGAGATTTGCAGAAGATAAAGGGGGGGGGGGGGGGGTAGGGGGGATGACTGTTCAATTGCAGTGCTATGAAGTGACAAGCAGAAGGGCCTTTTGGAAGCTAGCAGATCCAGGTGAGAACTTTAATTCGTAGATGCCTGACTTGGCTCCCTACTTTAGTCCAGGCATCCTACATAGGGAAAATTTGATCTAAATTTTGAATTGTGCTCTTTCTCTGCTTTTAAAAGATGAGCGAAAACTTTTTAAAAAAATACTTGAATTTGCTGTGCTTGGTTGATTTCATCTGAAGTCATGGCTTCAGATTCCCAAATCTGAAAATTCCCAAGGTGCTCTCATGCTCACTGAGGCACAATGGAGAGCACAGGGAGGAGTGAAGAAGGATGAAAAAGAGACAAGAGGGCTCTGGGAGCCATGTTTGGAGCAGTGCCACCCAACATGAGCCTGCACTCACATCGTGGTGGTGAAGCTGTGTGTAGGCAGGCAGCTCCCTAGACAGAGGAGCTGTTAAGGGTGGAAAACTATACACTCATGCAACCACCTAATCATCTCCAGAAAATCCAGGGGGACAGTCCAGGGACAGGCCTGGGCAGCAGGTCTGTGTTTGTTTCACAGCTATAGCTGTGGAGTTGCCATGCTGCTCTAAACAGATGCATTGGGACATGAAGGTCTTTAAATGCCTTTTAAGAAAAGGAGGAACGTTTGGGGTTGACTGGGGTTAGCTCTTAGGACAGTAGGCTGGAAGTCCTGTTGGTGCTCCTGGCCCAGCAAGGCCACCCCTGATGACTGAGCTGTGTGGCCCATGGGGTCCGTGGCCGTGGGCAGGCAGTGGTGCATGCTACTTCCAAATTGCAGGTTGCTCAAATCAAATGGTCTTGCATAATGGGGCCTACAAGATCTCTGGGATGCTATTTTATTTAATTTTTAAAATTATTATTATTTTTTTAATTTTTATTTTTTATTAGAAATGACTGGCAGCAATATGCCCTTCTGAAGCTGGCATACTTCTCCATTAGTTCTTCCACTTGCACGTAGACACATACGGTCAAACTTGTGCAGTAGCTTGTCACATGCAATTTGTATTCTTTGTTTGAGAAGCAGCCTATAGACAAAACTCGTTTGCTTCTCCCTTTTGTGGCATTAAGCTATTACTGAGGGGATGTCGGAGGCACGGATGGTTTAGGCACCTGATTTCTGCTGATTTGAGTAGGAATCAAGGCATGTGCTACTGCCTCTGGTGACTGAAAATCTCCCCACAGGTTTTGGCTTGCTGAAAGTTTCTTCATTTTGTTTAGAAAAGGATGAACAAGTCTTAAAGTAAGGAGTGTGTGCTTTTTGGGGGTGAAGGCCTTGTCTTGTCAAAGCTTTTAGGACTGTACCGCTTTCTTTTTTATTCTTCTTTTAAATTTCTTTTAATAGCTGCTTGTTTTCTGAGATGCAACTTTGGCTTTCCCAGTGTTCATGGGGAGATTAATGGTCAGGATCCCAGTCGGTGCTGGGCACCTGTTTCTGCACCTGCTACCTGGGGTGGGAACTGTCGGTTCTGCCTGCTTTGCTCCCTCACAACACCTTCAAAGTTAATCTGCTTTTAGGCTTGTTTGCACTCCCTTCTTGAACAATGTATCCTGTGTGCATTGTTTGCTTTTCAGGCTTTTCGTCAAGCAGAAAGGCAACTTTTGCACTTACTTTGTGCCAAAAGCGATGGAAGTATTTTCCCCGTGTTCATAATTGGACTCAGTAATGAGCTTAACTGTTTAGTAACTACTGTAAAATAAGCTTAGGGAAAGAGTTTAAAAATTACCGTAGTTCAGGCGTGCACTGAAATGTACTTCTGCCTTACTGGGAGGTGGACAGGTATTCTGTAGGAAAGGACAGCATGAAGGCTCTTTCACTGCGATTGCTAATGACAGGGCACAATCGCCTCACTGCTGCCTTATTAGCTCAGTATTGCAAACATGTTTCATTGGGTCTCCATCAATAGCATTGCCAGCTTTCAATATGTAGCAGGAGAAGCAAGGTCACCATTAAGGCCTTGACTCATGGAGTTGTGGGGCAAAGCTCGCACTGTCTGCAGGCCGGGCAGGTGCCGTGCCGGTGGAGGAGGCTCACCCTGGAGCGAAGGCAGGCAGCGTTGGTCCCACAGCCCTGAGGGCTGTGTCGGGGATAGACAGCTTCATCTTGTGGATAAGGCAGGAGACATAGCCTGATCCGGTGGGTGGGGATTAGAGCCAGAGGCTGACAAAGGAGCGTACTAAATGAGTTTATATTTTGGCCATGCACCTTGCTGGATGGTGGCACCCTTTTGGGAAGTGCTGGTGAACCTCCCATCCCGACAGTCCTGGGCTACACCTGTGGGGTGCTGTCTGCCCCCTCCAGGCTGGCTTTTCATGCTCTCTGGACACAGCTGATGCTGCTGGACCAGGGTCTTCCCTCAGCCTGTCCTCTTTTGGAAGCACTGGCACAGTGTTTCCTTTCCCTTCCATCCCGCTCGACAGACAAGTTTCAGCATGCTGCAGCAGCCTGGGGAGTGAGCCCTTCAGGGGACTGGGGTACCACCAGGGTGGTGGGTGCACAGCCTGAGCCCTGGCCCCTCAGGCAGCCCCCTGACGTGGTGTGGGCATGGTCAGGTGACTCTGTTGTGGCTTGAACACTTGCTCACATCCCCTTGGGTCTGGGCTCTAATCCTGGCTTGAAATTTTATATTGACAGAGTTAATTCCTGACTGCTTCAGACTGCAGAAACTGGTCTCTGATAAGGCTGTGTTTAATAAGGATATTCGTGGTAAAGAGCTTTGTTGGCTAGACAGAGCTTTACCTTGCTGAGCTCTGCTCTGGCAGATGAGAAAGAGAAGGTCCCCTCCCAGCACGCTCCCTCCTTGCAGCCTGGCAGTGTGGTGGAGTAGGAGACGCAGCAGGGGTAGGGGGTGATACCTCTTTCTTCCCGACAAAAAAATAGCCACAAAATATCTTTACACAGTTGGCTGCAAGCAGGACACGGAGCCAGAATAAATGTACTGCTGCAGTAAGCCTAAACTCTTAAGTAAAAGCCAAAAATAAAGCAGCCTGCCTTACTTTTTCCACCTTACATAGCAGTTTCCAACCACATCAAGTGAAAAGTCTAGGTGGGTGTATAGTGTTTATCATCACTGAGTAATACACACTGCATTAGCTGGGACGTTTGTTTTGTACCTGACTACTGGTTCTAAAATAGTTTTAGTGAGGGCAGGAAAGATTATTTAAGTTTATATTGCCACTTAAGAGACAGGAGTGTGTTCCTGATTTGGGGAGGAAAGCTGGAAATATAAGGAATACTTTAATTTTTTTTTTTTTCTTTCCCCTTCTACTACAACTGTAAGTGGGTTGAAAGGCAGACTGTGGAAGTGCAGTATCCAGCAGTGCACTCTTACTTTCTTTAAGATCGTGTTGGAGTGGTTTCTGTGCCTGCATTCATCTGCAGCAGCGGCATCCTCCAGTATTTGAAAGTTGTTTACATAGGTGGTTGCAAAATTTTATGTCCAGAGCAACAAAAAATTGTAAACAGTTTCACATCCAAAACTGTAAGGTCACTGGTGCATGGCCAGAGATGGATTGAGGAGGTCCATGAAAGTAAGGTGAGAGGCACATTTCAAGTCTAGCCTTTCTTTTACAGCCTCTGCAAGTCAGAAATATACCAAACACAGACCCAGAGGATATGTGAGGGCTAGCATAAGGGGAATGCTGGTGCATCTGGAAGTGCTGGACAAAGAAAACCTTGTTACCTTGCGGTGCCTTAGCCTTTGATGCATTCATTTCAGTCACAGGATGTTCAAGTTTAGCCAGGAGCTGGCAGCCAGATGGACCGCGAGGCAGTTCACAGAGTGACTCAGTCTAGGCGAGCATGAGGAGTCATTCACATAAAGGTAACCTATTACAGTATTTTCACAGAATTTTTTTTTCCCTGGGTTTTCATGTTTTTGTGATAGTGCTTGGGTTTTTGTTCATGGTAGTTTTCCAGTTGATCACTGCTTCCTGCTTTCTCTTCTACTTGGTCATGCCTCTGCCTCGGTGGAACGGAGATAGAGGGCTTTAATTTGCCTGATCCAACGCCTGGCTGTTGTTGGTGGCCAGGCGGTCTTGCCTTTTCCAGGAGCTGTCAGGCAAAAGTATGGTCAACGTAAAAATTGTGACAGTATCCCTGTGTTTCCTCCCCACCTCCCCACTCCTTTGCCATCCGTGTTGGCATCGGAGGACGGAGGAGCACCTGTGATGTGTGATTTAAGGCACTCGTCCTGCTGCTCACTGCTTGGTGTGATCCTGTTTCTGCAGTCAGACAAACTCTTTAGGAACAACTGTTTCACTTGACCTTTCTTTCTAGAAAACTGTGGTCTTCGGGCTGTATCACATGGTGGTGATGGTGTTTTTTTCCTAAATGAAGGTAGGAAAAGCACTGTATTTATTTATGCCAGCTTTTCTCAAGAGGGAACTGAACAGGAAAGTTTCTCCTCTGAGTCATAGTAGACGGATTTCTCCTTTGGATTGAGATTTATCAGTTTCTTATCTTGTCATTTGATGCCTGCTAAATTGCTGTGAAAGCACCAGTGTGAGGAGCTAGTGATCTTTTTTAGGAGTAAAAGAAATTTAAAAAATGAAGGATTAAATGGTTTATTCTCTGAGGCTGAAATTACAGATATTAAGTGCTTTGTCTGTTTTATTGTTAGACAAACCATTATTGTTTGTTACAAGTCATTTATTTGAGACGGGCAAGAAGAAAGTCTGTAGCACCTTTTTGTTGGTAGAGATGAATTACCATGTTGTTTCTACTACTAATTCCTTTCCCCATACCTTTCTGCCTGCCTGCTGTCCCCCTCATTTGGGGCACAAGTGTTTGCCTCCAGTCATCTTAATAGAAACACCATGGTCTTGAGATAAATTTCTGCTTTTTCATACTCTATTATTATGATTTAGTTTATTTCTCTGGGTATGCAAAGATGAGAACAGCTTGCACAGAGCTTGTAAACCTAGCAATGAGAAGGGAGAAACTCAAAGAAAAATTATCTTCAGGAAGAGAGGAGAAAATCATTATGGTCCAGCTTCAGATGCCTCTGTGCCTCACATGAGCAGCAGGACAGTTTTGATCTTGGGGGCTCTGAAAGAAGCCTCAGGTGTCTGGATGCCTCAGGTGTCAGGATGCCTCAGGAGCCTCAACTCCCAGCTTGGACATCCAGGATGCCTAAAGGTGGGCAATGGGGCTTGTCCCTCTCTTCCTTACCCTCTATCCTCAGCATGGCATGCATCTCCAGCTGGGGATGGAGAGGGTGTTTGTTCTGGGATGGTTGCTTCAGGGATGCGTGTAGTTGGTTTAGTATCAAAGTAGTTTTAAAAACAACCAGGCAGGCAAGACAGCAGCTGCTGGTAAAATAACTTTGGGAAGGTGCCTCAGGAGGGATTAAGATACAATGCCAAAGCTATTAACTGGGAAGATGCTACCTCCTCAGCTTCAGGAGGTTTTGCCAGCGTTAAGGAGGAACAGATCAAAGGTTCCTCCAAGAACTGCCAAGAGTTAAAAAAACTCTTTAGGCAGAAAGTAGGCAGTTGTTCGAGAGCCACTCACCAGGATCAGACACCTGCCTGTACGTTTGCAGGAATCTCAGCTTCCCAGCAGCTCCTGGAACATGTATTGGCATGGGACTGAGCTAGAAGAGACAAATATCCTCTTTTGAGTCAGTTTTAGAAAACATTACGCTGCCTACCTTCTGTTAGTAGTAAACCATATTTTGATTTGAGAAAGCTGTTTCACTGGCATCAGCAGCCAATGGCACTCGAGGTCCCTGAGTGCTGCTCCTCAGAGCTGTGGTCACTGAGCCTCAGTGACCGCTGCTCCTCAGAGCTGTGGTCACTGAGCCTCAGTGGGCACTTTTGGAGAGGGAGAAAGGATGTGGCCACACTGGGGAGCATGTTTGTTGCAGCTTGCTGCTATATTGTACACTGACCTTTTTTGTTCACTGAAAGGCTGGTCAGGCTGCCCAGGAAAGTGGTGGAATCACCACTCCTGGAAGCCTTAAAAAAACGTGTGGATGTGGCACTTGGGGACGTGGTTTAGTGCTGAACACGCTGGGTTTAGGTTAGTGGTTGGACTTCATGATCTTAGGTCTTTTCCAGCCTTAAGGATTCTGTGATTCTATGACCCCTGCATACCCCAAGGGAAGCAGTAAATCCTTGCTGGCCCTTGAGAAGGAGGGTGCAATGAGACTTGGGCAGGTAAGGTCAGGCACCTCCCAGCCCTCCAGCAGCAGTGCTGCCTCTTTTGTCTGAGGCAGTTATGGCCACAGGTACCTGCACAGCCTTCAGCTTAAGGCATGTAGCTCCAGGAAGCCTGAGCTTTTGCAGTCTCCTTTCAAGTCTCTCCTGCCTTCTGCAAGGGTTTTAAAACTCTACTTTTCCAGTAAACAAGAGTCTCAGTCTTTGCCCTTGTGCTTCCTTTCCTATCCCCCTCCAAAAAAAAAGAGTTGCTTGGCCTCACTGGCAGACAGTCTCTCATAAATCTCTATGGGCCAAATGGTTCATAATTTCTTGCCCACTTTACCCCACCAAATATTTTTACATTGCTGCTATTATTTGCTGGTCTGATTTTGCTATCCATTTTCCCATTTTAACCCAAATATTTATCTAAGGCCTTTCACACATATAAAAATTCTCAATTTAGATGCATCAGTTTTGAAGAAGTCCATATCCTCTGCTTTGGGTATGGTTTGTCCCTCTTGACTTTGACTTCTCCCTGATAGAAATCTGTTTTGCAGAGGAATCTGTGGTTATTGGGTTGCCTCTTGCCTCTGCTCTCTTACTTGAAGCAACAGCCTCTGAATTTAGGAGGCTTAAACCGTGTCCTTTCCTGGACCTCTCCTGCCACATGTCATTTCTTGTATGTGAAGTTGTTTATTTGGCTAAGTGATGGCAGTCTCTGGCTTTTGTTATCTCTGCAGACGCATATGGTCCTGCTGATAGAGTCGTGTGTGTCTGCCTCAGATTTGTGGGCGACAGTGGCATGTGCAGAAAGAAATGGGTGGAGTTGGCCGTGCTGTACGGCGTGCAAGGCTCTGCAAAATCCCTATCTGTGGGAATTGCTAGTCAGCTCTTATCAGTCACGTCCCGATGCAGTGAGTTGTAGAAATCAAATTAACAGACGAGTCAATTGCTTACGTCAGTCAGAAGTTTTGCAGTGGGGATGATGTGATAGCCCAGGGCCCCTCACTGGGTAGCCTTCCTGGGTTTGATTACAAGGGCTCTAACAGAGTGAAAACCTGACAGTGCAGTTTCGTTTCTGTTCTGTTTTTTGGTTTTCCTTCTTTCTTGCTCAAAACACTTTTTCTCACTGTCATTTGGGGCAAGCAGAGCAGAGACTCTGTCCTTGCTATGAAAGTAGAGAAAGCTCTGCCCTCTTATTTTATAAAACAAGTTGTTGTGGCATACCACACAGTTCCTGAGATCACTCAGTAGCTCATTGGTCTGTCACTGTACAAGCATGCTAAATGACAAGCTAAAAAACAGAAGACAGTACAACAGTCCATTAAAATTCATATAGGATATCAAATATTCAAAGTAAGGGATGTAAAAAGAAGCCGCTTGCTGTAAATACTAATACCTGTATGTACATAAACGTAATGAAGAAGTGCTGTGCACCACCAAGCAGTGGACTGCTGCTGACAATTCCACAACTGCCTGGGAATCCTTGTAGTTATTTATTTCCACAGACTTGCTACCACTTCAGGGAAAGGTCTCCTTCAGAAGCTCCAGCCTGTCATGTGAGCCTCTTCTCCTAAACAAACACCATGGCTAACTTGAAATTGGAGGCAAGATCAATTAGTTTCAAGTTCTCAGTGTCACAGAGTAATGAGACATGATGTTATTCATTTCTTGTGTACAGGGCAAAAGCAATGGAGCTCAGGCCTAACATTTTGGAGAGCTTTTATTTATTTTTTCCTGTACTGCTTTCTCTGGAGTATTAACATCGTATGTTATGATATCCTCTAGTAATTCTTAACTTTCTTTGAAACTGCAAATGCCTATATCAGCAAACTGGGACTGAACTTCCCAAGCACAGGCAACAGGCAAGCTTTTAGGTTTTAAGGGCAGGACTTCTGAGTAAAAGCATCACAGCTCCTATCAGATCTTTCAACAACAAATCCCAAATTCAATTTCAGCTTCATTCCACCTTTTGGAAGAATATCTAGCTTTAAATGCAAAAACTTAAGGCAATGGAGAATCCACCCCACCTTCAAGTGTGTTTTTGAGAAGGTTAATTACCTTCGCTGTTAATATGTACACGCTATTCCTGCTGTGGTTTTGGGTTCCAAATACTTGGGCCTTGTTAAGGCTTTGTCTGCTAATAATATAGTCCCCAGCCTCCTCTACCCAAATCTGTAATAAATTAGTTTTCAAGGCTTTTGTCTGTAGCGATTCTAAAAATAATTTCTTATTGGAATCCAATTGAATCCAAGGGAAGCAAGGTGATAATCAAATGATGTCACCCTCACGTCTTGCACTGCATCTCACTGCCTGCCAAAACTAGCAACTGTTGCTATGTACCCAGGGGAAGGTGATACTCCCAGCCTTTTCTTGGTGCTGGAAAGCAGTCCTTTCCAGTGCTTGTCAGGTCTCTGGGAGCTGCTGACGTGTGTTCCAGGCTTTTCATTTTACCCTTATGTGTTGGAATAGTCGTGGAGAAACATGGATTGTGTCCTGTAGGATGCTTGGAATTTTTCCTGTTGCTGAAGAAGACCATTTCTATAAACCACTGCAAATCTGGAGGACTGATGTGATTTAGCCCATTAAGTGCCTGTATTGTAGTGCTTGGGCTGTGGGGTGGAAACCTTGCTGCAGCATGTGTGGTAATGTCCAAAAATCAGGACAATGGCATGACACCATGGCATTTCCCAGACAGTTTGTTTCTTTTTCTCAGTAGCTCCCCTGAAAACTTGGCTCATGTGACTCATCCCCCAGCTTTTTTCTAGGTACTTCCCGAAGTTAAAAATAGCTCACCAGAAGAGCAGAGGTCATTCTCATTTGACACGTGGGAGTCCAGGAGTTCTTTGATAACAAACCCAATCCCGTTGTCAGCAATAGGAAGGTGATGTAGCAGGTTTCTTCTCTCTCCAGCAAGGATCAACCTGAACTGAGGGATTCAGTATGTATCAGATGACATTCAGCACGTCACAGGGACTGGTTGTCAACAAGACTAGAGTTTTGGATGTTTTTTCCCATGGTCTCCTAGCAAAATATGCTGTTGGGGTGTCCCAGATCTGCTGTTGATGAGACTTCTTACTGGCAGTGTGTGCTCAAGAAAGGGTAGGTGCTCCTTCTGATGAACATGTGGTGACTATTAATACTTGCAGTATTTCCACTCTGGTGATGTTACCTCTTTCCTATTGGCGCTGCCCCTGTGCGAGGCACAGTCCCAGGTTTGCAGAGACCTCTCCAGCACACCCAGTGTCACACTGACCTGGTCCTCTTTTGGTCCGAGCTTGGCCTTACTCCTCTGTAATGGCCTTGTAGTTTGTGTGTAGCCACCAAATGTTGTGCCCTCCTCTGGCTCTGCCAGCTGGCCCCTTCCCCAGCGGGAGGGGAGCTGCAGATGCAAGGCTTCTCCATGCCTCCTTGTGTCCCCAGATGACTTCCATGCATCTAGGACTCTGGGTGGAAACCTGGGAGTGGAACAAGTCAAATGTTCATAAGACTTCATCCGGTTAGTGTGCCAGTGTGTCTTGGCAATCATTCCCTGCCCTGTCTGCATTTAAAAGGGATTGCTTACAGGTTTGGTTTTTTTTTTCATTTTGCTATAGTTGTTATCTAAACATGCAAGCTCTGTCTTTGTGGTTTTGGGCAGCAGAAGGGGGCTAAATCTCAGGCAGCCTGAGATACAATCCTGGACTTAATTTTTTATTTCAAACATGCATGGCTGCAAATAGCATTGTGCTGAGTTCCGGCAATGTCCTAATTCCGTGGAGGGAGTGGGGGACAGAGAGGGGCACAGCAGAAGAAAGCGCTCTGTGTTCACTGGCTGTGTACCAGAATGATGGGGTAGGGTTGAAGCACCGAGGCGTTTTATGGCGTTACAATTCCCAGGGACGCTTTCCCAAGCTTGTACACTGTCCCAGTATATAGCAGCAATCCAGAGCTAATTGACATGTAAGTGCCACGGGGGAGTGAAGTTATTTGAAGTTATTAAAGTTATTTTGGCTTTCACCAAGTGAAAAAAACCAAAGTTATCTAGGTGGAAAAAAGGAGAGGAGGGAAGAACTAGCAGGCTACCAAACTGTGACTCGTTCAGACTAGCTTGTGAAAGTATCTTGAGGTCATCTGCCCTGAAAGCCTTTGAAATTTGAAGACTATGGACTCTTGGCACTTTGCCGATTCCTTCTCCTCCTTCTAGCAGATTCTGCCTACAAGTTGCCCTTTTTTTCCACTTTTAAATACCCTGAATCGCAGAGCTTGCTCGTTTTCTTCATTCAGGTCTAAGGCCTTAAGGTCTGTGTTGAAGTAATGAAGAGGACAGTATGTACTGGTTGTTGGAGCCAAGGGAGAGGGGGTGTGGGCAGAGGGAAGAGATGACCCTGCTTCCAGGCTTTGGTCCTAATCCTGCAAACTTTTTCTCATGTGAAGAGTCCTACAGAGGTCAGCCAGACATTTTGCACGAACAGAGACTTATTTTCTATTTGGCATCATGCTCAAATTATGCTTAAAGTAGTCATAAAAACATGGCCAGAGTTTGTGATAAGGCGTGGATGGGGTGCTTTAAGCCAACTCAACAGGGAGTCTGCTGAAGACATGCATGGGATTAATTAAATAGAAATTTTGTGTATTTGGCGAGCGTGGCTGGGTTTGGCTAAACTGTAGGACTCAGAGAAAGTGTCTCCCTAAAAAGAATATATAGATGCAGTGCCAGCAGGGTCCACCATGCACTGCCTGGCATTGCCCTCAAGGAGGAAGGTTAGTCCAAGTGCACATGATCTTGCCAGGAATTATCTGCCCAGGTGGCCCAGTTCCCTGCATGCCAGTATCTTGTGCACTCCCGTGTTTGGCTGTCAGATCAGGAGGCAGCATTCTGAACCACCTCGTGATCGTGTTGGATTTGTGATTACATTGTTGGCTCTTGCAGTGGGAACCATTTGTTGGGTCCTGAAGGTGCAAAGCAGTTCCCCTGGTGCAGCCCTGAGCCAGGGCTATTGCTGACAAACATGACCTTGAGTAAACAAGCAAAAATTTCACCCTGTTGTGCTCTAATACCTTATGACTACATATAGGGTCTCCTAATACAGAAGGCCTTGTCAGGTAGCTGGAGTTGATTTCCTGGAGAATCAGCTTCAGTCCTTACTTTTCTGCTGGACAGATATTTTCTGGAGAATGCATATATTTCTTAGATTCTTCACTAAAATGCAACCTGTGACATGGAGTCCAAAGTGCCCAACACTTCTGCGGTGTTGGAAAAAAGATGCTCCTCTGTACGTAGAGCTTTAAGGTTTCTTGCCATCCTGACTTTTAATTGCTTTTGACACACTCATTTAAGGTCAGTGGGGCGGGGAAGGGACACAACTCTTCAGTGTGAGTTAAACAAGAGGAGCCCAAGTGCTGCCTGCTCCAGCTCATGCAGGCAGAGTGCCATGGGGGCAACAGCTGACGAAGATGGCAGCTGCTGCAGATGCAGGAAGAGACAAGTACCCAGCTGCTCCCTCCTGCCGCCTTCCCCCTGTGTTGACAGCATAGCTGTTTGTCCTGCCGAGTCCTTGTGTGGCTATCACAACCCGTCTCCCCGAAGACCTAGAGTATGGTGAAAGGCCAAGCTGCCTCCCAGCCTCTTCCTCCTTATTTATGTGTCACAGGAGGAAAAAACCTAGATGGAGATAGGCTGTTCAGGGTCATCCTGTTGTAGTTATGATGATGGCAACAATTCACAGCTGAAGCATTTGATTTGTTAACCTTATAAAAAGATGCCATTAAATACTGTATTTAGCTCCTCAGGGGAAGTAGCCTAGTTTCTTTTTCATTTTCCTTTTCTCATCCCTCTTTTAGCATTAGTGACTCAGCTGTCACTCTTCCTGCGGAAGGGTTGCTGGTATTATAGCTGTGATTGGATGGCACCAAAAACCCATTTCTGCTGAAAATAATTAATATGGTGCATTTTCACCTCAAAAAGAGCCTGTTACAAAACTACTAGAAGGTTTTCATTAACTTTTGCAAACTTTGAAACTTGCCTGTGAACAAAATTGGAAATTTCTGTATGTCTCCTCCTGTTTATCCTTGTCAACAAGGCAAAGTCTGGCAAAGGCTGGTGCATATCAACCCTACACAATGAGGGCATTCCTGTTCAAGCACACAAAGTAGTTCACATGCATTTAGATGCATGCAAAAAAAGCCCTTGCCAGGTGAGAATCTCACTTTGCGACAGGCACATGAGCAGATCCTCATGAAAAGAATTAGTTTCCACTAGCTCTGAAAAAAGTCAAACTGGAGATGAGTATGGACTCTTCCATCTCATTATTTTTTTCATTTCCCTTTTTCTAACCTTAACCAGAAAGTAGCCTGGTTCATATCTTTTTTTCTAGATATCCCATCTCCTCTAAACTTCAATCGTGGGTGTGGGTATGGGAAAAAAGAAGAAGGAAATAAAAAGCACAAAGCTAGTTAGCCCGTTTTATATTTTGCTTATCATCTCATATTGCAAAAATATTAGCAGACCTGTGATAATGTATGTACATCTCAGGGTGCTTGGTGTAGTGGGTCCTTTCCCTTTCCAAAGGAGGGAAAATATCCCCATAAGTATTTGCCATTGCTCGCTCTTTTTGCCCTCATCTATTCAACTGCAACTTGAAGGTGCTTGTTTCTTGTGTACTTGGTTATGAAAATGATACCTGGCATACTTAGGAGGCCTTGCATTCTTGAGCTATGAATGCTGTGAACAGTGTCCTAAGAAAAAGATGATGTACAAAGGCATCCTCATTCTTGGCGTTGTCCTTTAAAATTTGCCCTGTGTCTTGAACATGTAGGTGTTGAAAAAGGGCTTACTTCAAGCAGTGTACTTCCACTAATAAAATTCAACAGTTTTCCCCTAAAAACCAAATATGACCAGTGTCCACCCAACCTGTGTGGGATCTGGGATAGTTTCTCTAAGAAGCAGAAAGTTATGTGAGAGAGAATGTATCTGGAGGAACTGTAGGGCCATCTCAGAGTCCATACAGCTACTGCAACCCCAAAACACATAGCTTTTGATTCATCATGTCAAAACTTTAAATTTTCCATAATACAGGATGGTGTCTGTGAAGTCACCTCGAGGCCTGTCCTGAATGGCAGGGAAGACAAGGCTGGTTTGTGCTAGAAAATGGAACCAAAACAAGTCTCTTGATTTTTTTTTTTTTTTTTTTTTTTCCTGGAGCATCTTTATTGAGTTAGTGCTTCTTTGTCTGCCTGTTGAGGCTGTAAACTTTCTGATGCAAGTGTCTTCTACTGGTGCAGTCCTTCCCACACTTGGAGCTCAACCAGGCTGCATTCTACAGGATAGATAATTCTTGGCCTAGTACCTGGTGATGACTCTTGCTGTTGACACAGTCAAGGTCCTGAAACCAATTGCCCTGTGGTTCCACAGCCGCTTCTGAAAAAGGCATGTATGGAGCAATACAAGGAACCCATCATGGCCTGAGTGTTGGCCTCAGGAGGGATTACTCATGTGTACAGGTTCAAATCCAGAACATGAAAAGGCTCCTCCACTCATCATTCTGCTATTCAGGCTCTGGTGTTGGGGTGGGGCTTGAACAAAGCATCGAGTGCTGAAGCATTTTGATACAGTCTGGCTTTAGGCTCAACATTCAGCACTTGTGATTATGATTGTATTGATGACCATGGTCTTATTTTCTCCATTTAGGTAAACAGCTTTAAAAAAACCCAAAGATGACTTTCATGCTTGTGCATTTACCTGGATTGTGAGGTTTCTGGGATGGTGCTGCTTCCAGTTACATGTGAAACAGGAATGTCCTGCTTGCTGTAGCAAAGGGCTGATTCATTGGCATTGTAATAGGTGTCATATTCCCTTTTGTCAGCTCCTCGGGTGTATTTTGCCCCTGCAGTAAACAGAAAATAAATTTTAAAAATCCAGTAGAACCAGTAACATGCAAGTTGTCTGAGTGAGGTGAGGTGAGGTTCAATGAAAACTAAAACAATTCATAAGTGGGGTTAAGTGAGGCTGGGATGAATGCAGAGAGGTAGAGTTTGGTTTGAGTGTGGAGGAGCTCTCTTAAGCTGCCATGCCCTAGGGTGCACTGGGAGTGACTGTCCCAAAACCTTCCTGCTAGAGGATGAGGTCTACCCCCACCAGCAGAGAGGGTCAGGTGCTCTCAGACAGGAATGGGAAGACAGGCTGGTGGGCCTGTTTGGTGGAGGTGCCCATTTCTCCCCATGACTCCCAAGGTTTCTCCCCACTAGCTCCAGGTCTTACCTGGAGCTTCCCAGATTTTAAGTCTGCAGAAGAGCTTTTTCCATAGGGAGGGAAAAAAGAATCAAATGCTGTCAACTTGGAGATTATGTCCAGGGCATCACAGCACGGAAACTAAAGCCGCGTGCCTTGGTGGTGAGTTTCTGGGCAGGCCTGGTTTTGGGACTGAGTGCCCTGATGCAGTGCATGAGTGGAAGTCAGATCAAAGAAGGGGCTAGGGAAAGTCTTCTGAAATAAACCCACCTTGCTACTGTTCCTGTAGAAATGGTGTGGTGGTGGATATTTTTGTCCTCCCATGTCATCTGGCATGGCATGAGCTTTGTTTGTGTATAAAGAAAGCAAGTCTGTATGATTCTTCAAATATACTCCTAAGTGCAGTGTTTAAAATATGTTTCCCAGTGCAGAGGGAAAATATAGGAATCTATGTAACCAAGAGGCCAGGGAGGACCCATGTGTTTTTCTCAGGACGAAAGCAGAATGCACATCAGAATACATCAAAAGGAAAACCGATCACTTTCTACTTTCAAAAGGCATTAATATTTTACAGCTGCCATTACATTTTGAAGAGTGCTCAGGTATTTATTGGTAGCTATCCAGTCCAGAGTCGTGAAGGAGGAGATACCTGTTTTTCAAGTTGTTCTGTTCGCTTATCCCTTGTCTCCTAACTCACACCCTGTCCACACCAATGCTGCAGTAACTCAGTGAATATCTGGAGTTGCAGTTGGGTGTTCCCACACGAGCTGCCCTTTGTGAGGCTCCCAAGGGTTTTTTACCTGTAAAAGTCAGCATGTCAGACCCACTGAGAGCCACACTTAAGTGCATCCCCAGCTTCCCCCAGAGCTCAGGTCTGTGGAGCAGGACCATTCCCTTTGCCACCTCAGCTGCCAACTGAAGCACATCGTATTTTGAAACGCTGTTGTTTTTTTTTTTTAAATCAGATAGTATCTTCTGGTTCAATAATAAAGTAATTATGTGCTTAAAATAGCACAGGAGAAGGTCCTGTTTCAGATTAGTTGGCATAGCAGAAGTGCTGGGGGCTGGTTTGGAGGTTGCTTGTAGTCTTCCTTGCGAGAAGGTCTCGGGTGCCTGTGCTGGCTTTTGAAGGGCTTGCTCAGGCATGGTAAAACTCAGTCAGGTGACACCATATCAGATCTATTCCTCTCATCAGTCACATGTTTGCTGTAACTGTCACCAGATTCACAATTTAGTGTGTGCAGCTCAACGCTTCCAATTAATCCAGGCTGGGTGTTTAACAAGCTATCATTTCAGAGCTAGCACTTCGCAGAGCCACATACAGGGCAGCCTTGAGCTTGGGTTCCAGGAGCCCTGGAACGCTCTCTCCACGCACATGGATTTTACTCTTCCCCTGCCACTGTGTGGTGGGAGTTATTGCTGGTTTAGTTGCATTTCATAGGCTTAGGAAGTGTTAAAAAAAACCAACACATGACCGCAAAAGATTTCAAAAAATAAAGATTTATAATAGGTGATTCAGCAGTGAGAGGCTTTTGTGATCTTCCATGGGGAAGCTACTATTTTTAGTGAATTATTATAAGCAGTAGCATCACTCACATTTATTTATAAAGGCATGAAAGAACGCCCATACGTGTTTCTAAATAGTCAATGTATAGTAACAGCCATATGCTGAGAATGAGCAAAAATAGAATTGAGCACTCTGGCTTCCACAATGCTGCGTGAGAGTTGTGCTGGGATCTTTGCATCCAAGAAATGAAAAACAGAGGCTTTTTTTTTCCTAGATCTTCTTTCTAGTAATACAACCCCAAAGCCTTCATGGTGAAAGTCTGCCTCGCAGTAAAATTGCATTGTTTTCATTGAGGTCTAATTGGGTGACCACTGAGGTTTGGGAGGACTCTTCCAGTAGCTTCAGCAGCTGGTGGATTGGGGCTGTGCTGACAGGAGTAGCTGTTTTTGTGGGAGTTGCTGTTATGTGCAGTGTTCAGGTTGATTAGCTGTGTGTGCCTGCACTTCTCTTGGGGCTCTGTGGCGTGGATGAGAAATGCAGCGATGCTGTGCTGAAGGAGCTCCGCAAATATAGCATGGTGTTATTTCCAAAGTTCCTACAGTGGCAACATTTCAAATGCTGGAGCTTGCCATTGAGAAATTACAGGAAAAAAGAAGGATGTTACCTGCTGGTGATACCACTTCTAAACAGAAATTACAACTGTTTTGATCTGGCTCTGCAGAGACCCAGCCATGTGTGTCCATTGCAGCCCCTTTTTGTATGCATCTCCTTGGGTTTAAGTTCAGTAAGGGGCAACATCTCCCATTTTCTTGCTGACTCTGTTCATGTCCCAGTCAAGCCTGCGATGAGTTGCCTTGGTATTTCACCTTACAAGAGCAATGCCTCAAAGTAAATTCTTGCTCTTAATTAAGTTAAATCCTTTTATTTAAATCAGCTGTGTTTTTGGGTTTTGAGCAGCCGCAATATGAAGCGGGTGGAAGGGACTGAAAAAGGTGCTTCTTGACAAGGTGCCCTAGCGAGCTCTCAGTGACAGTGCCTACCTCCTGATTCCCAAATCCTATTCTAATCTGGAAGAGCATTGCCATAGCATGCAGAGGATAACATTTTAATTTTTAGGGGAGTCCCTATAGCGAAGATGCTGAGGTGCCTAGCTCCTGACACTCGGAGAGGTTGCTGGAGAGCCTGACCTTCTTTCTCCACAGCTGCATTAAAGTATCAGCATTTTCATTGCACTCTGCTTCCTGTCTCTCAACAGCCAGTATAAAGGACAACCAGCATGCTTTACTCACAGCAAAACAAATGTTATTTATTAGAGTCCTCATGTGGTCAGAGCATGTCTGACTGTAAAATAACTGGAGATTTTTCTGCTAACTGGAAGCGTGGTGCTCTGAGGCAATTTCCAGGCAGTGTATATTTTCAGCTAAGTTTTATTTACGTCAGCGTAGCAATTTGCAATATCACTCTTTGCAAAGAGCGAGGCAGTGGTTGTTTTAACTAGAATTAATTTTTTTACTTTTCTTACTATTATTTTTTTTTTAGGAAAAACTTTCATGACTCAATTCCCATAGGTCCATGCTTTGAGATGCTTTCCTTTTCAAAGAGGAGGGCATAAACCCCCTTGGTGGGCAGGCTTGCCTCCTGCCTTCGTGGCCAGCGCAGCTGGGGAAGCGTGGTGTGCGTGTCGGGGAAGGTTTGTTTTCCCTGTGCTGATCACTTTCTCCTGTCGTAATTTGGCACGGCGCGGTGCCTTGCGTGTGGGACGGAGGCAGATCTGTGTACTGCTCTCCTATCCGAGCCGGCACATTTCAGGGGATAAACCTTTGCTGGACTTACTGTTCTCCCAAGGAGCTTAAATCCCTCAAGGCTCTGCTCTTCTGGGGTGGGGGACAATGGGCAGAGGTGCAGGCAGAACTAATCACAGCAGAGGCCTCTTCTAGTGTTCCCCTACCTCCAAGGTCAGAAAACTCCTTTGAAGAGAGGATGAGGAGGGGAAACCACAGAGCTACCTTTCAGATGCTGGGCTGACTTTCTTAAATTTGTGGGCTATTTTTTTTTCCCTCTTCCTGCAGGAGGGCATGCTTGGGTAGGGCTGAACCTGTGTCACCCCACATATCCAAGAGTGTGAGGATGGTGGCCTTTGCCAGCTGGGTGTGAAGGGGTGTCCTGCAGGACTCTGGTGTGCTCTGGCTGCCTGCTTCTGCTGAAAATCTGGTGGGATTTTTGGGAGCTGCCTTGGGAACATGCAGATGATACCAAACATCAGGCATCAAAACCACTTTGGGTGTCAGAAAAGATTTCTTTTTCTGTGTGTAATTTTCTTAATGCTTTTTTTGTCCCTGCAGGTTTCATAATTTAGGGAAAATGTAACAATCTGGAACACATGATACTTGGTTTAATATGGAAAAAGAGGTATATCAGGACAACATGGCTGGATAGATATTGTTGGAGAGCTCTCTTTCTGTTTTAGTTTTTGCTTTTTCTGTGTCTGCAGAGCACCTTCACTACTTTATTAAATAATATACTTTTTTCTGGTTTGCAAAAACTCATGGGAAAGAGGAAGAAATTCTGAGACCTCTTTGGATTTGGGATTTCAAAGCTCTTTGAGAAGAGTAGCACTGCAGCCTTACAGAACTAGGCAAAAAGGGACGGTATGGAACCAATAGATTGGTACTCCCTAAAGATCAACTTGCCTAGGTTTGCAAATCCCTCTCACCAGGAATTCCCTCATACATGCACACAATCAGCAACTTTAATTATTTATAAGTTTGAAGCTACTGCATCTGTTTTCTTGTTTAGTTGCAACTGAATCTCCTTGGGGACTTTAAAGCAAACAAAATGTAAAATGTGAAATATAAAATGTGATTGTCCCACTCTGCTCTGCACTGGTACAGCATCCCCTTTGGTCCTGTGTTGGGCACCACAGTGTAAAAAAGACATTGAGCTATTAGAGAGCATCCAAAGGAGGGCCACAAGGATGGTGAAGGGCCTTGAGGGGAAGCCGTATGAGGAGCAGCTGAGGTCACTTGGTCTGCTCAGGCTGGAGAAAAAGAGACTGAGGGGAAACCTCATTGCAGTCTGCAACTTCCTCATGAGGGGAAGAGGAGGGGCAGACACTGATCTCTTCTTTGTGGTGACCAGTGGCAGGACCCAAGAGTATGGCATGAAGCTGTGCCAGGGGAGGGTTAGGCTGGATATCAGGAAAAGGTTCTTCTCTCCGAGGGTGGCTGGGCTTCCCAGCGAAGTGGTCACAGCATCACTTGTCTGAGTTCAAGTGTTTGGACAATGCTCTCAGTCACATGGTGTGACTCTTGGGGTGTCCTGTGCAGGGCTGGGCATTGGACTTGATGATTCTGATGTGTCCCTTCCAACTCAGCATATTGTGTGATTCTATGACTCAATGAAAACTGGTAGTTGAAGCAAGTTTTGAGTTACTTCATGAGAAGGCACAGACACTGGTCTGGACAGGTGGGCAAAATGTGTTGAATTATTCACAGACTCCAGTTTCATCCACCACCAATGCATCACCAATGCAAAAAAAAAAAGTAGTTTTATTTTGGTTTTCTTGAAGAAATAATTTTTGGTGGATGCTGTCTCTAGGGGTGTTCATCCCAATTGAGATTTGTGTGACAACATTTTGAGCAAGATGGCATAAGCTGAAAACTGAAATTCAAGTGAGCAAGCAGAGCCATGGAGAAGTTGGACTCCCTCTCCCTGTTCAGCCAGAGGCTTTTAAGCTGGAGTTATTTTCATGGCTTTTTTTCAGTGGTATTAGACCTGATGCCTTTCTTTACTGCATGGCTACCAGACAACTTCATATGGTGAAGTTAAAACATTATATATGTTAATACAGGATAAAATAAAGTGTAATTCTCCCAAGTGAGCATTAGAGGCATTTATGGGTCTGCAGACAGTGTTTGTTTTTCTCCCACCATGTCCTAATATCCCACTTGTTAAACTACTGCTTTTGATTTGTAGCCCTAACTTTACAGTTTAGGAGCCCATATCTGAAATAGCAAATTCGCTACTCACTACAAAACACTGAAAGAAAAACAGACCAGTGTGTAACTTGGACTCGTCAGCCAGCAGCTGCACCTCATCTTGCTAATCTTTAGGCTTTTTTTTAAAAAAAAAAAAAAAAAAGAAGGCAAAGACTTTTAAGAGTTAAGTTACACAACTCTCATTTTATTTTTAAAGCGAGTGGATTCCTTGTTGCGTTGTCGAGGATGATAAATTGATAGCACATGTTGCTTCCAGACAAAAAGGACTCTGTACTGCAGTGGAAGCACTTGCAGCTGGTGTCTGAGTTAGTGGACAGGCTCTGCAAGGTAAACATGCCGTGGAAGAGGCTGAAAGGGGCACAGGGAGGGGGAATTTTTGCCATTTTAAAGGCTCAAGCATTTGCTGCTGTTCTCTGACCGGGTCTGAGTGTTGAAATAACATGTGGTTCCAGCCTCCTTGGGAGACTCATTCAGTTGTTTTTATCAAATGAAGGATACGGCACTTTGGAAATGTGAGTGTCCTCTCTGTCAGCTTGCCCGTTCGCAGTCTTATCAAAACATTGAGAGAGTGTAATTAGGACATGGTAGCTGATCTCAGGGCTTTTTCTTGCAAGCAAAATGTAGCTGGATCCCTTGAGGAGTATTAACCGAATAAAACACAGTGCAGTGGTTTAACATTTGTTGAAGTGGAGAGCATAGCCCTGAGTTTGGGAAAAGTGCTGTAAGTTATGATGTTGCTGCCCTGGCTATTATGGGCACCCAGCTCATCCCTTCTCCTGGTGCCATCAGCCTAAGCCAAGGTAGGACAGCAGCACTGCTTGCCTGTGGCACTGCACCACCCTCTGCTCACACCAGTTCTGCCCAGTCTCCTGTGTTCCTCTGCCCTGAGACTTCCTTGTCTCCAGGGACAGTCCCTCTTCCATGCAGGACCACTTTCAAAGGGGACTTCAACCCATCTAGTCTGGCCTCAGGGCACTACATGATGCTCTAGATGTTATCTGCAGGAACCTCAATCTTCTGGCTTTCAGTAGAGCACATGACATTCTTCAAGTCCAGTATAAATAGTAACACTAATAAAGGGAGGAGCTCATCATATTTCTTTTTGCTCTGCTTGAGTAGAGTCCATATGTTGTACCCATCGGTGGTATCTGAGCTGTCTGCAGCCTGGCTAGTATCGATCCCATCTACATATGGTCTCCAGGACAGATGATGGAAGTTCCTTTATAGATCTTTTAAAGTTTCTCATTGCATTTTGGCATGGAAAAATGTGTTAAGTTTCCGTCATCATGGCCTAATTCATCTCCCACGTAAGTCAAAGACAAATCCCCATTAATTTCATCAGCAGTGGGTTCAAATGATAAACTGTATTTTCTTTGCTTCCCCACCTCCTTTGTGGTTTGTTGCATGGTCATATACAAGTAACACATGTGGTTGTGAGCAACAGTTGTTCCCATATACTTTCCTATATTTTAAGCAGATGGGAATATTTTTTGACAGCTCAGAAAACAGGTAGAAAATACAGTTATTTCCATCCAGATTGCTGCCTGGTAGTACAGTGCAACAGCCTTTACTGATGTGAGTTGTCAATCCTGGTGGCTTCTGTAGCAAAACTTGCAGGAGAAAGGATAATAGGATCCAGCCCTAATTTGATTTGGCCAGGCATCCAACAGAAGGAGAAACCGAAAAACTCAGATACTGTTGCTGAAGAGGTTAATGGGGGAGGTTACATGAAAGAAGTGGGTTTTAAGGCAGTGCTTGAACAGAGGGTGGAGATGGGGTACACAAAAATAAATTAGCCCATAATTATGCTTAAGAAAATCTTCCTGCAGAAGAAAAGCAAAGAAAAACAGAAGCAGGATTATAAGTGGCATAGTGCATAATGTAAAGGAAAACAAACTGCTTGGATTTTTTATAACCACCAATTTTCAATGCAGAAGGATTATTACATTCTTTTATTATTTGTTTAAAACCGACACTGAGCAAAAAGATATAATAAGAAGAAAATTACACATGTGCACATACATATCCACACACGCAGGAGTCCTCATCCTGAAAGGTGCCTCAGTCTCACAATTTTACCATTTAGGATTTTTCATGGTTTTAGGCCAAATAGTTTCATACTACGGATACCACCAGCAGAAATAAGCCCTTTTGTAAGAATACTATAGGCTGAAAACTGTTAGCTGCTGGCACTTTGGCTGAGTGTTTTTATATCTGAAGCTGTGCATGGCACGCCACCTCGGGTGTTTCTCCTCTGTGTTTTCTAAGATTTATTTTTCGTTAGCAGGAGTCACGATGCCATGTATTCTTATACCCAGCATATTATGTGGGGAGCAGCATGGTTTGTATGGCTTTTGAAGCCTGGCTTGGTCTTTGCATGGAGAAATCCCCATGCAGATGTTCTCACAAGTGGCTGTCCATGGAAGTTACAGGGAATGAGAGTGAGAGCTACCTGCAAAGATGCAGTACAAGCTGGAATATCAACAAGTGTTATTTAAAAAAAAAACATCAGTTCTCCCGCCAGTTTTACAGGGAGAAACCTGAGGAAGTAAGGAGTGGTGCCTAGTTATTAGAAGTTAAACTGTTGCCAGACTCAAAATATGGCTAAAATGTCGTCAGTTAAACAGTAAAAAGCTTTTTCCCTCCTTAGACTGAAGAATTATTACGGTGCAACTCAATCCACCATATTTTGATGGCATGATAGTCCCTCAGAAATGGACATGTTTATAGCTGAGGCACTGACCCAAACTTCCCTTGAGCATGTCAGCAAAGTCTGATCAGCTGCTTTGTGTAAATTGTTTAAAACATAACAGTTGCTGTTTTGAAGCATGGTCCATATGATTTCTCTTTTCATTAAGTGATAATCACAACCACGTCTGCTGTCTGCGTGCAAGAACTTCAGGCATGTTTTCCATTTCACAATCTGACAAAAACCACAATGCTCAACAGTGGGGAAAGAAAGGCATTTTGTACTGAAAAGAATTGTTTTTAAAAAAGCTGGGCTGTACTTCTTTGTATGCGTCTCCAGTTTATTTATGTCAAGCATCCATTTATCCTAAGGATGCAAATGTTGAGGTGCTGGTGAATGATTTGTTGATTGATTCATTCTTTGCCCATTTAAATCTGGAGTTTCTTCAGTGTTTTGTAAACGAAGGACATTTGTTCTGAATGGTTTGATTGTGTTACGGTCTTGCTATGTGTTTTTAAAAAATGTTGATAGGACAAATGTGATTTTATCCTTTTCATAGATACACCTGGTAATTGCCAAAATTTAAGAAGAAAGAACTCTGCAACTCTTTAAGCTTAGAGGAATAGCACAAGGGGTTTTCAAAGGAATATGGGATAGCTCCAAAAATCTTTTGACTTCCACATGGGAAAAAAATATTGGTTTGCCAAACCTGGAAGCATTCACACTAACAAATACTATTTGCTTTTCCTTTCTTTGATGCATATTTTAAGCACAAGATCAGCAGGATGAGAGGGGAGTGGGATTTTCATCTCAGTTCTTTTAGTTTAAATCTGGTGCTATTTCTCTGGGGGTACCGTGGGCTGGTTTTCTCAGCCTCTTTCTGGTTCTGAGGTGATTATCGTTGGGTTGAGCCAACGTGGTTTTTGGGCAGTTCCATGTTGCTGGCTGGTGCAAGCAGGTAGGATGCAAGAGCAGACTGTGTGCAGGCTCCCATGAGAGCACTGTATTTCATAGCATCCTGTACAGCACGGAGTATCCAGCTATATTCAGCAGCTTTGTACAGCTCTGTATCCAGCAGCTTACAGGGACAGGGATATCGTTGCATACTGTGTCACATCATGTTTTGAAGACTGTGAGGATTCTATAGTGAGGGGACAGCTGGCCAGCTACTGCCGTACGGGTGTAATTCTGGTGCCTCTAATCAAGAGAGAAAGTACAGCTTAGTCATGCACAGAGTGCCTGTGGGAGAGGAGCAACAGCACTTGCAGTTTTCGCAAGAATTATTATAACAAATATACAGCACACGTGCCCATGAAGAATTAAAAAGACATTTGCAGAGGCTGCAATGAGTGTGACTACCCCTCCAGCCAGATTTTTGCTGTGCCTTTGCAGTTTTTATTTCAAGGAACCGATGGCAAGGTTACTGATAGTAGTAGTTTGTCCTGAGTCAAAAGTAAGAGAGAAACATCTAGCTCCTTTCTAGCAGGAATGTCACACTCCTTTTCTTAGGATGAAGCTTTTAGGGGTGTAGAGATGGGCACAAGGAATGCACAGCTAGAGCAAGCTTGGGGCTTGCTTTACAGCAGCACTCCAGCATGCCACAGTCACACTCCAGCCCTCCCATATCCAGCACCAGAGAAATCTACCAAGATGTCCAGGAGGGTCCAGTGATTTTATTCATGTTTCTATTACCATGGGATGTTGGTTTAGTGGTTGAGATTTGGGTTGTAAAAGAAGTGGGATATCGGTCTTGACGTTTTGTTTTGTTCCTTTCCTGCAGAATTCGATCCGGCACAACTTGTCACTCCACAGCCGATTTGTCAGGGTGCAGAATGAAGGCACTGGGAAAAGCTCTTGGTGGATGATCAATCCAGATGGTGGAAAAGGCGGCAAGGCACCCCGGAGACGCGCTGTGTCAATGGACAACAGCAACAAGTACACCAAGAGCAGAGGGCGGGCAGCAAAGAAAAAGGCAGCCCTGCAGACCGCCCAGGAGACGAGTGAGGACAGCCCTTCTCAGCTCTCCAAGTGGCCAGGGAGTCCCACCTCCCGCAGCAGCGATGAGCTGGATGCGTGGACAGATTTCCGCTCCCGTACAAATTCAAACGCCAGTACGATCAGTGGCCGCTTGTCACCAATTTTGGCAAGCACCGAGCTCGATGATGTTCAAGATGACGATGCTCCACTTTCTCCCATGCTGTACAGTAGTCCATCGAGCTTGTCCCCATCGGTAAACAAACCATGTACTGTGGAGTTGCCTAGGTTGACTGATATGGCTGGGACAATGAACTTGAATGATGGACTGACAGATAACCTCATGGATGATCTCTTGGACAATATAACGCTCCCTCCCTCCCAGCAGTCACCCACAGGAGGGATAATGCAGAGAAGTTCCAGTTTTCCTTATGGTTCCAAAGGTTCAGGGCTGGGCTCCCCGTCAAGTAGTTTCAACAACGCTGTGTTTGGGCCATCATCCCTGAATTCCCTCCGCCAGTCTCCCATGCAGACAATTCAGGAGAACAAGCAGGCCACCTTCTCTTCCATTTCTCATTACAACAACCAGACGCTGCAGGATCTCCTCACCTCTGATGCACTTAGTCACAGTGATGTCATGATGACACAGTCTGACCCACTCATGTCACAAGCCAGCACAGCTGTGTCCGCCCAGAATTCCCGCAGGAATATAATGCTCCGCAATGACCCCATGATGTCGTTCGCCGCGCAGTCCGGCCAGGGCGGTCTGGTCAATCAGAACCTGTCCCATCACCAGCACCAGTCCCACAACTCCTCTCTTAGTGGCAGCCGTGCCTTGTCCAATTCCATCAGTAACATAGGCTTGAGTGACTCCAGCAGCTTGGGATCCACCAAACATCAGCAGTCACCTGTCAATCAGTCTATGCAAACACTTTCTGACCCGCTGTCAGGCTCCTCTTTGTACTCCTCTAGCGTGAACCTCCCGGTCATGGGACATGAGAAATTCCCAAGTGACTTGGACCTGGATATTTTCAATGGGAGCCTGGAGTGTGACATGGAGTCCATTATCCGCAGTGAACTCATGGATGCCGATGGGCTGGATTTTAACTTTGATTCCCTCATCTCAGCTCAGAACGTTGTCAGTCTGAATGTGGGGAACTTCACTGGTGCTAAACAGGCTTCATCACAGAGTTGGGTACCAGGCTGAAGGATCTTTGAGAACAGGGAAAATGGGCAAACAGGTCAGTGCCCCATAGATGTGGTAAAATAATTGGTTCCTTAGTTTTATTGGAGTTTGCACCAAACCCCTAGTAGTTAGTGCGCACTAATAATAGTAATTTGCCTTGTGATGGCTTGCTGTATGTTGGTATGCAACAGGCACAACCAAGAAACATGGAGGTGTGGAGGGAAACAAGGCTAAGCTATAAAAGCTGTTCGACTGCAACACTGTCAGCACGCATCTGGTGCTCAGCGTCCTTCTTAATTTAGGCATGAGAAATGTTAATGACAAATCAGGCAAACCAAGGTGGAATATTTGTGGGTTTTAGGAATAGCTGAGCTCTAACTCGTCTTCTTTGAAGTCACAGCAGATGGATTCTTTCTTGCAGTTGATGCCACATGTTTCCAAGCAGTGCTGCACAGGGATGGGGCAAGGGGCTCTGCAGTCAGTGGAGCAATGTTGCTGTGGGGGAGGAGGAAGAGTGTCTTTGCAAGATCGGAGCACTCACTGGGGATCAGGTGTGTGGGACAGATCTGGACAGAATCAGAGTTGTGCTGCTGCTGTCATATAGCAACACTAGCAAAGTTGTTTGGGTTTGCTTTTTCTTAAAATTGTATTTCTTGGCCGAAAAAAAGTTATCAAATGGAGGAATTATATATTGGTGGCATCCTGGTCTCAGGAATGTCCTGGCCTACTTAATGTTTTAAGCATGCAATAATTGTTGTTCTCTCCCCCCACCCCTGAATGGGGTAGATATATTTTTCTTTTGGACACCTCCAAGAGAATATCTGTAGGTTTGGGTTCTGACATAGGTGTTTTTTAAAGATTGATATGTTTTTTTTCTGTTGCTTATTTTCCACAGCTGGGGACTTGTAATCATTGTTTCTGTCATCCTTTTGTGATTCTGCAGGCTCCTGCCCATACCTCTGCCTGCTCACACATACCTATTCCCTGACTCATAGGGCAGGTGCCACACAAAGTGCCCTTTCTCCTTTGTTTATTTATTAGTATAAGGGAGTAAATTTCAAAATATAGTAGGATAAAAGGTTAGCTATAAGTTATTGAAAGCATTCTGTTAACTTCAGAATAGTATGTAGAGCATCTCAGTGGTGAGGTTAAACAAGGCATTCATTCAGTTTACAGCTTACTTCCAGCTTTCTTATTTTCCAGGTGAAGGATGGAAAGAAGGAGTCAGTGTCCTTTGACTTTACAGTGCATAATTTGCCCCTTTCATCTTTAATTGCATTTTCATTCACTGTTTCACAGTTAGATGTTCAAGGGGAAGCTTTGTGGTAGGTAAGCAGCAGTGGTGAACCTCCTGAATGTTTTCCTGTTTCCTGTGTGTATGGAGCACCTCAGTTGTGCTGTTACCTGCTATCTGTGAGGGAGAGCAAGGCTGCCGAGCCATCCTCCTCCCAGTCAATCTGCAAAGCTGCTGTGCTCCAATGGAGTGGTTGGTGTGCACAGTCCTTTCTCTGTCAGTGGACGGATTTCCTCTGGTTCTTCTCACTCTTAGCAAGAGCACTGCAATGCACAGGAAGGAGATGGGCTGCGGAGATGGGCTGTAGAGGGCTCTGCATCCCACTGACCCTGAGCAAGGCAGCAACTTGGCAAGGCCAGGGCTACAGATGAATTTTGGGGTTTCTTCAGTTCCAGTACTGGAGAATTTAGGAAAAGAAAGAGGGGGAAAAAAGAGAATTGATTCAAGGATGAGGAAGCAAAAATTTGCCGAAGGTCGTTCTTGCTGACCAGTTCTCTCTTCCTTCAGGTGCATGAGCCGCTTGGATTTAAAATCCTGCTTTGCATGATGTAAAAAAAAAAAAGACTGTGGGAACTTTATTGCTGTGCAACATCCAGCAGTACAATCTGTCAAATGGGGGCTGAAAAATAGATATTATTGACAGTTTTGCTTGACGCAGGCAAATAGGGCAGCCTCCTGCTTCCATAGCTTCACGTGCTGCGTGTAGGTAGCAGCCGCCGCAGGGGGACTTCCGTGGGCAGCGTGGAGGAGACACAGCACCCCACCTCCTCACTGATGTTTCCTGCTGCCTCTTCACCCCGGCCTCTGGCATCCACGGAAAGCATAGCTGCCGTGATCTTTTTCAGGCTGCTTCCTCTGAATAAAGGAACTGACACATCTGTGTGAGCGGAGTCTCATTGCAGAGGACAGATTTATTAACGAGACAGCTCTCCTTGGCGGATTACTGTCCAGTCATCTGTGGAAGCCTCTCTCCCTCTCCCTGACAAGTGGACCGGCTGCTGCAGGGTGCCTCCGGTATCAGGTGCAAGTGCAGATGATTTCTGCTGAGCTGGTTCATCATGCACCCTTCCTCATCTGTTAAGCAGTGCTGTTCGAGAGTTGGCCTCCCTATGAGCATCTCATGTTTTGATAGGGGCTTCTCGCATGACATCAGATGCAATAGTTCTGAATTGCTTTTCTCAGTTACTTCTCCACTGTAGCAATAGAGATCCCTGAATTAAAACCTTCTCTCAGCAATGTTCATGACCCCAGTAATGAATCTTTACAAGCCCAAAGACAGGGGAAGGCTTTCGGCAGAACAGTCTGGCAATTGCTTATGCTAAATCCGTTTCACAAGGGTGGCCAGGTGTGTTTTGCAGGCAGGCAGAAGCAGTTACAATGGATTATTGGCATACCCAGGAATACTGAGTGCTATGTTTTCTATTAAAAATAAGAGAAACATTGGAGTCAGTTTTCAGGAAGAAAAGAAAGAAGGCAAATACAAAAGTATTTAATTTATACGTGCTTTTAGGTATAGAGGGAGGTTTACTTTGGAAGAAAGTCAACTACAATTTCTTCATAGGGAAATTAAAAAACGCCTGCGGGGGATGCCACTGTCGCAGGTTTAGTGGCTGTGCACGTTTGCTGCACACAAGCCTGTGCATGGTCCCTGCAAAGAGCCCTGCCCAATCCCACCCCACCAACCTGTGCCCACGAGGCTGCCTGTGCCCAGCCTTTCAGAGGGCCCTCATTGAGGCATATAAATGAATTTGGGTTTGCTTTGGGTTTTTTTCTCTTACAAGAAGGAATGGAGAAAATAAATATTTTTTCTTGCTTTATTTACTCAGCCATAATCTTTTCCTCTTAAACTGCCTGGGGCTCTGTTCCTCTATCTCCACCTGCTTTCCAAAAGCACTGGATAATGCCCTCCACCCACTCATAATCATCACCTTGGTATTTAGGTGGGCTTATCAATAAATAAAGACATCACTATTCCCTCACCTGTCTCTAGAATACCTTTTATTTTGAAATTAATGGGTCCTTCTCTTAGTCTGGGATTCCCACAACTCTGCACTTTGCCCTGGGGTCTGTCTCACCTGGCAAGTCCAAAGGGACTTGGCTTTTGCCAAAGAGTCGTCCCAAAGCAGAGCATCAGAGAAGACTATTCAGGACATTTGCTGCTGTCTGGAAGGTCAGGAGCTGGGGAACAGTTGCTGCACGGGCAAACGTTTTCTCCAGCATCAAAACGCATCCAAGAAGTTGCCTTTACCTGGATTGTTTCAGTGATCCAGTTTATAATGGCATCATGCAGGCAGAAATGCTGGCAGGGTTGGGCATGGGGTGGAGAAAGGCTCAGCACAACCAGGGCAGGAACTTCTAGAGCTGGGGTCATAGTCTGAAAAACTTACCTAAGCTGCACCTTCTGAAAGAGATTTCAATGTGTCATTTGTCAGGGTGCATCTGGGCTCTGTAACAGAGTTGTGCTGGACTCACGTTGATTTGTTTGAAAATTACATGTAAAATACTTACAGATCAGTTAAAGTCACTCATTTTCCGCTAGTATCATCTAGGTCCCACATCTTCTTACTTGTGCAGAGTACACAAGCTACAAATAGCAACATCACGTAATGTTCACACTTGATGATTAACATCTCTGATGAAAAAAATCTTAGGAAACCTAACAAAATGTCTGTTAGTCTTTCATTAGTCCATATCAGCTTGGACTATTTGCTAATTTGTTAATTGGTATTCAACCTGTTTCTGTGTACAATTCATACCAAAGATAAATAGGTCTGAGGGTGACTTCATGTTTACACCACCATCTTAAAAGTGAAAATAGGTAGTCAAAGATCTCCATTTGGATGGCGTTTGGAATCAGAGCATTCTGTACAGTTTGCCACAAAGAAAATTATTTTTGTTTTCTGCCAAAAATCTTCTGCCCATGAAAGCTGAGTTGGTGGACCTCTTACCTCAGGACCATAGCTGCACTTCCTTCTCTCTTATTTTCAAAAATGAGGTCTTAGGGATAGGGCTGCCAGGTTTCTTACACAGAGCTAAGGTGGGGCTAGCTTTAAAAAATCTAAAGGAAATTCAAGAGCAGCACATTCTTCTGCTCTATTTCTAGTAGGCTAGTGGTTAAGGTGGTGGCACTTATAACATTTAAATGTTGTTTCTGCCAGCCCAAGTTTTGAAAGGTGGTTTTGTGACTAGCTGAGCACCACACATGCCAAGTTTAGTCTTTGAACAAAAATATCTATGTAGAAAATGTATTTTGTGGGGAACAGGGATCCCTTCAACTCCGAGGAGGGCCTGCCCTGAACAGGCACCTCAGTGGCTGGGGAACACATCCAGTGGCACAGGAGCAAACTCTGTGCTCGTGGCTGCTGGGGAAGAGGAGAGGGGAAAGCTGGGCAAACCCCATTGGGACTGCCCCCTGTGAGGTCCCACTGAAGCTCAGCAAAGCCCCTTGTTACAGGGGCCAGTCCTGGGCTTTCAGGGATGCTGTGGCTTTTGCTGTGTGAAGACAGCAGGACCTGACACACAAACACAATGAATTGCTCACTCCTTCTGGGAGTTTGTTCTGGTATGTTTTTAATCTGGGTTTATTGTTTGGGGTTTTATTAACCCAGGGAAAGGATCTGTAAAACCAGGATTGCCTCCACAGGCTTGTGCTGTGAGTGTAAAGCAGCTGAAGCCAGGACAGTGGTCTTATCTGGTGGTTTGGGTGTTCTTCTGTTGGTGTTTTATATAGCTGTATTTTTTAGTACCTCATGCTTTGTCATGTGATTCAGCAGCAATAATTAGGCAGAAACTTGCTGTCCCTGCAGATGCTAAGATTACAGGATGACATACTCTCACCAGATGACAGCACAAACTGATATTTTTAGAACAGCCCGCATCAACTGGTCTCCCCAGTGCTTTCCTCCTTGCATCAGCAGTGCACAGGTTTTGTTACAGAATGAGTCTTTGCAAATCGTCTTTCTCATGTGAATGAGCCATAATGATTGTTTAGAGCTGCAGATCAGTGTTGGCCCCTCGATATGTGGTTTGCCTGATAGCTGGGCTGGTTACAGGTGGCTTTTCTTTGTTCATTCCTTCCTTTGAACCAGACTTTTAAATAGCCCCCATGAAAGCATATTTTCTTGAAGAAGTGCGTAATAAGAGCTTCTTTTTAGAAACATAGCGTCATGCAGCTGAGGAAAGGTCAGGATCTTTTTTTCGTAGCAATTGGGCACTCAGCCCAGGTGATGAACTGACAGCTGGAGAGGTTTAAGTCTTGTGTTGATGACAGCCAAAAAGCACAGGTACAGCGTGGGCAGTGGGAGTGCATGTTTGGGTAGTAGTGTGTGCCAATAGCCAGCCTTCCTGTCCTGGCCTGGGGAAGGGGGATGAAGGAAGGAGCCACTGTGGGCTCCTGGTGCCAATGGTGACGGATCTCCAGCAGGATGTTCCCATCAGCACTGTCCCTGATCAAGTCCCTAGTGGTGTGTGGGGACGCTGACCCCATTAAATCAGGTACCTGTGGCTGGGTGGTGGGAATGCCCTGCTCTGGTCCAGTCTGCCGGAGCTGTTTAATCAGCTTTTCCACTCAGATTGCTGCACAGGGTGGCAGTTATTGGAGTCTGGCAGGGGGGACATCTGCTGAGCAGTAATCGGACGAGGACACAGCTCCGCTAGCAGAAGTTGCTGTACAGCCACGGCTGTCTGCCCTTACTCCAGGAAAAAGGCCACTTTTCCCGGGTGATGCTGTGGAGAATGGCTTGTGTTTATGTGCTTCTGCAGCTGAGCTGAATGTCTTGCCTATTGTTTTTCCCTCGCACTGCTTACGTCTCCTGGCTTTTGTAGGTAATTCATTTCATACAAATGTAGATAAAATCTGGTTTTGAGGTAGGACCTTTCCTCTCTTGCCTTTTCTGCCACTTGTAAGTCATGATAGAAGATATCCTGCCTTTTACCAACATGGTTTTGGCCTATCATTTTCAACTTTCTGCAGAAGAAAACGAGAACATTCCATAGCAGGGAAGACGTATTTAAAATAGGCTTGGTACCTGGCAAAGAAAAGGAAGTTCTCTATGAGCACATTCAGATTAACAGGTACATAGCATATTTCCTTAGCACTATAAACCCGTAATTCAGGATGTTTCTAGCCATGCAGGTACCTTTCACTCCAAAATGTGACCCTTCCTCTTCAGATTCAAAAATGCAAGCAAAATCCTTCTCTGGTCTTGCACAGGTGCAGTAGGTACACATCCTTTTGTGATCCACAGTAGACATCTCTTTCCCAGTGCTCCTGAGTGCCTAAAGAAAACACAGTTATTCCAGCTGATGGGCTTTACCCCTAACAAAAGATGTATTTTGCAAGTAGTTTTGGCCTTCTTCCTCTAGTCCAGCAGCATCCTGCCTAAAAAGGGCTGTGTTGAACACCCGGGCTGATGTCTCTCAGTCAATGGCAGGATTTCTACCCCACTCCTCGGGCTTCTGAACAAAATAAAATGCAGGGAATAAAATTGACCAAAAGGTTGTCAAGTAAGAAACCTGATGACCTTATGGAGAGAAGTTGTCCCGTATCTAAGCTCTTCTGTATTGGCCAGAGCAGAGGATTAAACCCAGCCAGATGTGATGGTTCTCAACAGCAATTGCATATCAGCAGTGCTTCCTGGGCTCAGTGTTTCCTTTTCACATGGGTAAAATGGGTAGAAGGGACCTTACCCACCTTTGTGAGTAAAATGAACTGCCCAGAGGAGTAGTGGATTCTCCCATGCTGAAAATACTCCATACTTGACAGGATCCTGAATAACCTAACCTAAGGTCCTGCCTTGAACAGAAAATTGGACCAGATGATGCTGATCCCTTCCAGCCTGGACTTTTCTATGATTCTGTAGACCAGTGGGATATCAGAATAACCTGCTTATAAATAGTTGTGGCCGCTCACTGCAGTTCTGGCCTTCTTTCCCAGGGAGCTCATACAGGATGAGAGAATGATCTGCTGTCTTAAGTTACATTTATTTCCAAAATACTTGGTTGTCTCCTATAGTTTGCAGTGTTTCTTGGAAGAAGAGCAGCAACAGAAGGAAAAGAGACACTTTTGTGCTTTATGTGCTCATGCAGCTACAAGCACTGCAGCATTTTAGCTCCCATAAGTTCTGGTCCTGTGCTGGCATTCTTCCTCTTTTCATCCTTCTCTCTTACTCTCTGCCCCCAATTCTGAGCTGGGAAAGATCTGTTTTTACAAGTAGAATTTAAAGAGAAAAAGTGAAGTTGCAACATGCCTGAAAGTTCAGGAAATAAAGCCACATTATGTTGCCAACTGGTTTTTTTGTCACTGGGCTTTGTCCCCGACCTCAGTGTTGTCCCTCAGCACAGGGCCATCCTAGTGCAGTGTGTGCTAAGCCTGTAGGGTGTCACTGTGGCATACCTGCTGTGGCATTGGGATTTCCAATTTTTATTGTGCTTGACATAAAAATCTCATGCTGTAATTTTGTCACTGTAGAAAGACTGGCTACAGTAGTTATCTTCCTTGCTTGTTTTTAAACAAATTCTGTGTATTTTTCAGTCTTTAGCTGTGAAACCTCAGGCAGCCTATTAACTTGTAACAGTCTTGTTTTTTGAGCCTACCCCCACTTTGGAGTAGAAGCTCTGTTGCTGGAGGCGATGACAAATCGAAGGGCAGAGGCACCAGAATGAATGCACATCTGTCACTAAAGGACACAAGTTTCCTTGAAAATGTTTGCATCCCAAGTGTCTAGACAGTAAAAGTAGTTACTGGGATTTCCTGTCCCTGGAGAGTTATTGCGAAGTGGTACCCAGGGAGAACACTTGTTTTACAGACCTCTAAATGGTGATATTTTCCAAGATGAGATCCACTCAACAAGCCTTCCAGCCGAATCAGGAGACCCATGTTAGGCTGCCCTGCAGAGGAGCTGTGTGTTGGTAGTGCAGATTCTCATACCATAATTGTGTAAAGGAGCACACAGCTTTTCTTCCAACCGAAAACTTCATGTGCTGATTGCTGTGTTGGCTCACTGATAAACCAGGGCACATTATCTATGCCCCGCTCTGGGGAGCATTGCCGCATCACCCTTCTGTTCTGGAGAAACTTCTAGTGCTGCGTAAATCGGCACCATTGGGAATCAAAGGGAGAAAGCAATAGGTGGCAAATGATTCTTCAGAGCTGCTCTGATGGTGCACAAGCTGGCATGGGGAGACAGCCGTCCAGTTAAGTGGTAGAATCATGTGAGGCAGAGGTGAAGAAATGTTGTTGCTGGAGGGAAATCAGAGCCAGTCAGCTTGGCCACAGAGAAAAGTGAGAATAGCATTTGTAACTGGTCAGTAGCAAGGTAGAGGACAGGAGGGCAGAGAATCAGGCAGAAGAAAGGGGCATCTCATCTCCTACGTGGCTGCTTGCAAAGCTTTTAGCAGAGCTTGTTGCAATAGGACAAGGGGTAATGGTTTTAAACCAGAAAAGGGTAGATTTAGATAAAATATAAAGAAGTTTTTTACAATGAGGGTGGTAAAACACCACAACAGGTTGCCCAGTGAGGCGGTGGATGACCCATCTTTGGAAGTGTTCAAGGCCAGGTTGGATGGGGCTCTGAGCAACCGGATCTAGTTGGAGATGTTTTTGCTTATTTCAGGGGGATTGGACTAGACAATCTTTAAGGTCCCTTCCAGCCCAAATCATTCTATGGTTCTGTGATAAATGGAGATATAACTGGAGCACTTGTTTCCCTGCCTTGATAGAGTTTTCATTGTTATGGGGCAGCAGGCTGCTAACTCAAGGTAAACAGAGGCTTTTTGTGGTGAGACAAAAAGCAAGACTGTGGGTCTATTACAGACTTTAACAGGGTAATTTGAAGGCAGGCAGGTTAAGACTTTGATCTACCTCTTTGCAATTTTTAATCCATTTGCAAAGTCCATGTAAGCACAGCTGTGGAAATGGAGCATGGTTTGGTTCTGCTATGTGGTGCACACCTGACCTGTGCATCTCTCTCCAAAATGTTGGCACTGTCTGAAGTACAGGTCCCTCAAGAAAAAATATCGGGCAGTGCCACTTCCACAAGAGATGCTCATTTTCATCCATCCTCCAGTTTTTTTGTTGTCACTTGGTTTCATAGTATAATATTTCACATAAATTTTTAATGTTTAGCAATTCTCTGGTACCTTACTGGGAGTTTCTGTACTCTTTTAATCAATAGCTTTATTCAAAGTCAGCAAGGCTTTTCACGTGTGCCACAGTTAAGCCCACACTCAGCATAACTGGCAGCTGTCTCAGAGAGAGCTGACTGGCTGGGCTATGGCATTTGGGACCCGAGCCTTGCCTTCAGAGGATGTTGCACTTTGGAAAGTCACTCATTTCCAGCCCCCTCTCGTGCTCAGGCATTAAGAAGTAGAGTTATGGGCTTGCACTTGTTTGAGCTGCATTTGAGCCACTAGCCAGGTTTTACCAGGGGCTACCAGGCCTGTCTGGGTATCTTCTGCTGACCTTGTTACAGCCATCGGGGCACACCAAATGGAGTCACTGCCAGGCAGTCACATTAACGAACGGCCAGCGTTAATTTGCCCTTTGAAAATAAAGAAATCAATATGTTGATCCAGTCGGAAATCCCTTTATTCACAAAACAGTCTACCCCAAACCCCTCCACATAATTAAGGCTAAAGCCAAATTTTGTTTGGGTGAAATGCACAATCTGTCTGCTACCTAAGCTGTGCTGAATGAAGTTCTCCCCTAATGGCGCAGGGAGCAGCTGTCATGCTGTTGCTCTAATAACCATGAGACAAAATGATTAAATTTCCATCAATCATTTAGCATTATCAGAATAGGTCATTTTAATAAATTGTTATCATAGGATCAGTGCCTGGCACCTTAGACAGGAGACAGTCTTTGAGTGATCCTTCTTGCAGGAGATGCCCATCCTGATTAAGCCACCAGTTCCACTAAATCCACCATTTTTCGTGAGGGTGCCTGATAGCAGGGTCTTTTGGAAGTAAAGACATTCCTGTAATCAACTCAGTGGCTTTTTGGTTTCAGACAGTGTCCCATTGTTCTTGCACTGTATAAAAAATCATCAATCTTTCATCTTGGGAAAAATCCTCAAAAGGTAGTAAGTGGTGTGGGGGGACTAAGCCCTGTTTTCAGAAGCCATTTCAGAGCCAGAAGCTACATGCCCAGCAACATGGATCTCTACCAAGTAGACTTTCTGAAGATGTGAGGATTTCATGGGAATGTTTAAATGTACATACTTTCCAAAACACTATGTGGTGCCTGCCTATACCTTTAATCCACTGAGTACCTTTAAAACTCTGTCCCCTTGGCCCCCTTGGTTGAAATGTTCATCTGTTTTCAGTGTTTTACCTACTTACCATGTCCCTTCATAGTCATCTCCATGCTGTGTCCAAGGTGTCTTCCCCATGCTTCTCTCTCCTCAGAGAAGTTTCTTGGCTACAGAATAAGATGGACCCTAACCCAGTTTTTAAAGCCAGGTGGACCCTGTCTGTTGCTGCTGTGTTGTGTGAGCAGGAAAATGGAGAACTCCAAAGTCCACACTGAAATTCGTGGCTCCCTACTGTTTGTCTTGAGCAGCCTCTTTGTCCTTCGAGGGTGGTGGTGGATGTCAAACACTTACAGAAGATTTATTCAGCTTTTTGGTGATGCTGAGAAAGGGTGATCATGAAAAATGGAGAAAAGCTGGAGGGTCCTTCATTGCTTCTACCTGGAAATACACTTAACAAATAGACAGTCCACTGGGTTTCTGTAAATCAGACTTGACCATCATTTTTCATTGGAGAGAGGGTTTTTTCTGTCCTGTTTGGGAGCAGCTAAGCCAGCAAAGAAACACATGAACCTTGTCAAAGGAAAAGTAGTATCAGGCAGGGTCAACTTATTCGTTGCTATATGTTTGAAGCTCCTGGGTGCAAACATATCTGAATTGCTCCTCGGTGTAAGCTGTTGTTTTGTTTGGAGGTTTGCTTGGTTGCCTTTTTTTCTACATGCAGTAATCTCATTGTCTTTTCTTCTTTTTCTTCTTCCTCTCCAGGCCCTCAAACTGACACGAGATGTAGAGAGAGAACCCTTTGCCAAATCTGCTGTCAGCAAGTGGACAGTGATACTGTTTACAGCTTACGACCTTTGTGAACCCTGCATTATTTTCCTAATGAATCAGACTGTTAATAGGCCCCTTACTGGAGTGAAGAACCTACTTTTTTTCCCCCCTCTTTTTCTTTTTTTTTTTTTTTTCTCTTTTTGTTGGAAATTGAACTCATTCTGAAGTATGCAAAATCTTCCTTTTCTGGGATGGCCAAGCACCTGCTGTGGAGACAATGTTCAGCACCATCCTGTTGAGAACACACTGTGTAGCCTTTATAGTAGTTACTTGTCAATGAGTATGTGGTGTTTCAATATATTAATGGTTTATGGGATGTTTTAAGTTGGCTTTTCTTTTTGGAGGTTTTCCCTATCTGCCCACCCTCCCCCGTACAACCTCCAGTTTGATTTCCGTAGATTTTTAACCATTTTTGCTTTCTCTCCCTGGGGAATCTGAGGCACTGTGCACATGCAAGGAAATGACCGTAACCCAACACTGCTCAGGTGTCAGGGTTTTCTGAATACACAGCGTTTGTTAGTCCTATCAACCATCTGAATTCCAGAGAGGGGATGTGCGTGGCCTGTTTGTTTGTTGGGTTGGTTGGTTTGTTTCTTTCTTATTCTTTCCTTAAATTTAATGGTACACCCCTGTTTTCCATAAGGGTTAACCCAGAGCTGGTTGCAGAACAAGGGAGGCTGGTGAGTTTGCCTCTTGGCTCATGAGGACGGACTGACAGCGGGTGCCATTGCCCTCACATGCACCGAGGCAGGAGCCCCTTTCCCGCCCACTGGAGCAGCCTCCCCTCCTGCCTTAGGTTAGCAAAGCTGCCCCCACTGCCGCAGTGAGCTGGTAAGGAGTTATGGGCTGAGCTGCCACACAAGCTGAACGTAGTCACCTGTAGAGATGTGTTTGAAAACACAGAAATTAAGGGGAACCTAGCGGCTGGGCATCGGCCAGGAGCTGAGGCACAGGTCACTGCAGCGTGTGTTACGGCTTCAGTGATCCTGTTTATTTTTGTCGTCGTTGTTTTGGACATATCCTTGATGATTTTTTCCTTCTCATTATGTATAATCCATTGTGGCAGAAGAAGCAGGAGTGGGAATGGCAAGGTGACAGTATCATACAAATGGCTTTTCATATGAGCGTAGATTGTAGCAGGATAAATGACACTGAAAGACAAGGCAGTTTCATATATTTTGCTTCTAAGATTTTCTTTTGTAAAATGAATAATAATTAATAATAATAATGAATAAAAGGTATGGTGCTGTATAGATCCTCTCTATAATCTGGAAAGTTTGATTACTTTTTATTAGTATCTTGGGGGGGAGGGATAAAAAAAAAGAGGGGAAAACACCAGTGGTACATAGGAACTTGGTATGAAGAGGTTCTGAATAGGACAGTGTATACATAATTCTCCAAAGGGATATATGAAGATTTTTTTCCTTTGCATAAAAGCATTATGCGTATAAATATATAAATATATTTTATTATGTACAGAAATGGATCATTATGCATGGATGTTAGGAAAACAAAACTAGCATTTTAACCCAAAGTCTCAGTGCATGAGTTCCCACCGACCCGTGTCCCATGCAATGTGGAGTGACTCCCTCTCGCCACTGCCACCGCACATGCACAGTCATGCACCAACACACACATGCATTCGTGGGCCCTTCCTCACTCCTTACTTTCCAGGTCCCTGAGGTGATTTTGGTGAAACAACGGCTCCTAGTGTGATGGAAATTTTGGTTTTGTACCGTAGCCCCCATGCTGTTCCCTCATAAAGATGCACCTCTTGGTTTCTCCCCGCAGTTATGACTGTGTAGGCTCTGTGCAGTTGTGGTTAGCATAGCCCTGTAGCATATCAACTCTTCCAAGCAGCCACGGGTTTATCATTTGTCTTTTATAAAAACTTCCCTTTTCTTTTTACACTGAGGGGTTCTATTTGTCAGCACGTGGCCTAGTTCACTGCATTCATTGGAGCTGGGTGGTGTGCATTGCCCATGTCTATCAGCAGCCAGCTTCCCAGGATGCATGTAGCACAGCTGGGCACCCGACTTACCTGAGTCCAGTTGTAGGCACCTTTTGCTGAAATTGGTCAAGAGTTCATCACTGGCCTCCTGAGCATGTGCTGTTAGCTCTTAGCTTCCTGGTACACCCCAAAATGTGAGTGTATGCTGAAGGACTTCCCTCTGGTGTTTCTTTCACTGAAGCTTCTCTGCAGCTGCCGCCCTGTGGCTCGACTTGTGCCCCAGCCCAACATTTTGGCTGTCAGCAGAGCTCACTTGGTGGCTCCCCATGCTGAGGTGCAGCTTTTGATCCCTACATGGACAAGCCTCCAGTGAGACCTGTGGTGCTGCCCAAAGACCCACCATCACTGACAGATCCAGTAAGGCCTGACTTGATGGTATGGACAAAGTGACCAAACCCCATAATTTTTTTTTTTCTTGGTACAGATTCAGTTCTTGTAAAAGGCAAGGCACGGCCTGTTGAAAGCTTAAACCAAATGTGGGGGCAAATTCTGCTGTGTTCCAGCAACTGAATCTACTTGGGTTCAGAGGAACTGCTTTCCACTGGCAGAAATGAGAGACAAAACTATGGTCTGCTCTGTTCAGAAAATGCAGAAAAAACACTTGGTTTAGAGACAGCCCATCAATGGCAGAGAAGTTTTTTTAAAAGAAATAATAAAAGCATTAATGGCTGACAGGCTTAACCTGCCTCCCAGCAATGTCAAAGGGAGAATTTCCATTGGTGTGGCTGGGACAACTTGGGCCCCTGCTTTGGGGAGCATCCTAGCACTCATCGAAGAGGGATGGACTTGGCCAACCTCCTCAGTTTGGTTTGGTTTCTGTTGCTCACTTTTGGGGCCAAAATTTTCAAGCAGAAGTGCCTGGTGTCAGGCACCAAGTGTTGGGGACTCCAGCATGGTCGCAGGGGGTGAGCTGCTCTGCCCTCATGGCTTCTTGAAGGAAGGGGAGGTGACAGGTCCCCCCAGGCCCAGGGGAAGGTCATCACCCTTTACACCTGCTGAGGTGCCCAGCAAAGGCCCTTCACTCCAGAGGTGCTAAATAAATCTCCCTGAATTCAAGCGCCAGTTGTTTAGGTGTCAAAGTTAAGACTTGAATAGCTAGTTTGGGGAACCTAGTTTTTGAAAATTTGGCCTTTGAGTCTTTGAACATGTTTATGCCTAGAAGTTTTCCTTGTGAAATCATGTAAAACAGATGAAGGTCAAGGTCATAATTACGTGGTTATCATTTGAACACTTGGTCTAAACAAAAGGTCCAAAAAGGTGTTATTTATGCAGTTTCTAGTTACAGGTTGGGGCTTGATTTAATGATTTTGTAAAAAAAATTCTCTTAAGAGTAATCAGATAGTTAAACACTGCTTAACTTCAGAAATTTTTGTGCCACTGCTTAAAAAAGTTACCTTTTAGGTCATGTATTTCTCTAAAATTATATCATTGCTTGGCAATTGGTGTCCTGTAATTGTTTCAAGTACACAATATACCTTTGGAATTGCCAACAGATGCGAAGGGGGACCAGATACATTTCGTAACTATGGGTTGGAAAAAATGGATTGTACATTTGGCTTCACATGTTTAACTTTTTTTTTAAAAAGTTGCATGATTGGAAAAAATATGTATACAGTATCTGTAAAACTGTTTTATCTGTTTCTGTTTCAAGCCATGTAAATTGGAAGAATATTAAATCCACAGCCTTATCGCGCATGGCCGTCTTTACATACCGAAGAGCTGAACAGTTTATACTTTTCATTTGGGCTATCTTGTACTTTCATTTGAAAGCAGACACTCTCACGTTGCAGTCTTACTGAGGATTTTATATTTAAAAAAAAAACAAAAAAGATGCTGCCCTGGAGGAATATATTACCTTACTACTCAGAGGTTGGAAGGAAGTTTGTTTTGGAGCAAAACCTGCCCCTTTCCAAATGAAGTAGAGACGCAGTGCTTACTCCACTTGGTGTTAGTAGATATTGCCTTGTGTATTCCATTTTAAATTGTAATCTAGTTTGTAAAAGAGATGGTGACGCATGTAAATAAAGCATAATGGATCTCTACATTGCACATTTGCCTTGGCTCTGTTTTTATTGTGTCGTAGACAGACATGTAAATGCAGGACGTGGAGAAGGGGTGACTTTCAAGCAGCAGGTGAAAATGGCTGGTGGGGGGCTTGGGGCTGAGGAGGGGTCCCGAGCCTGCATCCACTAATATCTGTCAATGCATATTGACATGGGCCTCGGCCTTTCAATCCTTCAGCCAAGCCAGCATAGTTTTGGTGGTCAAATAACCCCAGGGGGATCATTTACTGCTGGTAAGAAATCACAAAGTTCATTTGATTCTGCGGACAGAGGGGGGTTGTCCCCAGGGGTGGCAGCTGCACCCTGCAGCTGCAGACCAGCTTGCCTGAGCTGGGAGAGAACCAGTCCAACTGCAGACCTGTTGGGAGAAGGGTTACACCCCCACCATGGGCTTGGCTGGGTTTCAGACTGTCTTTGAAAAATGCCTGGAGTACTTGAAACCACCCGTTTGGGATTTGGGATAATAAAACCAGCAGCCTGACTCAGCAGAAAGTTATACAGAGGGCTCTGGCCAAGGCACTGGAGAGCGTGCTCAGAAACGAGAGACATGTCGACAAAAAGCTCTTCTCCCACCCTGATGGGAAGCCACAGATGTACAGGGTCTTTTGGAGTTGTTTTTCAGGAAGAACTTACATTTTCAAGAAAGGGCAGTCTTTCCTCACAGGAGGGAGGGGGTTCTCATGAGTCCAGGGAGACAAACCATGATGTCCATGCAGAGCCCACAGGAACGTTATGCTGAAGTACTGCATCAATCAAGAGCATTTTGGGGATATTCCTCATTTAACATAGTAAGAGCTGTTCGGGTTTTGTCCTAACTAAAGATAGCCTGAAACATGACAAGATCCAGACAGATAATAGCCTTTGACCAGGAGAAAGTGTGCATTAAACTCCCCAGAGTGAGAGTGCTCTTGTCCTGCAGCAACTACAGCTTCCCCTCAGAAACAGAGCTGTTCTGCTTGGTTTTTTTCAGAAGGCTTCTCCAACAAGGCTCTGCCAGGGAAGGACCCGTGCCCTCTGCCTTGGCATTGCCCCACTGGGATTTGGGACAAACTGTGTGATTGTTTGGCCCAGTCAGGTGCCAGGTCAAAGGGACTCAGCTTTTACCTGAATTTAGGCAGGCACGGCAGCAGCAATGAAGATGAGCTGATCAGATCCTGGGTGAGTTTTGTGCTGAACCTACTTGGTTCTGTTGTGCAATGCCTTAGCTGTGACCTTCGGTTCAACCAGCCTTGGAATAGATCATTTTTATCTTTCACAGTACTTTCAAAATAAGTCCAAACATTTTAAACCAACTCCAAGTTGTCCCAGAAGGCAAAAGACTTTTCAAGTTGCTGCTGAGGCTGGTGAGGCAACAGATAGCTATTTTAGGAGCTCCCCACCACATATGCTGAGTCATGAGTTCAGCCAGACCAGGGAAAACAGTATTTTACAGCTCTTGTTTGGTTACTGCTGCCAAGGAAGTTAGGGGTGCTTTCAAGAAGGCTGAGATAAGTAAATCTGGGAGGCTACCTCTTTTATTGGTGGAGTCATCATGACTGGAATCTCCCCTTTCAAAAGGAAGTCTTCTTGGATGAAGTGGAGCCCAAGCCAGATGGAGCAGATACCGCTCTTGCTGGTACACAGATTCATCCCACTGCCAGTGGCTTCTGCAGTGTCTCATGGCATCTCTGTTTGCCCAACCCAGCCCACAGAGCTTTTTTTCCCACTGGCTCCACCTGTGGAATTTTTTTAAATGAAAATATATTTATCACATAAGTACAAAGCATAGAAAATTCCACTGGAGCAACAAAAAAAAACAGGTAAGCTTTTTTTTTTTTTTTAAACTGTGGTTTAATCTTTGAGAAAATTTGGAATTGTCTGACAAAATTCAGAATCTCCAGTTTGGAATTTTTATTTTTGCACCTGGATTTTCTTTGCACACTCATGACATGAGCAGTTTTGCATATGTCAAAACATTTACTTATTAGAACAAAGTGTCTCCTGCTTTTATTTTTTGATGGTTTGATGGCATACCAAGGACCTGATTTAATCTAGAAAATGAGACAAAATGTCCCAATTCAGTAGGAACAACTGGCCTAAATGAGGGTAACTGTTGTAACATTCTTTTAATGTTACTTATGCCATGCAGGTTTAAAGGTGCCTATATCCTATGAGTGACATATGGTGAAATGGGGGAAAACTGTAGAAATATATGACATCTCATAAAAATATTTCCAATTTCCAAGACAAATAAAATGCTGATCAGCAGTCTTTCCCCTCAATTTTCACTCTTTTTGAGGCAATACCTTAAAACTTTGATTTTGCTGAAATTTAAAGCACAGAGCAATTCCCAAGTGTTGCCTTTCCCCAGGGATTAGCCTTCCAGCAGTGCTCACTGCAATGGGCGTTGAGGCTGCTGCTGGCACCTGTGGACCCTGGCACCGCAGGAATGTCAGACTTTGGCTCTACTTCATGCTCTCAGGTCCACTGTAAACCCTGAAAGACCCTGTGGCTGGGTGCAGCAAGCTCCAGTGCGGGAGGATGGGGAGTTCATCAGGGGGAGCAAAGCACAGCAGGTGCCAGCACCTTGCTCTGGTACCTGGTACCCTCTCTGAAGATTCACCTGCTGCATGGACAATGGTTCCTTCTGCCGTTCCTAACCACCTTGGGAAAGGATGGCATTGGTTAAGAAGTGCTAGTTAAGAAATACAGGTGTACTCTACCTCTGACCTCCAAAGCGAAAGATGGAGGAAAACTCTGCATTGGCAGAGCCACCTCGGAGGTGCTCCCTGTAGGGTGGCAGAGGAAGCTGCTCCTGACACCTTTCCCTCCAGGAGGGAGAGGTCTGGCCTTTCCAAGCCTCTGCTGTGAATGTCTGGCCTGGTATTTGTCTTGCATTTGTTGTTCCAGTAGAAAATACCTCACCAGCACTTTATCTTAAATCTCTATTAGGCTCCTCTTACTTAAGGCTAACCAGGCTTGTACACCATTAACTAATTCATGGACGAATGTCCTGGAGAAAAGTCACTGCTTAGAAAGCAATAAAGCAGTTCATAAAAGACATACAATAAAATTTAAAAAAAAAGTCCTTTTACTCATTAAACGAAACCCATTGTCATTCACACTTCTCTGGAGAGTCATATTTGCAATATCAAATTGTGTTATCAATCTCAGTGTGCATCTGTTAGTCAAAATTTATGGCGAGGCTGTCTCATTTATACCGAAGTTTTTGCCGTGCACTGTCACTCAGCCTAGCAGACTCCCGTGAAAAAGCCACAATTTAAGGCAAAATTGTACTGTGCCTGAGCAGTTAAAAAATTATAGTGGCTTTCAGAGCTGGGAGATACCTAAAGCTCTTCATGGGGAAGGCAGCTACCTCTTGGTGTCTTCTCTGAAGCTTCTGCCTCTGGAGAAGGTAGCAGAGGGGAAGGTCAGGCATGGATGTAGAGGGGGTCTTCACTTTGCAGTGGAGTTGTGTTTGCTCTGCAGTCTGGGTGAGGTGGCTGTCACCAAAGGGTCAGTGCTAACCAAGTTACACAGTCACGTGGGAAGTTTCCCTGGAGTAACACAAATACAAAGCCTCGCTTCCCTTTTCCTCACCCATAATGAGCACTTCAGGGTGAGCCCATTTCACTCGGTTTTTCACCAGAGGACATCAAGGTGACAAGTTGCCTGCAGAAAGTGTCCTGAATTGCTGGGTCCTGGGGGATGTGGCTGAGACTCTGCAGCTACATTTCCAGCCTCTTAAATCTCCTGCCTGAACAACTTTGCTTTTCCACGTCTTCACCTTCCCTTGCCAAAGCTTTGTTCCCTTATTAAGAAAGGGCCTCTGGGATAACAACATGATGTTGCTGTTAGCAGGAGACTCTTGAGGTTTGGTTTTCTCACACAAATGGATGTGTAAGGAGCCGGGGGGTGGCCAGCTCCCACCTTATGGATCTCGTGGACCGTGCATCCAAGGGGGCTTCTCCATATGTACAGAGAAGATGTCAAGAGATATGAGCACACAGGAATGAAAAATAAAGCGACAAGTGCAAAGGGCTTAATAAAATGCTACACTTTAAATGATATCATGCCATGGGGGCATCTGAAACACTTTTTCATTCCCTTCAGTCATTCTTCAATCCATATCTAAAGTCACCAGTGATTTCCATTGCTGTCAGCAATGATCTTCCAATCTTTTAATCCTCATGAATCTTTGTTTGGAAAGAAATATTTCTCTACTTTTTTTATTTTTTTTCATTCCATGACGTTTTTACATTCCCTGTTTTTCTAAGGCCAGTTATTAAAATGTTTGTGGAGTCAATTATATAAGTTGCGGACATGATTATTTTTTATGATGCTTTTATTTAAGCAAGAAGCCCAGGTAACACAGTTACCTGGTAAGAGCTCATTGCCAGCCCAAGTCACACCATTACAGCTATGCTAGGAAGAAACACTCCTTGCTTTGCAGCTTCAAGCTACACCTGAGTCTGAAGACAGTTTGCTGCTCTGGCTGCATCAGCCACCTTTGCCTAACATAGGCTAAATCCTGAACACTGCTTCACTTGGAATAGTAAGTTTGTATTCAAAGGTCTGCTAAGGTCAGGAGATGTAGAGCTGAGAGTGCAAATGGTTTGTGGACCTCTTACCAGATATGGCAGCTGAAAGGTACATGAGCCCACCACTTCAGAGCAAACTCCTACAGACAAAAAAATGGGAAAGAAATGAATGCCTTGTTCTTCTAAAAAGTGTCTTTGTTCATGCTCTGCCAAGTTTTTCTGTGAGAAATGAATGTTGTGAAGTAGCTTTGTACAGTTTAGGTGCAGCCTAGAACAACCAGCTACAGAGTTGTCAGTGGTGTCGGCCCTCTGGCAGTGGTGGCAATTGTGACCTGCAATACTTCCCCGGGCCATAATCGCAAAATAAAATTGAAAAACTTTGATTTTTTATATTTCAGTGAATCAAGAATCTGCAAACTTTTCCAACTGAAGGTTATCAGAATTTGAACATTTTATGTTGATCACCTCATCCATAAGCTAACAAAAGGCTTATCTGTTTCTTTTCCACTATAATCGACAGTCCCCTGTAGGCGCATGTTCAGCATTTCAAGACTAACTTAAAGGTCAAATTTACCATACGGGCAGATTGGATGAGCTCATGGTTGAGGAAAGACCATCTAAAGGTGATTTGTCTAACATCTACATGCACAAACAGACACACGCTCAGAGTTCACACACATTTTTTTCGGTCTAGCCTTGTCTCAGACATGACCCATGTGCCGAGAGTATCAGGATAAAGCTGTGCTAGAAATATTAGATGTGGGTTGAATCTGGCACCTGAAATACAAGATAATAATAAGGGTCTGACAAAGGAAATGTTTGAAGAAATAGATGGAGCAGAATTACATTGTTCTGACCCCTCTTATCTGAAACCTGAATTATGACAAACTGCTGAAGTACTTTGTTTGTGTTTAAGCAGTTTACTCCCAGATTTTGTGTGTGCAGACATGGGGCTGTGCCTCACCAGAGAAAGTGCTCAGACCCCTACACCTCACTGCACATGGCCGTGTTCGGCAGAGGTGCTGCAGCAGCTGCTAACAGCACCCGAAAGAAACCCTGGAGACCTCGTACCCCACACACGGGACAGTGACCTGCAAAGGATGGCCTGTAACCACACCTGGGCATGTGCTAAGCCTTGCTCAGAGCACAGCTGCCAGTGATAGGACTGCACCTGCTTGGCTTCTTCACACAAAACTCATGCATGGAACTCAAGGTATGATAAAACTGCAGGCACAGGTGAAAGTGTGAAATGAGTATGGGAGGTGGATTACTTTCCCCAGTTAAAATCTGTATCTTCAGCAGCATCCCCTCCACCCTCTTTTATAGGCCATTATGGGATGCAGATTCTCAAGCTGGGAAACAATGACCAGTCCCTATCCCCTGGGGATTTCTCCACTGTGTCCCACAAACTTTTTGGCCAATTGTCAGTTTTCAGCCCCTCCACCTTCCACCTGGCAGAGAAACCACAGGTGCTTCACCACAGAAGAGGAATTTGGAGATAGCAACTATTTTTTCACCAAGACACTTCAGTAACTATCGTCTCACTTGTGTTCATTTCCAAAAGCAGGACTTGCATGCCATCTCCCCTCCCAACTGCTCCTTCTATCCTCCTTCTGCGAGCCTAATCTTGTGCCACACTTGTCCCCTGGTCCTCCTGCCACCTGCCCCACCCAGCCTTGGCTGGATGCCCATGGCCTTGGGGCCCTGGAAACCCAAAAGTTGGCAGCAGCCTCTGAGTGCTGGTACGTCAGCCAGCCCAGCAGCTGGAGGACACGTGCCCAGCACCCAGCAAGGTCCCCGTGCAGAATGAGGAGTGCCACCACGTGCCAACACGAGGAACTGGGAGGTAAAATCAGCCAGGCGAGATTCAGTAGACAAAGGTGCTGTGCTGAGGAAAAAGACCAGCTGCCAAATGCCAATTGGGGCACAAGCAGCAGCCCTGGAAAAAAAGGTGGTGTGGGCAATAATGAGGCAGAAACTATCTGAGGTCCTGCTGTGGAGCTGTGGCACTGGGGCCCCCTCGGATGTTTGAGCCGGGCTGAAGAAGAACAAGAATGAGCAGAGGCAGTGAGAATGGGGACCTATGGGAGAAGGCTGATGTTATTTGTTAGAACAGGTTGAGAGGGGACACAAAATACCTTTGCATTACTTCATGTAGAAAATTACTTAAAAACCCCCACCCTTCATACCCACTAAGGAGAGGACATAGCCTTGTTTCATCTGCAGGAAATGTAGGTTATGTTCTCTTAGCTACGAGGATAATTAACACATTTCCTAGAGGTGTGGACTTTTCTCCATTAAGGGTGTTTTTTGGGAGCAGAATGTTTGCCTGGATTTTCCTTGGCCCAGCCTCAGAGCAGGAGGATGATCTCCTGAGGTCGCTTCTTACCTCATGCTCCTGTGACTTGCGTTAAAAAGCAGCTTTAAAACAAGACTTAAAAAAAAAAAAAAAAGCACAGAGGCTTCTGTCCTTTCCTACCTGAGGCACAGGTCTCTATGTACAGTAGCAAACTGTTATCTTCCCTGCTGGTTTGACTGTAACAGGTATTGAGTAATGTTGTCCCACTGTGCTGACGCATGAGCCAGGGTGTGCCCCCGACCCCAGAGAGGTACTGATGTAGCACAACCACAGAATCACAGAATATGCTGAGTTGGAAGGGACCCCTCAGGATCATAGAGTCTGAGTCCTTCTGGACCAGAAGTATAAATACAGGTGAAAATACAGATATTCCTGCAGTGGTTCAGGTTTGTTTCAGAGGTGGCCTGCTTTCCCTGCTGAGGGCACGTGTTGGCCCTCCTGGCAGGGACAACAGGCCAGACCTGGAAAAAGTGCAAGCAGCAAAGCCCCACTGACTGTGAGCAGCAGGTCTGGAGTGGGCAGGGATGTGGGAGACATGTCAGGGAGAGGCAGCTTTGGGTGAGCACCTGCTTATCGGAAAGCCCAGGCCCTGCTGATAGATACAGCCTGAAGCCTTTTGGGGTGCCCCCATCACTGCTGCCAGGACACCAAGGCTGGTGTCTGGGAGGGTGTCTTTCTAGGTCAGGAGGAGCCAGACAGCCCGTGATGGCAACTGTGGGCAAAGCTCCGGTGCCTGAGCAAGCAAATGATGCCAGAGGACAGCAGGGTGCTCATGGCAGCATCAGCCTCCTCTCCTGCTGGCAAACAGGAGTGATGGCTGCCTCCTTGCCCTGCAATAGAGCCAGCAGCAACCTCACCCAACAAGGTCCCAGCATAGTCAGCCAGTAAATCCTACCAGACTGGGGCTCCCAGACAGAAAAAACAACCCCCCGCCTGTTCGATGTTTACATTAGAAGTTTATTTTACAGTTCATTTCACAATCCGTTTCTCTTCTCCCTTTGCCGTGAGGTGATTTATGGTGCTGCAGATCCTATCTGCCTGCCCTGCCCAGGGCACAGACCAGGAGAAAAACCTGCCAGGGGTCTGTCCTTGTCCTTGTTGCTCTTTCATCTACAGCTGCCTTTACCTATGAGTGAAACTAGAGCAGTTCCTTCCAAATAATGAAAAATTAATCTCTTGCTCCCTTGTGCTGGTGTTGGTGTTTTGAGGGGTGGGCGGCTCAGGGCCTCTGAAGAGAATGAGCAAACAAACAAGGTGCAAAGGGCTATCCTGAACTTCCCTCTGACTCACTCCTCCCCTGGTCCCCCTGGTGGGATGTTGAGGACTCCTGGCATGCCGTGGAACTGCAGACCCTGTGCCCCTGGATGAGGAGGTGCCATTCCCAGCTGTGAAGCTGTTGGCATGATCCATGGCTTCAGGAGATGGCTGGTCCCTGCCCGTCCTGCACCGTAAGGGACTTTCAGGAGCTGTTGGGATTAACTGGGATTAGTTGCTCAACAGTACATTTAAATGTTGATTTTTATGCCTCTCTGTTTTAGCAACATTCGGGGAGGTGGTTTAGCTTCCCTGGTTTAATCAAGGCCTTTCCTCCAGAGCTGAATATGCAAAAATGATGTGCTGCATTTTACTGAAAAAATAAGAGATCTGATCTGAAGATCTGGTGAGAAATCCCTGAGTAATACTTGACCTTCCTTGCTGTCTATGTGCTTTGAAGGCAAAGGATTTAGTGCTTCCTTGTGCAGAGCCAGGTGTTCCCTATGAATAACTGGACCCAACCTAAAAGCAGGAGGAAGTGTATTCAAAAAAACAGAGGTGTGGTAATGACACTATCAAGCTTTTTGTGTGTTGTGTAATCCATGCGTGTGTGGCTCCTGAAGAGCCTGCTCCACAGTCATGCCTAAATCACTCCATGAAAACAATGACAAAACCCTAATAAGTTGGCTGGCAAGAGGGGTTTGTTCCTTTTCCCCAGGAAAACAGTATTCACCTCATGTAAATGTGAAGTTTTGTGGACTGAATGCTCGTGTGACAGACACAGTGCCTCGTATACACAGAAGCCAAAAGTTCTGAAAGATGTTTTCTCTTACAATTTTCTTTATCACCACTAATTGCCCTGAAGATGACGATGTGTGCAGATGGTAAGAAACAGAAGAGTTTCACATAGAGGGCACTGAGAACCTATGATTACCTAGATTAACAGCTAAATTAGTGCCTCCCCACAAACTTGTTTAGCAATTTACACCTTTTAAATTGCAGTTGTACCAAGTGGGGGGTTTAATGTCAAGAACATTAACAATTAAGAAATTGTTTTCATGTTCAACCTAACGCAAACTAGAAGTCTAGAAAAAGGGAATTGATTTGGCAATACATGTGTTTGGGCTCTAGGTGACTGGTCCAAATTTAGTCCATTCCTACACCGGTAACAGTTCTTAAAGGCAATATAAAAATACCCGCTTTTCCCTCCTTTCTTACAAAAAGCACATATACTTTTATTTAACTGTGGAATTATTCTTTCTTACCTGTAATAATTCTCCAGACATTGGAGAATGATGTTGGAAATAGAGAAACAAAATGGTCAGGGAAGTACAAACTTCTCTGCTTTTGTGCACACGACTAAATACTTGAAGGGAAGATCATTCCACCATTCATTTCACTATTTTATATGTCAATAACACCACCAAACAGTGCACTAAAGAACAATAAACTAACACTCTGGCTATGGAAATTGACCTTAGATTAGCTAGAATTCTATCTGATAAGCCCCAGTAAAGCTTAAAGCATTTGCACCAATACTGTGAAGCTGAAATAGATGTTGGGGTTTCTTTTCCTTTAATTGAAACTGCACATTTTAGGAAAGGCAGCAAAGCTGGCACTGCTTGGCAGCCTCATGTGGAGACATTCCTGAAAGCTTGTAAGGAAGTCGAAGGTAGAACTGAAAAGCTGAGGGATGGCAGCGCTAGCAAGCGCAAGGAGGATTTGTGCAGGGTGATCAGGAGGTGCATTTCGTAAGAGAGAAACCTTCTCCCTGGATAGTTTTTCATAGCTAGCAACCATGCCTTGCAGTTTCTGTCTTGCAACACAACTTGTCTGCAGAGATTGTGTCTCCCTACATGACCTGCGTGCCCTGAAAGAGGGCCATGAAGCCTCAGGGGAAAAACACGGCCCTGGGGTGTCCTGTGGACCCCAAATAACCTCTTGAGCCTGGTGTAAACTCTGCCCAAGAGGCATTTGCAGAAAACAGGCTTCCTCCTTGCAAGCCTGCCTTCTCATGGAGCAAAAGTGGAGAGGTTGTCCCCTTCACCTCCTGCCAACCTCTCTGGCCAGACCAAACTCAAAATCCCAAAAGAAACGATTCAACTGGTGTGTTGCAACATCCTTCCTCTGTTTTTGCCAATCCTGTTTCTCAGTCTGTCAGCTAAGGTCCAGTGCAATATCTCAAGGACACCCCAGTTCCATGGAGGGAAAAGGAGAGATGCAAACAATTTTGAAAACACTTGTTTACACTATTTTGTAATTTCTCGGGAATCTTAAATCAAATACAATCACCCGTAAAATGAAAATAACACAAGGAAAAGTTAGTTAAGAGCTTGTCAATATATCCAGTGGGGACCAAAACATGGTAAACATAATGTTACTAAAAGGAACAGAGATATAGCTGCCAAAGTCTGGGTTTCTCTGGTTTGTAAGTCAAATTTAGTGCCCATTGAGAATGTCCAGTTCCCAGTTCCTGAACAGTTTGACTCCTGAAGCCCTGCTTCTCGCAGTAGGCTCTGTAGGTTTGGGTCTCCACAGTTCTTTTCTACAAAAATCCTGTCAGTTAATGAGGAATGGTTTTCTTGCACTTTATTCCATCGCATCTCTCTAGAATGCAGTGTAGGATTAAGGCAAATCTACAGTACATTTTCAGAGCAGTGTGCATTTAGCCGAGCAATATATGCAATACTTATACAGGTAAACTTTCCCCTAAAAGTATGTGCTGGACACAGGGCATAAGCACAGGGCTCTCCCAGCCTTGCCACAGGGAGGTACCCAGTGGGACAGGGACAGGGCTCCAGCAGCTGCATCCAGGGAAGGACAGCTTCATGCGAGACTGGCAGCTCAGGGGTCTGCCATGGAGCAAGCTGTGAGAGCTGTGGACTGTGGGCATGCAGGCCAGATGTAAAGGAGCAAACTGCTGGCATAAAAAGAGCTGCTCTTTATTCGGCATCCAGCAATGGCCTATGATACTGGGAAGGGACGGATCAGAGATCTGTGGAGCACTACTTTTTCATGCTGATTGCAGGGGACTGCATTAATAGGGCTGCTGAATGTTGATAAGGGCTGCTATAGTGAGAGAAGCCAACTGATATGATAAGACATGTATTTTTATGTCATGTTTCAAGCCATTTAATAGCATTGGGTGGGGGTGGGGTGAACAGGAGCAAAAGTTGGGTTAAAAGATGTCCTTTATGTTAGAGAAACCTACTTGAACTTGCTTTCCTGTAGTTTAAATGAAAAACTGGGTTAAATTAGTTTTGATAAAACACTAACTGCATGAATTATTGTTCACAGGGAGGAAAAGTGCAGATTTCTATCCCAATTCTGCCCATGCACCCTTTTGGGTTTGGGGTGGATTTTTTATCACCCCCCACAGGACAGTACTTGAGGCCTTTCCCGAATAATAGCATCAGTTGTAAGAAACTGCGTGTGAGGATTCTGTATTACCGCTAGCCCAGGGACAAGGATGCCAAACTGTCTTTTGTTGTGGATGATTTGATTAATCTTTTATTGAGTCTGAGAAAGGCTATTGAACTGACTTGGACATGTTTTCTGTGTTTCAAAGACTCAAGGTGTTTTTTTTCATCCAGTCCCTCCCCTTTCCCTCTGAGCGCAGAAAGCCTGCAATTACGGGCAGTTTTCAAGGATGGCAGCTTTTGCTAACAGCCAGGACTTGTTGGGGCACAGAGTGAAGGAGCTGGATTGCACTTGGACCAGAATGAGAGCTATTTCATATGGTGCCACTCAACCCCCCAGGGCTGGGACCTCCCCTCATTTCTGGATGTGCATGCTTGGAAGCCAGGATTTGGCCTTGGAGCAGGCATGTCCCATGATTCCAGCTGTAATCAGTTGTTTCTCTGCTGTGAGGAACAGACACCCAGTGAATCCATATACACTTCCATGTCCTCTGCCAGCATCTCTAACTCCTCTGGTCATGCCTTCCTGTGCAAACCAGGAAAGGGTAATGTTTGCATGAAAACTCCCAGGAACTGGGTGATCACGGAGATCCTCAGTCCTGCCATGCTTGACCAAAACCAGGCAATGGTTTCAAGAGCTTCTGTACAAGGAGTGTCTGACCTTGTATGACTTGCTTGTGTACAAAACCAAGCTTGAACAAATCTTGAGCAGACCTGAGTGCCTTTGGAGAAGGTGAGATTTCTTCATTTGTCTCCTGTTGCCTGGAGCTCTTAGGAGTGGGGTCTAGGTCTTTCCAAGATGTTTTCCAAGCCCCCTCTCAAAGCCTTACCTGAAGCACTTGAATGTGCTGGCAGCTGGTGTTTTTCCATCAAGAGGCTGTGGTAGTGTGAGCATGTGGCAACACAGGTGAGGAGCACAAAAAGGGCATTACCAGAGGGAAAGGGAAAAGCACCATCTATGAGCTCCGGTCTTCTCGATGAACCTCGGGACCCTCCATTAGAGGACGGTGACCTGCTCCTAAAACTTCGCAGTGATGAGGCAGCTCCCTTTGTAGGACTCACCACCCTGCTCTGATGTATCTCGACCTACATTCAAATCTAGGTGTCCTGGTGAGTGCTTCATGGTGTCACATTTGTCTCTGGATGGGAACTATCTCTGTCACTGCAGACAGCTCTGCCCTCTCAGCCTGCAGTCAAGATATTTAGCTGGTTTTTACAGCAGTGCAGTATGCTTGTGGAGGCAAAGCAATTTTTCTCCTTGCAGAGGCAGTTCTGGGTCTTTCTGGCAGCTTTCCGTCTTGGCTCACAGGGTCATTAATGCTGTTAATGGTTGTAAAATTACTGTACCTGTTCCTAATATCAGTTGACTTTGGCCTTGAGAGACGGTGCTACCCTTTACACTTCAGCATTTCACAAAGACTTTAAATGCTGGCAGAGAGAGCTGGGCATGAACTAATGTGGGCAGCAAGTTACAGGTTGCTTCACTTAAGCTTTTTCATGTGTTGACTTCAGGATCATAGTTTCTGTGTGACTCCACTGATGTAAATGTGAGAGTTCATTTTTCCCCTGCACTTGAGCTTGAAAAATTAGTTCCTCTGAAAGCCAGTCTGTTTTAGCATTTGCTAAAGTGGACCTTTCTTTCCAGGCAAGTGGAGTACTGGGCTAAGATTGAGCTTTGTGATTCAATCCTTCAACTTGCAGCCACTCCTTACCCTTGGCATGAGGCTGAGGTGACACAAGGTACAGATCATTTCCTTCAAATAAAAAGCAAAATGTTCTAAGAAGGCCTGAAGGAACCATGTCCTGAAAGCTCCTTCAGGAATATAATTTATGGTCTGTGTTTGGGGGTGGGGGTGTCAGGTAGATGTATCCCATACATTTTTATCTGCACAATGTGCGTGTTTCTTTCTATGATCCTTCACCCAGAATTGTATTTTAATGTTATAAATGAAGACATGTATTTAATTACTGTGGTGCCTGTAAGAAACTCCAGGCTCCTCTGAAGTCCTCTGAAAATGCAAAATGTTTCACAATGTATGAAGAGGTAATTTGCATGGAGAATCAATATGCTAATTATTGTGTCAACACTTATTGTTTTGGCATGTTTCTTGGCTCCTTGTCCCAGGGTATACAGCCACGTATGGTCCCAATTCCTCTGCGAGATGTAAGATGTGCCTTGGCTCGGCAACAGTCACAGGACTTGTTAAAAGAGATGCAAACCAAAGAAGACTGGCACAGCTTGTACTGTCTTATCCAGCCTAGCTTCATTCTGTCAGGGAACATCAGTTAAATCAGATGAAGAAATTAGGGAGCTTTTGTCTAGCTGGTTAAATAAATATTGATTAAAATAAAATTATTGCTAAGCAGATGAGTCAAAATAACCACCGTACCAATTCGTATGTTTATATAAAGCCAAGTGGTGTGGGAATACAAGTGTCAAATATAGGCCCAGAGATGTTCTCCTTCTTCATTTTATTTATTTCAAAGATGGTTGTGCTCTGAGTCAGGGACCAGGAATAGTTGTGTCGGGCACTGTGCTTTCTCAGAACAAAAAGATGAACTTTGCCTCTTGGCTTCTTCTGCAGCCCGACAACTCTTTGGGGCACTGGGGCCACACACACGGGAGGAGCGTGAGAAACAGGCGGGCAGTAGGGCCTTTGAGATCGTGGCTCCCAGCAGGAAATGGTGTAAACACAGGGCACACGCAACCTGTGGCTGCAGCGCTTTGGGCTGCTGAGTTTCTGACAGATAACACCATGACAGGGCTGTGAGCCACCCAGTAAAACAGCCAAAATTGTCCTGGGAGCTTAGACACCAGAAAACACCATCTCTCTGCTAGACCTGTTAGGTCCTAATTGCTTCACAGTAACTAATGACTGAGCTACATAGGAAGAATTATAATGCAAGCTTGGATTACGCTTCCAGTCTTAAAGTGCTTGCTTTAGGGGCTGGGTATACGTGTGGGGCATGGGGAAGGCCGGTGGAGAGGTGCTGTGGATCGGGATAAGCAGTCACAAGAGAAGAATGTGGCTCTTTCCTCACCCTTACTGTTCCTGGATGCAACAAAAAACAGTGCAGGCAAAAGGGACAGGTGTGCACGTGAGAGCTCCTTGCTGTCCAGGTGTTCACAGCACAAATGAGAGTGGTTGGACCTCCTGCATTTGTCCAAATGTCCACTGCAAACTTTCTGGCAGATTACTTTGCATTTCCTATTGTTTCTTCCTCACCTGGGAAAAAGGCTGCTGGATTATTGTTTTGCCAGCCAGCTGCTAAGTTGCTGAACCAGTAGCTCACAATCAAGTCTGACACCCCACTGGACACAAGTTTGCTTACCAAACCCTGTTACTCGCCTCCCAAGGAACAGAATGGCTCCTACACCCACCCTGCATATGTCTTCCCTGGGACACATGTATTTGTTGTGGATCCCAGAAATGGGGGGCCAGGCCAGGGGCTGGTGATGGGTGCTGTTGAGTCAGTCTTGCACCTTCTCCATGCTTACTCCTCATCTCCAGCATGAAGAAAATAGTTATTTACACTCTCTCTGCAGCAAAGATAAAAGGAAAGAGCAAGAAAGGGTTTATAATATATTTATATTTACTAATAATTTTCAGGTATAATTTTTCTAAGTCTCTGTGATCAAGAGCTAGGAGAAAAATATTTGTAAATGGTGCTACTCCCCACCTCAGGCAACCATCAAAGCTTTCTTTACACAAGTAGTTCTAATTTTACTTTATCAAGGCTGCCAAGGGCTTTCTGAGCCTAAGGACAAGCCTTTTAATTTGAACAAGCACATCTTCAGGTGGATTTTCTCCCAAAAGTTGAGAGATGATACACATGCAGGGTGAAGCTAACCTAGAGATGACCTGCCCTGCTGCTGGCTAATCTCTTTTTTTTTTCTTTTGGTCCCTGATTTGTTTTGGGTTTGTTTTACTGGAAAATTTCTGTGGTACATTTGTTAGGCTCATGTTCTAACAGTTCATATTTTTGCTCTACACGTCAGCTTTTCATTTTCAAATTGCTAGCTACTATCAAGTAACTGAGGTTAACAGAGGTCTCTTTCTTTAGCTGTAACTTAGAAAGCAGAGGAAGAGTAGAGACTATTGAGAAGTCCCACTTGAAATTCGGCAGGGTGCTTTTGCTCCTTTACCTGCAGTAATTAAGCTCGCCCCCCACAGCCCCTGGAAAGCAGCTCTGCCAGCAGGACACCTCCGGCAGCCGCTCTCGCAGGTGAGCACAAAGGCTCACAGAGCAGAAATGCCTTCGGGCCCCCGGCATGTCAATAGGTCTGCTCAGCTATGCCGAGTTTAGTCATGCATTTTAAGTTTCTTCCTGAACCGGGGTCTTAATTCTTGTGCCATTTTACTGGAACAAAGAGGTCAGATTATTTATAGGTCGGTCGCTTTTGTGTGCACGAAGCTAGCAATGCCTTCGGTGCTCCAATTTCTGGGACTCCTTTTCCCTCCGGCTCTTAAGTCTCAACTATTCTCTCCTAATGCAATAACAGTAATTATCCTATCGCCGGCCACCGCAGCACCCTGCATTACCGCCTGCCTTACCGAGTGCACAGCAAGGCTGGCAGCCAGGTAAAACCCCTGTAATTTATAGCTCATCAGAGAAGCCAACCAGCCCACGATCTTCCTGTTTTGCAAAGAGACAGACTTACCACCTAGACACTGCTGCGATGGGTGCACTGGAAAGGCAGGAAGATAAAAGTAGTGCACATGCAAGCTCTGGCCCCATCTCTGTTTGTGTTCTCTGTTGTTTCATCCAGGCATGCAGTCAAGCAAAATCATCATGGCTCGATGCAACCAGGAGACAGTATTGATGTGTTTTTGCTTCCCAGTAGACCCATGACATTTCACAATGTAATTGTTGTTTCGCATCCGGCTGCTGAATGTGGAACAAGAGATGTGGAGCTGGCCATGCCAGGGTGTCTCTGCTGAGGCTTAAGTTCAGATGGGAACATCTCAGATATTTCATTTGACTGGTGGCCTGTAGCGCCCTATAGGCTGTGCTGTACGATGCATGGACTGACTTCACTTCTTCAGTCCTTGTACAGTTTGATGACCAGAGGGCTGGAGCACCTCTCCTATGGAGGCAGAGTTGGGGTTGTTCGTCTGGAGAAGAGAAGGCTCTGGGGAGACCTTACAGGACCTTCCAGTGCCTAAAAGGGGCTACAAGAGATCTGGATAGGGACTTTTTCAAGGGCATGAATTGATAGGACAAGGGGGAATGGCTTTGAACTGAAAGAGGGTGAGTTTAGATTAGGTATCTGGAAGAAATTCTTCACTGGGAGGGTGGTGAGACACTGGAACAGGTTGCCCAGAGAAGTTGTGGATGCCCCGTTCCTGGCAGTGTTCAAAGCCAGGCTGGATGGAGCCTTGAGCCATCTGGTCTAGTGGAAGGGGTTCCTGCCCATGGCAGGGGGTTGCAGCTAGATGATCTGTAAGGTCCCTTCCAGCCCAAACCATTCTATGATTCTATGAAATTCTCTTTCATGACAGCACCTGTGGTGTGTCTGCTCTTGGGAGGAGAAAATAGTTTCTTTAACTGCTAGGCTGACACATCCAGCAGGATTTGGAGGACAGCAGTATTTGATGAGGATAGATGGAATTAAGAGAGATCTTGAAAGAATCACTCTTGACACTTATCCCCACCTCATGCAGGCAAGGCCAGATAGTCCTTTGTGCAGAGGGTGCAAACACACACACATCTGCACTGGAGAGATCTACCTTCTCTGACACCCTTTGGACTTGGCCTGCTGCTGTTCTTCAGGTAGCGAGGTGTATTTTCCGACATGCCTTAGAACACCTCAGGATGATAAACACAAACTTACTAGCAAAGAAGTTTCTGGCAACATTTTGTTGGTTTTGCACTTCGGATGGTCCCATGGCCTCTGAAACTCAGCAGCAGCAAAGCAGTGGGGTCACAAGTACACTTTCTCTTTCCTCCTTTAGTTGCTGTTCATGTTTTTGGCTGAGATGAAAACTCTTTTGGAAATTATTCATATCTTTGTTCAGTGCTTTGGCAATCTGAGGAGACTCCATTACTCAATTATGCTTCAAGCTAGCAATGGTAGGGCCCAGATATCCTTGGATTTGACAACCAACAAACATCTTCATCAGTGAAGTCATACGAGGCGGTGTTGTTTTGATGTGCAATTAAGTTACTAGAGATCTAGTCACAGAGCAGAGCTTTGAACTAAGTAGCTCTCCCCGTTTGAAGCAAATGGGGAGAATAAACACAAATATGTGTGTGTCTGAAACTCAGTTTGCCAGCGGGCAAGCTGACAAGTGGGGCAATGCTCCTCAGCAAAGCTGACTCAAGTGGAGAAGGTGGAGGCTTCTATGCAGGGGAGGCACAGACAGAGGTGTAGAGGTGAGGCATCCTGCACCCTGCCTGCTTGCTCCACGTGACTGGGATGCTCAGATCTCTGGTTAATCCTGGAGAGCCTTGCAGAAAGAGGACTTTGTCATTTAGAGGCCAAAAAATAGTAGTGTAAGCATCAGAAGCAAACCTGAACTGAAACTTGCAAAGTATTGCATAAAAAAATGGGAAAAACTTCTTCAAAATCAGTGTAAAGAAGGAAAAAAAGCAAAGTCAGATTGCTGTGCAGTAAATGAGATTAAAGATAATTTAGGCATGGCCTGCAATCAAAGGAGTATTTTACCTCTGCTCTGTTTAAGGAAGACAAATCCTAGGGGTGAAAGAAGACTGTTTAATGGGAACAGGGATATGGAATTACAATTGTTACTGTGCTCAAAGAGCAGGCGGCGTTCCTCTCGGGGAGGCAGGTCATGCCTGTCCAGGAGTTCTGGAAAGACCAGCATGAGAGGTGGCACGTCTACTAGCAACTGTTTTTATAGATCTGCCAAGTCAGAGAGGGACCCCGTGACTGTGGGATATCCATTACAACGTGTTCAGTTGTGCAGGGTTAAAAAATAATCCAGCCAGCCATCGGCGTCCTTGTAACCCTGACCTCACTGGTATGCGGGGCTTTGGAACATGCCTTGAAGGTTAATTAAAAATGCAAAGGCACATCAAAACTGGGATGAAATGCAACTAAAGGCACATCCTGCCAGACTAACCCGATGGTTCTCTTTGATAAAACAATTATTTTTCCAGACAGGTGATATCTGCCAGATTTCCTTTATCTAGACTACTTTAATGTATTTGCTATGATGTCAAGTGAGAAACCACTGATGTTGCTGGAGACAAAATAGATTATTAGAGAAATTGTGCTGCTGGTAAGAGGAGGAGACAATGAGTGCTGAGGCTGGCGATCTCAGGTCAGGAGGAGTCGTCTGTGAGAGTTCTTCAAACAGGAGATTTGGGATCGATTTTGTTTCACTGTTTGTGTTAATGGTGTGCTCCTGGCCCATATGAGCACTGTGCTGATGAAATGTGCTGCACAAAGCCATGAGGCTGCCACTACTGCTGGCATGGAGGTGGTTTGCAGGCCAGGCAGGATGAGCAGGGCACCTTGAGAACGGCTGTAATAAAAGGAGGGTGACATTCAAGTAAAAGACAAAGAGTCATGCAGGTGAAAACTGATGTCAGAGGTGGCTTTTGCTATTAACAGAGAGTGAATCAATTGGGAAGAGGACTGAGGAAAAAGAAAAATCATCATTAGGTACTCACAGGAGAGTTGTGTGCTGCCACCTTGATTCTGATGTTGTACCTATTTCCGGCTGAGAAGAGGAAGTATTAGTGCCCAGATCAACTCTCCTCCCTTCCCACCCCTCTTTTCGGGAAAGAGGTATTAACAGCAGAGCAGCAGAGAAGACCTGCAAGGGAGACCAGGAGACTGGAGACAATCTTTCCAGGAGGCCAGAGGAAGTTACTGGAACACATGCATGTGGTCATGGGGATGGAGTTTGATGAAACAGGCACCCTCCTGCTTTCTCAAGCATCTAAGTGCTCCCTGTTCCAGCCTAAGGCCAGCCCCCATTATTGCCAGCCACTAGCATATCCACATCTATTTTCTTTGGATTAGGGTCAAAAGCAGCCCCTGGAATAAGAAGCAGAAATGGGGATAGGGAGGGGGATAGAGAAAAGCTCAGTGGTGCCTCCCAGCGCTTTGGTACCAAATGATCCTGGGAGCAACGTTCTACTCTGTCCTAGGAGCTGCCAGCTCTTCCACCCCCAGTCCCTGGCAGCTGAGCCGTAGCATCAGGGGTCCGACTCTGACAGTGGCATTCTGTGAGGAGCAGTTGCAGTGGCGTGCAATTGCATTTGTTTTAATATTTTTCCTTAAAGCTTGGAAAAGCAATGAAAAAATGAATAAAAACAACTGCCTGTCTACATGATTCATAGCCAGAGCAACCAACTACATCTTGCTCTGCCTAGCAATTACCAAAGTTTTCATGCATGTGTTGTGGAGAAGGGAATTTGCAGAAGGGCTCCAGGTGAAGTCTAACCAAACAGGTACGAGCAGAACCTGACCCTCTGGCTATGCCTCAGGCCAGTCAGGTATGGAGCAACCTGGGTCTGGAAGCTACACTGCTGCCTTTGTTGGAAATGCACTGGGAGAGGGGCTGTTGCAGTGGGCTGTCAGACACGGCCCAGCAAGTGGCCAAGAAATGGTTTCCAGCCCAGGTTTGTTGCCCAAATACTGAGGTCAGCAAGGGGAGCAGAAGTTCTCGGGGCTGCAGGGCCTTTTACAGAGGGACTGCAAGGTTACATTCCAGAATTTCTTCAGCTCCTCTAGGAGCTAATATTGTCTCCACCACTGCTGCCTTTCTAAAGAGAGGGGTGAAAGGCAGAATGTGAGAGAAGACTGAAACAGAGAAGAGCTGGATGCTCATGCAAAACTTCAAGAATTAAAAGTGGTGGCTCAATGCTTGCGTGAGAGCCATGTATCATTTGCAGCCTTGGCAAAGCAGTCAGGCAAGCTCTGGCTCCTCTCGCGAGAGCAGTCAGGAGCAGAGCAGGACTCTCCCACCAGGGAGCCCTGGCAGGCTCTTGATCAACATGTTGGTGTTGAGAAGCTAAGTCAAATACAATTGTTAAACTGATTATTCATATTCCATTCTGTTCACTGTGGGAAGACACTCCTTTTGGGGTTGTGTTTATGGGCCATACAGATTGTCAGAGTGAATCTAATTAGCAAGAGAAATCCAAATGCAACAATGACTGGTAATCGTTAATGATGCAAGCGCGTATTATACCAGCTCGAATGAAATCTTGGGTTGCAAGCAGCACGGAAAGGCAAAAAAACATTTACAGTTGCATATAGAACACTACAAGTCCTTACCTTGCTGCTCTCAGGTGTGGTTGAGCTGAGCTTCCACCTGCACAACAGCAGTGACTTGTGAAATGCTTCCTGGTCACCACCAAAATAAAATGCTGCAAGAAATGAATGACCTGCAGAGCTTTGGTAGGAGAGGTGGTCTGTATCTGGTCTGAAAGCGATCCCTTGCTTTGCTTTCACTGGTGCAAACCTCAGCTGCCTACAGAACTGATTTAAAAAACAGGACCCTTTTTACTTGCACAGTCTCTGGATTGTGTCTCCAGCCCAGGGCTCGGAGCATCCTGGGCTGCCAGCTGTTGGTGCTGCTCTTGGCATGCATCTCCAGCTCCACCAAGCAAATGTGGGGCGGGCCGTCATCCAAATATTTGGGATTCAGTTTGGATCGTGAATTATGCAATACACACAGGCACACACACAAAACCTATTTTGTTGTTTCTGCCAAAACAGGTGGCAGAAACAACAGGAGGTGGGCACGTAGACCTTTCCAACTGTACAGCGAGCTGTGCATCTGAATTTGTTGAAATGATCTGGTTCAGGGCCTGCATTTTGCTTAGCAGCCCCCAAACCAGAGTGCTGATGACTGGCACTCTCACCCTGTGGAAACTGCCGTGCCTAAACAGCCAGCGGAGCCGGGACAACTCGTAGCTGTCGTGGATTTGATCCAGCACCGAGCTTCAGCTCTCACATGAGATGGCCTTGATCCCATGCCTCGCTTCTCTCTTTCTAGCCTTGAAAATGTTCTGGATGGGTCTTCAGTTCAAGATCTACTTATTCCTCTGTGGTTTTTGGGTAGGGTGGGTTTGTAAGAAATGAATTGTATAGAAATGTTGTGAAAGGTGGTTTAAGCTGCAACATTTCAGTTTTCAGAAGTTAAACACAAGTTAGATGTCTTTTTGGCAATACTATAAATGTATATGTGATGGGAAGCCTGGACAGTTGGAACATTTTTTACTTACTCATCCTTCCAAATGCGTGTGAGCAAGACAACCTGGTATAGACAAAAGTGCAGAATCTCCTTTGCAGTATTTACTTTACATTTTCCGTGTCATGAAAGATGGGAGTTATAACAGACAAGGGTAGGAAGGAAAGTGTAAGGAATAATGTGAGAAATAGTTGTAAGACCAGAGCATTGGATAAGGCTTCTGTGTCCTTGACCAGAATGTGCAAGCTGGCTGATAAATATCCTTTCATTCATATGGTGTTGGAGTGTTGGAGATGAAGTAGGATATTCAGCTAAAACGAAAATATTTTAGTTAAAAGAGAAAAAAATATTTATATTGACAGTTGCAGAACTTGAATAAAAACAAACAAAAGGGCTGGAAAATCTAATTCAGATACTTCGTTTTAAATAGCATTGAAGAGAGGTCTGACATAGTTGGAGTCTTTTAAAAACCCTCAAAATTTCAACAACACTATTTTTATGAAAGTTTGGCAAAATTTTTAAAAACAGAGAGAAAAGAAAGCTTTCTTCTGTGTAGTCCTCTTCCTAAAGCAGATTTGAGTCATCGTAATGAGTCCAGTGAATGGCACTCAGTTTTGCCACGCTCATATGAGATTGAAAATTAAAAACCTGTGAAAGGACACAATACATTTAATATATTTTAGGGATCTTTGGTTTTTTCCCAATGACTTTGTATAGAAGCTTTTCCATGTATCTAAATTCATACTTAGAAATGTACTTTTCACAGCTAAGAATGTCATCATTCAATTTTGCCTTGAAAACAATGATGAGATTTGACTTTTTCTATGCTTTTATTTCTTCAGGATTATAAACAGAGATTTTCTAATTTCTCTTTGCTATAGAGCTGTGTCAAGGAATTTCAAAGGCAAACAAAATTTTGCCATTGAAAGCAAAATTCCTACACTATCAGGCAACCCTTGTTTCAGACATTGAGTGAATTTTTATTTTGCAAGTTATTCAAGTAAGAGAATGGATAAAAAACCCCAACTCAGTTACATTCAAACTCAGTTGAACAAGGCACCATGGAGCCTGAGCTGGTGTAAAAGCTGGTCCAATTATGAGCCGGGAATTGTACCATTGGAGAGCTCCAGAGGTCCCTTCCAACCCAAATTATTCTATGCTGATAAAATAAAATTTTTAACCTCACAATTTCTAGCATATTTTTTCTAGGCTTATTTGAATCTAGACTTCTTCCAGATCTGAACATTTTTTAAAAAAATCAAAACTAGGCTCAGAGTTCATTTATCTTTTCATTATTATCAGTTACAATAAATACATCTGTTACCTTCAACTGGAGGACTGGAAAATAATTTAAAATTACAAGGAGACCTCTTGGTATCACTTTAAGAAGAGTGAACAAATGCTCAAGAGGAATCTTCACAAGCCATTTTGCTAATTCACTTACTGTGTAAGAAGGCATAACAGAACCAGCAAGACATCTCAGATCATATTATAACCAAGCTTTATTCTGTAAGAGCTTCAATATACTAACAAAAACCTTACATCTTTATTGCCCAAAACCATTGCACTGTAGCTAACTTAAATTGCCTGGTGTTTTAAATGTACTTGCATGGAGACATCTCTGTAATATGAGTTTCTCACTTGAAATTATCAATTGATGGAACATTTGAGGATACAAAAAGGGGAGAAGTGTGGCAGAGCAGATCGAGGTGGGCTCCCTGGTACAGTGTTGGGCTCTCCATTTTGCTGTAACTTAGGGAACACAGCGTTCCATGTATACAGTCCCCAGAGGAGTCAAGAAGGTCGCAAGTCTTATTTATTCCAGAATCCATGAACCTGTATAAGTGGAAATAGTTTGTTTTGTTAAGCCACAGATCAGTCTTCCAAGTCTGTTTCTTTTAGCATGGCTCCTGTGGGTTTTCAGGAGATAGAACTATCCCACCTGTGACTGAGAGTGACCTAGAGTGACTGTTTCTGTGTCTCAGGCACAAAAAGTTGTTATCAAAAGACTAAAGGACAAAAATTGCAATTACATTTATTGATTAAATGGCCTCATCACTTTTCTTTTGAATGTACATTCAATGCTATCCCAAGATGTCATCCACTGCCAGTGTCTACTACTCCTGTTGGTCCACATGACTTCTCCATTCATTTGCTCTTCTATGGGTTGAGGTTCTTTCTTGTCTACAAATACAGAACCAGAGGAGGAAGCAGAAGGAGGAGAAGAAACAGCAGCTATCCAGACAGGATAGGAGAAGTTGTGTTCCCAGCCTGTGAACATTGAAACCTGAGAGAGATTTGTACCAGAGCAGGATGAGGTTTACAGCATCTAAATTCCACGTAACACCTAATGTTTACTGTTGGACATTTGTTCACCCTCTGAAAAACATGGGTTAAAAACCCCCACACCAATACTTTTTAACTTCATCTCCCTAATCTCTAATTATAAAATGCGATTATCAAAGAACAAAGAATTTGCCCTACTGTCTTTATGATGTACAATTTACCTACTACCCCATCCTCCCAGTACAGGTTGGTAATTTTTAAAGGGCACTGAAATATGATAATAACAAGTATTATGCGTGCTGATGTATTATGAAATGTATCCCATTAGTCACTTTATATCTGAAAGGCAGAAAAAATTTCAACCTAGCAACAGAAAGGCTTTTAGGATTAAAAAAAAAATTTGGCAGGCAGTAGGCGTGTTAAACTATGCCAGGAGGAACCCAATTGGAGGTTTCTAGAGACAACAGGAGCATAAATAAGTTGTCATCCATGTCGCCCACCACAGAGCTGGAAGAAAATTCAAAGCTTTGTAACCTGAAGGAGCAACAGAAAAGCAAAGGACAGCCTGGTGGCAGCCGTGGCCTGGCTCTGGGATCCTTGGGCTTGGCCCTCCAAAGCCACAGAGAGAAACATGGCAGCAGATATTCCAGCTCACCTGAGCCCCACTGTGCCACACTCCTGCTCGTCATGTGGGCCACAATAAAGATACCTCACTTCCTTAGCTTAGATCCACTACCAAAAATGCTCAATTAATGATGGTGCTGATGAGATAGACTGAGACATTCTTGCCAACACTTCTTTTTTCCCTCCTACATAGGAAAATAGCTAGTGCAAGAGATTTTACTCGAAAGCAGAGCAAGCAGAACACTTCAGTTTTGGACACAAAGCAAGCCAGGCAAAGGACAAGACGTTTTCCTGCTGTTTATTTATATCAGTAACTACCTAGAAAAGATTTTCTTTTTTTCTGTGATCTCTAATTTATTCTGGAACAGAAATGTCCTTGATTGGCCAGGCAAAGGCTTTTCCCATGAGAACTGTGTTTTAATCACACTAAAATTTTCATTCAATCCTTTTTGTTTGGACAAGGAGCTCTTTCAGCAGAAGAGGAGCTTGCAGCCAGCAAGACTCCCTGTGTAGCTCAAGATTGACCTGCTAAAGAGAAATAGGCAGCAATACTTCATTTCCCAGGTGTGTCCAAGCTCAGGACCAGGCGGTTCAGAAGGCAGACAGGGAATGTTATTGAAGATGAGAAATATCCTCCTGCCTTAGCGGGACACATAACCTCAGCCACACAGTGCTATATTCCATAAAGTCATCCTAAAAGGAGAGGGAGGAACTGCTTTTTCCACTTTTGAGGGGACACTGCTTTCATGTCTGAACACAAGTAAGATAAGCAAAATGAATATCAACTGGAAGGATATCAACGTGTTGGAGAGAGTCCAGAGGAGGACCACCAAGGTGATTAGAGGGATGGAGCACCTCTCCTATGAGGAAAGGCTAAAAGAATTGGGATTGTTCAGCCTGGAAAAGAGAAGGCTTTGGGATGACCTAATTGTGACCTTCCAGTACCTGAAAGGAGCCTACAGGATAGATGGAGAGAGACTATTTACAAGAGCAGGCAGTGACAAGATAAGGGGGAATGGCTTTTAACTGAAGAGAATAAATTTAAGTTAGATATTAGGAAGAAATTCTTCACTGTGAGGGTGGTGAGACACTGGCAGAGGTTGCCCAGAGAAGCTGTGGATGCCCCATTCCTCAAAGTGTTCAAGGACATGTTGGAGGGGGCTGGGAGCAATTTGGTCTAGTGGAAGGTGCCCCTGCCCACAGCAGAGGGGTTGAATGATCTTTAAGGTCCCTTCCAACCCAAACCACTCTGCGGTTCTATGATTCTACTAAATGAGCATAATGAATGCATGTCACCCCGTAGTCCTGGAGGGAGCTGGCCTACTCACAGGACACTCTTTCTGCTGCACACTGCAGGCCACCAGAGGAAGGAGGCCTGAGAAAGAACAAGCTACACCTGCAGGAGTCAATGTTCCTGCTCTCAGCGGGAGAGGAAGGTGTTTGCCTTATTTCATTGGCAGTGAGTGACAGTATTTGTGCCAAACCTATGGGAAAGGCTCTACGCTTCACAAGAGGGCAGCAGGGTCACTCTGAACTGAGTGTTTCACAACACTGACAGACAAAGAAACACTGTCTGTGCCCCTTGCAGCCTGGCCCCCAAATGCCAAGCACAAGTGGCCCAGTGGCACCCTCATGGAGGATGCCAGTGAGCAAAAAACAGGGCTGGGCAGGGTAAAGTTGTGTGCTGCTGCTTATCTGAGAAGCTTTCAGATGCTTCTTTTCTTATTCCCACTTACTAGAGAGGGTGCTGGGACTGATAAACCTCTGCCTGGAGTGAAACCCTTCCCACCTTTTATGTTAAATAGAATCCACTTTACTCTAGTTCAGAGACAAGTCCTAAGCAGTAATTTGAGGATACCTAAAAGGGCTGTGCACTTCCCTTCTGTTCAGCCCTGTCTTTGTGTTCCCTTATCATGAATTAGGTAGGGCAAACAGAGCCAGACAAAACATGGGCTGAAACCTGCCATCAGAGCTCGGCCCCATCACACAACTAGTGCCTGAGGCTGGAATTCGATCATGAGAGAGCTAATAATAACAACACACAGGAAAGAGCAGAGTACCTTGCTGCTGTTGCTGAAAGCATGAAAAATACCATCTTAATTTAGAGACTTATTATGGCGTATTATGGCAGGGCATGCCAACAAATGTGGAGCAAGCTAGAAGTGCTGTGCTACGGTATGTACTCTTACTGCAATAATAATAATAAAAGAAAACCTGCTGAAAATACAGTTTAAAAAAAAAAAAGAAAGGACATTCTGCTGTTTTTTCAACAATAAAGATAAAAACTGGGACATCTACAAAACACTCTCTAAGTGGGCAAAAATAAACCAGAATTAGCCAAATTACTTTTCTGCTTCTGAAAATCTGTTAGATACCTCCATGGCCTGAAGAATATTTCACACAAATTATTTGAACCTTTTTCAGATTTGTTTTTCATCATTGTTAATATGCCCATTTTGTAAAATTTTATTCTTAAAACCAGTAAAGCTCACACTCAAAGAAACACAGGAACTTCAAAGCCTGGTGGCACTTCACGGCTTTCATTTTACCTGGATGTGAGAAAAAACCCTAAAATCTCTAAGATATTGCTGGGAGCTCAGTTCGGATGCAGTGCTTGCATACATGTCAGAGGCAGCAGCACAAGTGCAGGACCCATCAGTTTGCAAGGCTGCCTTCTTGTGCTGCTCCAGCTGGGGAAGCAGAGGGGGGCTGCAGACCTGCTGGAGGATTCCTTCGGTTGAAGTAGGATCTCAGCTTCAGAAGGCCTGAAATTCCTTGCTCCTCACTGCCCTTGGCTCCCCGGCAGACGAGGAACAGGACAGGTGGAGAAACTTAGGCATACCACGGGGTTGCTGTCCTCTGACATCCCTCAGAGCCATCACTGGTACTCTGCACCAGGGCTCCCAGTGCCAGGCTGGATTCAGGCTGTTCTTTGCTTTTTCTCGGTGTCTCCTATAAAGCCACTGTAGTACAGGAGCAGGCTGCACCACCACCAGCACTGTCAGAGCTTTCCATATGCACCCTGGGAGGTGACCTGCATTTCATTTAACAGCAGCTTATAATTATTATCTGGGGTTTCTTACTGAAATACTAGAGAAATCCTAAATTCAGTTGGAAAATTATCAGCTTTTTCTGTTTGCAGTTACTTGCTGGAGAGATTATTCTCAGGAGCTACACACCATTCTCCAGCAAGGAAGGAGTGTTCGGGATTTCCAGCATTAATGCTCCTAAGAAATCATTTGGCTGTCACTAAAGTTATGTAAATAGATGGTTCATGTTTATACTCTACAAAATGCGTTTACAAGAAAAAGGCTGACTAATTTGGAGGTCAGCTTCTAATTCAAGGTTAGTGCTCAACAGTTTTTTCCCCTGCCAAATAAAACCACTAAAGGCTAAATTAAAACCATGTGCTCTAACTTACCTTTATGTAGTTACTGATATAAAGAGAGTGGAAGCAATTTTGCTGTCAAATTTAATGCCACTGTCTAAGGAGTGAAGTAAAACATCCTACAGGAGCTTTTGCACAAGGACACACGTCAAGGGTGCCTGACCTAGAAGGTGTGAAGTGCTTGAGTACATGAAAGCCACCTTTCAGTGACCTGTCACTATTACAGACTAGAGGCTTTATTTCCCAGGAATAAGGAATACATTGAAATAAATAGCAATTTAATGAACAAATCATCTTGCTACAGGGAAAAAACCCAAAAGGATCAGCATGGAGACATTTGACCCATACTAGATGGTAATATTGGAGATGGTTGCCAAATTTCTGAAAACTACCAGCTTCCAAAGCTTGTACCAGCATTTTATTCTCCCTTTTAGCCATTTGTTTATTACTGCTTAAATGTTATCTAGTCTTTGAAATTTCACTTAAAACTGAAATGAAAACTAAACTCCGCTCCTTTTTATTAGCTTCTTGGGTGTAAATAAAACTTTAAATTCATCTAGCACCTTCTTGTAACATTTTGCCTGGAGAGAGTGGGAGTGCTCACCTGAGGACTTGAGCAGAAGGTCAGTGATGCTGTTGAACTTCTGCCAGACTAGAAGTAGGGTGCAACTCTTCAGCCCCATGAACCTGCTCCCAAATGGTTGAAGAACTGAGGTCTGTTTGGCCCCATCTCTCAATCCCCCTGCATCTAAGAAACGTTTGGCCCAGGTCTGTGAATGTTTGTCAGGGTGGTAAAACCCAAGCAGATGTAGTGCTTGTTGAGCGGTGGGACTGAGGTGTGCAGGCAACTCCCATGCAGAGCCTGCCTGGCCAGGAGCTTCCCAGCTCCTTGGCTACTGAGCTATGGACCCTCCTTGGGGTCATGTAGCCTCTCCCATAGATCCCAAACAACACTTCTGATGCTTACAGCTGCAGAAGAAAACCTTCGGTTTATGAATGGAGAATTCAGCTGTGTGGCACTCATCTGTAGAGACAGCCAGCTCAGAAAGTAGGTTTCTTTCTGGCAAAATCATTGTGGTTATCTGACTTTGAAATATAAAACACAAGTTGGATTATGAAATAAATAACAAATGTTTGCACTTCATTGCCTCAGTAAAAACAACCATTCAGTTTGTATTACGGGAGTTTGCATCTGTTCCACAGCATCAAAAATGTCACCTGTCCAAGAGCTCAAGTTTCCCACAATGTCCAGTTTTTATAATACACTTACACATCACAGTGGACAAGTGCATACCACAGACTACAGGTGCTGAAGGAAATACAAATAACAGCCAGCTGTAGGATGTGTCTCCAATCCAGTGAAGGCCAGGAAATAAAAAGCATCCATTTATTTAACTGCACTGGGCAGGGACAGCAGGGGAATACGGTGGCCGAATGCAGGGTTGGGTTTGCCATGCTGGCTGCCTGCTTCCACCTGGGTCAGGAGGGCTCCTCTGCCCTTCACAGAACTGGAAGGGCCCCTGCAGCCCACAGCCAGTGCAGGGTGGATGTGCCAAATGGGTCTCCGAAGTGCTGGGTATTACTGTTACCTGGACACGCACTGTGCTCCAAATAGAAGTAACAGGGATGGTTCCAGGTTCAAGGCACTGGCTCAGACACTAAACTGACACCACAGCCCGAAAATTACTGAATCTGGTCAGAGAAAAATGAAGATCTCACAACTACTATGAAAAACACTAAGTATTCACGCTCTCAAAAGGATTTCTCAGATGCTGAACATCATACGTCCCTGCTGAAATCTCTTATTTCCCAAATCCTTGTCTCGTTTCAGGCTTTATGTTCATACTGTACCTTTAAACCCAACAAATCCTAAATTTCTTTGCTAAACTGAACTACCATTGAATGTAAAAAGATCTATTTTCAGTATGTGCCCAGACTAGATGTGGTGACATCAGAAGAACTGCTGTTACTGTCATCTCATATGCAAAATTTTTGTCTCTAAAAATGGTGACCACATGCTTTTACTGTAGGCTCAGTACTGTCTGTAGGTCAAGCACAGTGTCCAGGGGTGGGACCCAGCACTGAAAGGGAATAATCAGAGGAATTATTACCTAGCATTGAGCCTATATAACTTTAATAACTCACATTGCATCTGTACCTAGATTCTGACCATGACTATTGTGGTAACACACCTTCCATGAGGCAGGATATGCTGCCTGAAAAAAAGAGCTTTAAGTTTTTGGATTAAGTGGAGAAATGGTTTTGAGTGGATCAGCCAAGATAGCAATAGTTGTTATGAGGCTTAATGTAGCTTGTGCAGAAAATATTTCTCAATTGCTTTTGGTGGATTGTCAGATGTAAGAGCAGGCAAATTGAGCAGACTGCGAAAATAATCCTAGCATAGCTTCCAACAACAGAAGTTAAACTTTTTTGTTGCTAAGAAATGTGAAATTACAAAAAAGCAGTAACAGCAGTTGCTGCAGTACCAACAAAAGCATAAAATATTGTTAGCTGTAGTCATTCATTACACATCATCTGATTAAAAGAACCTGATAAGTAGCATTTTCCAAGGCTTGCCCTTAGATAAAACTATGTTTTGGCAGAAAAGGACTTCTGCATTGACATGTATTGCATACTGAGAAAACAGTTTTAAAAACCTTACTGAAGAGAGCATATTTTTCCTGCTGTTCACTAAAGACTCACATCATATTAAAACACTTCCAAGGTTTTTCATTATTTCAACAGGGTCTGATCAGTTATTTGTCTGAGTGATTTCAATATGGTAATGCAGCAGTGATAGAAATGTTTTGAAAAAAATAAAACAATAAGATAGATTACAACCAAATTATTTGAATTTCAATACTACCCTTAGTTGCAGATGCCAGTATTAACTCTGGGAGATGCTACTTCCTAAAAATTTAATGAAAAATGAGAATGAATGATTGCTGCCAGATAAGTGTTGAAATCATATATATTGCATGCATCCATAATAGATGATCATTTAATCTTCATTTAATCTTGAGGGTTATGCTTAGCTTTCAATCATTTAGGGGGTTTAATCATCTCTCCAAATGTCAGAATTACCAACCTTTGTCAAACTTCAATTCATGGGAGTGACAAGGCAAGCCTTCACATGGCAGTTTATCTCTATACCCTAAAGTTGAAAGATCTTAAAATATTTTCCAGCCAATAGAAGTTATTTTTGTCCAGTAGTTAAGAATTCCTCAATTGTAATTTTAAAATTCCTTAAGGATGAGTTAGATGGTGATGACGGAAAGATGTTTTCAGTGACTGAATATTCCTTATCTTCATCTCACACTGTACTAAAAGTTTGACTGCTCTAATTTTCAAGCTATCTAATCTTTTATGTGCTAAAGCACATGAAATTATGCATTATTAGAAGTATGAATTACAAGGAGAGTTCATTTATTTGGCGTTATATGTACCCTTTATCTAAAATGCATTATGTGGTTAAAATTTTTTCATTTGGTTATATTCATTAAGTCTCAAACTCTTCTTTCAGAGAACAAAATTGCTTCAACCTGATTGAGATATTTTATCTGGGGAAAGAAAAGAGTGACTTTTTAACAAAATCTATAATCCTCAGTTAATGTTTTGATGCTTGACAGTGAATTGGATGTGAATCCTCTGTATAAGGGATGTTCTTTACTGGGAGATCCATTCAAGTGAGTGCACAGGCCTCAGGAGTCTCACAATGGAAAACAGCCACATATTCTTCCTTCAGAAATGTGAGTTTTTCAATTTCTTAGAACATGTGGAATGTGTTATATTCCTTTCACTGTTGCATCTGAGGCATGCATGACTATTTTCTTTGTATACACATAGTTGGAAAGAGCGCAGAAATTTGTTAAAGGCAAACTCTATTTAATGTTGAGCTTTCAATTAAAATTATTTTCATCGTGGAAGTAAGGAGTTTTATCGCTTCATTTTTTGTAAAGATGTGATTATAGTACTAAGACAATGCATATCATTTTACCAATAAAGTGAAGCTTATCAGAGTGGAACACCGCAGTTGAAAGCAGGGGACATTTCCACCTTGAAGAAAATCAGATGATGCTTGAAAGGCTAAATAGAATTTCCCTGAAATGTCCTTTAAAATAATGTTCCCAATTCCTACCTGAAATGGTGGCCAACCTGCCCAAGAATGATGCTTTCAGGACAGATGATTTGTTCTACAATGAAAACACAGTGTGAGCCTGCACTCGCGCTTTTTAGTTTAGTCCTAGGACTTGGGGATTTGTTTTTTGTTTTCAAGTGTCACTAAATCTTTCTCCCTGCCCCTCTGCTGCAAGATTAATTATTTTCTGTACAAGGGCCCTTCTTTCAAAGTCCTCCATTATTCTGTTTTGACCATACTGGGGAACTTATCCAAGTCAACAGAAAGGCAGCCTTTATCACAGAGAGGCTGTTCATGAAGTGGATGGTTTCATATATTGCTGGGGGAGAATTGCCTTAACATCGCTTATTCACACTGCTGTGCCAGGTGCATCCACTTAGATGGCTCAAAACGCTGCTACCACCACATCCTCTACTGCCAAGACCATTATGTGCTCTGAGAGATGGAGCAAGAGGCAGGACTTAGATCTTCTCTGCTGGGAAGCGGAGGGAGAGAGACCGATCTTTGTGTCTCAAAAGAAAAAAAAAATCTGCTGTAGGGAGCCTTTTAACTCGCTGCAGCTCTGCTACTGTGAGCCCTTCGGAAGAAGACGGAGAGGAAAATAGAAGGAGTTTAGAACAAGACTCTGCTCTGCATCACTGCCCCAAGATACTGTAAAGAGGACAAAGGGAAACTGGGATATAAATAGAGAATGACATTTTCCTTGCATTGTCCACAATGAATACATTTGTACATGAACAAAATCGTTGGAACGAGACAACATGCATGCCTGATGCTGAAGAAAAGCTTGTTTGTGCTTAATACATTGAAGACATTGTTCGAAAATAGTTCATCCTTTTGTAAATATTGCCTCGGCATTGGTGCCAGGGTCACTGTTGCTTTGCGCTATCAGCTGAATAAGTATCAGTCATGCACATGCTGCTGGGAGAAATTTTAATACGGGCACCAGATTTAAAAGCAGAAAATTATCCTCTTAAGGACTGTCCCCTTCATTTGTAGTTAATACTCCCTGCTTTACTCTTAGTCTTTCTTCTTCCAAACTTAGACGATTTTCTTGCACTTAAAGGGCGTTTCATATATGTCACCGGGAAATAAAACTTGCCCCGTCCCTCAGGCACTGCTAGTGTGTGTACAGAAAGCAGATCTCCCTTTCTGAAAAAACCCTGGTAGAGGAAATCTTGCCTTTGCTTTTCATCTGCAGTGATACAACTACAGCAAATACAGGCTATGCTCCCTCCTCGTGCAAAGTGGCTGAGGTCAGCTGAGCGGCGCCGCGATGGAGATCTTGGCTCTTCAGTTTGTTTGCTTGTTTTCTGGAAAGACATTTATGTGGCAACATTGCTTTTCTTTTCTCCAGAAGTTCTGAGAATCCAGCAAAACAAATACTTGTACCACATGCAAAACCAAAAATACAGTATGTCCTGTATCCAGTGAAAGCTTCCTTGTATCCCTGAGCAGAAGGAAAAGATGATGAACAAGATACATTTGTATTCATCCCCATACCCAGATTTTTTGGCAAGATAAACCACAATCTGAAACTACAAAAATTGCAGGACCCTCCAGCGTTTCACGCTAGCAGGAAAATACAGCTATCCCTACGATACAGTCAAATAGATGAGGGGAAAGTAGACTAGAGACTTGAAAAAAAAAGATCAATGGAAAAGCTGAAAATTATACCTTTAAAAAATTCTATGATGTCCAGGCAATTTCGAAAATGTTTCTCTGCCCTAAATAAGGTATAGTTCAAGTTTAAATAAGATGTGGTAGGAGCTATTGTATCAGGCTTACACAGCGTCTGAATATAATGATGCCACACATCCTGAAGATTACTATACTCTGCCACTCTGTGCTTTTATCTCTATGGCCATGCCCCAGGGTTAAAAAGGTTCAAATCAGGCCTCCAGATTTTGCAGTTGTGAGTTTCATTAGGCTGACAGAACAGGGACATCTCAAGTGTTTTTCTTACAGGTTGCACTGCTCAGTTTGAAGTTAAGTTGTATTGTGCTCACCCACCTTCACCTGGGCAAAAGGGCCAGGCACTCAATCTGCTCTCGGCTGGTGGCAGGACAGGGCTGAGGGGACAAGAGCCTGCTCTGCTGCTGGCTTGCTTGGTGACAGTGGACAGCTTCTGAGAGAGCCCTCTGGGAAGGATGGTGGCACAGCTTGGAAGCTAGGGAGGCTGGAACTAGATACTCTTTAAGGTCCTTTTCAACCTGACCCATTCTATGATTCTATGATAAGTGATCACCCCAGGAATCCCATTTTTTAGGAGGTCCGTGTGCTTTAGTTCAACAACTGCTTTTATACATTTGACCTCTGCCTGCATTTATGGCACAGAAGATGTGCTCTTCGTGGTGTTCCTCGCTCAGATAGACTTGTCCTGTTACCATCTTGATTACAGCTGTGGGGGTTTTTTGCCATGTTATTGCCTTTTATTTTTCGCATGTTATTACAACAATAAAGGTTTCACATTGTGCTGTCTCCTAAAAAAAGGGTAAATAATGTATAGATCAAGGACAAATGTCCAAAGACTGTACTAATTAATTAATGGAAAATTTACATCATAGCTGGTAATACTGATTTGCTAAAAATTACTCCATCATATGTTACTTCAGTCTTTCTGATAAATAATTTAATGAAGGCAATTTTTATGTCTTCTAATTCAGGTCTGCCATCCAGGAGCTGTTTGGAGATTGTGAAATATTCGATAATTGCCTGCAAAACTGCTGCACCTATTTTTTTTTCCAGAAGCAATATCACAGGGCATCCCAAACTAAAACACACATATGCTTTCACACACGTAAGAGTCAACTAACAATGGTAAAAAGTATATAACTGGGGAAAAAAAAAAAAAAGCAGACCACTAAAATTCATGGTTCAGTCTTTATTATTACTATTACCTAAAAAATTTATGGCTACTGCACAAGGTGATAAATGGATTCTATTTTTTTTTTAATTGGTTTTGTAGTTTTTGGAACTAAAATGTTGAGAAGACTGCTCAAAACCAACTACAGCACCCAAATTGCTTTTGCTTGAGCTCTGGACACCTTGAGTTCTCATTTCAGTGTAGTTCTCTGCATATATTCCAGCACTGCAATGGGTCTAGGATTCTATCCTCCCTCTCTCAATGGTTCAAAAATAATAAGAAAACCTAAGGGTCAAAGGAAAACAAAATCCTTTTGCAGTAAAATTCTGTTGACTAGAAATGTGAATTTAAATCAGAACTAGAATCCATTTCTGCAGCAATCACTGCAATGATTGGCCTTTGTATATGGTCGAATTCAGCAGACTTTTGAGTAAAATTTGTAAATTTTATTCCAAAAAACTGGGGTTAAAATGTTCCTGCAGTGCAGCAGAAAAAAGATCAAAAAGTTGCCACTGTAGAAGTGAGGACTGATTACTCGTAGTAGACTGAGTAATCAAGGAGACAGTCTATACTCACCTTAAGTAGGTATAGCTTTCCTCCCTAACTGCATTTTGCAGCGGGTATAGAGCCTCAACCTTCTGCCATATTTCTGGTAAGCAGAAAGGAAGTTTATCCATATCTTCACAGGACAGAATGATAACAAAGACATTGCAACACAATGGAGTTATTTCAAAATACTGCTTCTCTCAGTATTGGGTGGTTCCTTGATAGACCATAAATATAAATATTCAAGGGAAAGCACTGTCAACAAAGGAACATCCTATCTTATGCCCTGGGAGTGATTTAAAGTAAGCAATTTCATTAATAGGATTCCAGCAGTAGCCTATACAAGGTTTTACCACTGTCTTTAGACACTCTGACATCATAAACACAATATATTATGAATTATAATTCACTTTTAGCATCCAGGTGTCCCACTTCAGACCAGGGACCTTACCTCTAGGCACTGTAAAAATTCATTAGAAATGTGTCTCGAGAGATTAAGATGAGTATCTGGCTACATCTTGGCCTTGATTGCAAAAGAGCACACTGTCAAGCATCTTAATAACATATTTACTGATGTTCAATTAGATGCTAGAGAACAAAATTGATCACCACACTTAAAAATATTTGCTGCTGCCTTACAGCAGTGAAAAATGTTACTATCCATCATGCATATGGCAGAACCCTTGGCTTAACACCAGTTCCTGCAATCACCCTCCACACCTTGTGGAGGAGCTGCCAAGTGCATCCAACCCTGCTTCGCCTCACCTAGAGTTTTCCACGTGTCCCAGAGCAGCAGTGACAGGGAAGGCTGTTGAAGTCTGAGAATAAAAGACCTCCAGAAAACTGTGCCCTTCCTGTCCAACTACAGGTTAATGGATCCAATGCTCTCTCTTGCTTATCAATGATTTTTAGCATGACATTGAAAAACTGCTTTACCATTATTTGTAGATTTGATCTATGAGGATAAAAGAGGGGAAGAGAGGTGCAAATGAGGATCAAACTATGATCAGACTATTCTACATACTCACCCTCACCACCCCTTAGCATGTTTCCAGTAGTGCCATAGCTATCTCCTTCGTCTTATGTTGGATTTTTTTCCTTTTGGCTTTTCTGACGGTGGGGGAGAAGCCTGCGAAGCAAACTGTTGTTTTTCTTTAGTGAAGTGGGTTTTGTTTGTCTGTCTGATATTGGCTTTCTAGCTTTGATTTTGCAATGTTTTTTAAACACATGCGTTGCCATGCCTTTACATTAAAGGCAGACAGACCAAAGAAACATGTGCAACACTTGGAAAGTGGTACAAGAGTTTCACGCAGCACCATAATAGTGAGATTTTATTTTTTTAAAATTTTTGTTCCCTGTCCCTTTCTTTGCAATTCCTAACATTTTGCTTGCTTTTTGAACCACTGCCAAGCTGTGCATTGATGTTTTCGTGGCAGCATTTTTAAGAGTGCCATGATGCTGCTCTGGAGGGGTAGGAGCCAGCCAAGACCCCTCTGTGTGTCACAGGGCATTTATCCCACAGCAAGGCTCATCTGCTGTTTTCTTGCTCAGTCACTCAGCTTCATGGCCTCTTCCCTCATTCTCTGTTCACGCTCACAGTAATCTCTGCAACTTTTATTCTTGCCCCCTCACAGAACATTTCTGAACATGCTGGTGGAGGGGCTCTGCTATTGGACTCCCATCACCACAAATGTGACCATTTGTTTCTGACCTTTGCTTCCTCTCTTTCATGGGATGTTTGTCCACGTGAGAAGCTGCCTCTTTGCCCATGCAGCTTAATATTTTTGAGAGCATCTGGTAAAAGATGTTAAACGTCTTTTTTTAATTCCTTTTAAGTGTGTCGACCAGATCTCCCCGCCCCATAGAGAAGGATTTGTGAGGCATCGCCTCCCTTTACAAAAGCGTCCTGCTTCTTCTCCTGTCATGCTGGTTTTCTTCAAAATACTTTTTTGATACAGTTAATAGTGGTTTTATATACATCTATAACTGGCCAGATAAATGCTCTTTTCTGATTTCTTCATTAGGGTTTAACTTCAGGTTTTTAAAGGATGCTTTTTAACTTGTAGCAACCTTGACCAAGTTGTTTAGCTCTGTTCACACGCTTTTTAAGACTTTGTAAAACCTCCAAGATATGATCAGCCCTGGGCTGGACTAGAAGTAAAGTGTGAAAGTCCTGGAGGAGTAAATTGCAGGATTTAAAGGCTCTTACGTCTAAGGTCTTCTCAGCTATATGCTGAAGACTCCAAGAAAATCCATGTTTCACTACTATCTCTGTGAGTGAGCTTCTCTGTGAATCCTTTAGATGGAGGTGAAATGGCCAAAAAACTTAAGTTTTGTTCTGGGTTTCTTAATTTCTGTATGGGAAAACTTGGTCCTTGAATCCAAGCACAAGAGCAGTCACCTCAACTAATATTTTAGAAGTAATGAGAGTTTAACAGGAGGAAAAAGTGGGACTGCCCATCAAGAACTTCGATGCAAGGAAGCATGCGACAAAGTTGGGTAAATAGAAAATAAGAAAAACACTACAAAGCTTTCCTAATAATAGGTTATGGCACACTAGCCAGACATTTACAAAAACCCACCAAAACCCTACTTTCTACATCAAGGAAGTGAGTTGACCTAATCTGACCGGATTTCAGGAAAACATCTGTTAGTATGCTACTTGAAAAAAAAAATAAACTGAGGAACATAACAGTTGCTAAATTAACTCTTAATATGAATAAAAGCTTGCAAAGTAGCTTGGAAGGGAAAGTCTCAAGGTAAAAGAAAGTTTATAGTAGACTTCCTTAAAGAATGATCTCAGACAGGTCCTTCTAGTTATTGTCACTGACGACCTTAAACTAGGAATGATCAACTGAGGATACAAAGTTGGGGTAGTGCCTGCACAAAATGGGGCTGGAATTTTGTACAGCAATGGGCATGAGAGTCATTTTACATGTTGAGCTTGACTCAGTACCCTGGAACTCTGCTTATACCAAACTTAGGGAAAGTTCTCCAGTGTGGTATTTTCACTATAAAGACAAACCAAATGGTCAAATTTCTTAGTTGTCTTGCACACACAGAAGTAAAATATATCAAATAAGATTGCTATATAAAAATGCCACAATACAAATGCCACGTAGCAAGTTCCAAGGGAAGGCAAAAAAAATAAGAAAACAGATTTTTGCTTGTTTAATTAGAGACAGTCATAATGTTAGTTAACTTCCACAAACACAACGACCAAAATCTTCCAGATTCTTCTATTAAAAAAAAATAATTCTTTTTTTTAGATGTTATTCAAGAGTGCCACACAAGTCTTGTATATATGTTCCCTCTTCAATTTCACAGGTATCACCTGTAAACTGGAGATTAACCCATTAAATCAACAGAAACAATATAATGTGACACTAAGTCCATCTCCTCTGTTGATCCTGTAAAAATATTTCAGAATTTGGTCTCTTTCTCCCAGAGCTGTCAAATGAAGCCAGTGCAGGACGGTGAGTCAGAAGTGCTGTACAAATTCTGGAAGGCTTACCTGAACTAACACACTGTGATGTGCCTGAGGTAACCTAATCCTAGAGACAACTCTGTTTCATGAGCCAAGCCAGCTCACCTGCAGTGCCCTGCGCTGTATTGTGTGCGTGTGCCAGCTCACGTCCGTAGTCGTGCAAAGCGGAGAGATTCCCAAACAAATCTGGACATGCCAGGAAATTCAGGGGAAGCCCATGGCTTTAATGAAAGTGATGACACCTTTTCATAAAAAAGCTTTTTGACACCCTTGTCATGCAATACCAGGATGATAGTGCAAAGGTCAAGGTCACAAGCTAGGAATGAAGAAGTTTTGCTGTCAGTATCCGTAAAAAAAGTTGGGTGTTTCAGTCAATCCTCAAGGCTTTTGAGATGTTGATAGCAGGTAGCTCTAATATAAAAATAAACAAATTAAAAATCAAAATATTAGTTGCTTTATATATAGGAGGCATAGGAAGGTATTAATGCCACCATAAGAGGCCCTGGCAACATCTCATCTGGAGCATTGTGCTTACTTCTAACCCTGCAGATTGAAAGAGATTTACTGCAAGTGGAGGTGCAAAGGAGGGTTAGAAGAACAGTCAGGGAAAAGCACCTGTCTCTACGACAGGTACAGGACAGCTGGTTTGGCTGTGCAGGTTCCGGCAGTAAACTGAAAAACTCAAGGGAGGACAGACCGGAACGGACTTTATCCTGGGCGAAGAGAAATGCTCTTTAAACTGAAGTCAAAGACCTTGCAGAATATGAGAGGTTCAGCTGGTCCTGATACACATGATCTGAAATCTTTAACCGTGCAGAGGAACGGAAAAACAGAGGCAAGCTGATGGCGGGGGTAGCTTCAAGATGGAGTCCAGTGTCTCTGCATGTTAAGTTGAAGAGTGCAACACGGCTGCCTGTGATAGAGAGGATCAGGCCCCACAGCAGAGCAGGTCTTCTCCAGCCCTGCCCTCTCTGTCAAGGACAAAGCTGGCTATGAAAGCTCTGATTTTCAAAACACGTATCAAATTTACACATTTGTCACTGGCCAGTTTATCACCACCCGCTATCTTATATTCAATAGTGTTACACAAGAGTGTAAATTAATGTGGAGTGCAATACTCCTAATTATTACAGTTGGGGAGCAAATGGGGCCATGCATATGCAAATATCTAATTAGTCACGTTGTGGTTGTCTGTCTGTGGAAATACCCTGTGTGACTATGAAATCATACTGCCTGCTTTGGCTTATACAATGATGTGTGTTGCTGCGACTCTTGCATAAGGAGAATTAGTCCTTCTGTTTTAATAATACTGCACCATTCTGCTCAATTCTGAGCCTTTAATCTTGCATCACAGTGAAACACTGTAACAGCAACACATAATTGTCTATTTTTCCTATTTTCTATTTTGTAAAATGCTAGTTCCTGACCTCTGCTGAATGTGTACAGTGGCCTACCTTGACACAATATTAGATTAATCTTAACTGAAAAAAGTTCCAGTGCAGCTGTAACAGAAAAAAGGACTATGACTTCACCTACTCATCAATTTCAGGTTTCGGTCTTCTTTTCTCAGAAGAATGTTATCGTCTCACTATGACGTGTAGTTTCACAAATTCTGTTTGTTTTAGCCTGAAATGACCTGGCCTTATTAGCTCCTTCTATCCCCTCCAGTTTTGGTGGGGTCCCAAGTGCCTCCTTAGTGGTATTGCAAAAGGAAATCCCCATAAACCACATAAATCCCTAAAAAAGCTGATGGCAAAACTGAGCAGATCTCTGTTCGGGCAGGCAGCGTCCTCCCCTTGCGCAGCACTGCCACGGGTGTCGATGGCAGCCCTGCAAAGAGAAAGAGGACGGCACAGCAGCCCGCAGGTTTTGCTTACTCTCCATCAATGAAAGGACACCCTCACCAAGAGCACTTTTTCTGTATTTGCTCAATATTTAAGGGACCTAATTGCTGGGATTTCCAGGGCAATATCATCACTGTCGTGCTTCTGTAATTTACAGATAAAGGGTGACAAAAGAGAAATGTGGTTTGGAGGACTGGGCACGATATGGGGCTGTGTTCACTAAGGCTGGCGAGATACTTGCCTTTCTGCTCAATTTGTAGGGCTAACTAACTGCTTTCTGAATTATCACTACTTCATTTTGAAGAGCATCAGCATTGGATCGATTAAAAATGTGTTTCTGTGGTTTTAAAAATACCTCTAGTTTTTCTCCAGAATATGATAATTCCTTGTCTTATTGCCTATACACAGCAATTCAGATTCCTCCTAATTACAAACTGATTTTATGGTTAATTTCACCTCCTTCCCCCTCTCCCAAAATGCAAACATGTATATTCTTACGTCCATATGCATACCTCATCAAAATTATTTCAGCATAAGCGTGAATACCACGAACCAAAAGTTTGGCATCCCTGCTACAGTGAAAGATGACTGCCACCTATGGGTAAGAGCTCATGTTAACATATTTAGATAAAATTTTAATATTATTCTTTTTAGTTAATTCAATTTGTAATTATCTACCAGGACAGAGTTCTGATTCATTTGCTTATATTTTGTCAACAACAATCGCTGCTCATCCTCTGAAAGTCAGGTATTAAACCAACTCCCTTACGAAGGAGCATCAGCTTAACGATGAATAAAAAAATGGGGTACGACATTCTTATTTTTCTTATTCTGAATAAAGACTACATAGAAGCACTCTAATTCCCTATGCAAAGAAAAAAGACTCAGTGCCACACAGCTAGGTACAGCAGATAAAGTTGTATTTAACGACTACTATAATTTTAAAGTTTAGTCGTCTCAAGGTTTTAATATTTTGCTTGCTGCTTTCTTTTACTAAATACATACAAATAGCTTAGCTGTGCAGTTCCATGACAATGTGCGTATAATCAGTACGTCATAGTAATTTTCTTTTCAAAATTTTTTAATTTTTCATAGTAAAATGAAAGCTACGTGGGGGAAGGGAGGCAGTAGAAAAATGTATGTCCTGATTACGTAAGCTTCAATTTTTCCGATAATCAATCTGCACAGCATTTACCTAGAAAACTCAAAAGAAAGTACAAACTGGAAAGCCAAAGTTATCGTATTAAAAATACTTTTTTCCAATTCAGTTTTCAGGTACTTAAAAGCAAACAGCCTGACAATTCTGTGTATCCGACTACCAAAGAGAAAAACGCTCGATTACGGCTGCTATACTGTAGTAAGCTGCATTAAAATGGACATTACGATCTCCTTCTCAGAAATACCATACGTAAAAATAGCTGGAAGTCTAGCAAATTAATGCATGTATTTCAGTTTGGAAAAAATCATTTTGCTCCAGTAAACAGAAGCTAATTGTAGCCATTATATTTCTCCCTTTCGGGGCTGGGACACAGTATTTCTGAAGGAAAAGAGATGGAACTCAACAAAAGAAAAAATTATACTAAAAGAGAGAGCAACTAATACAAACTAAGAATAAGTCCAATACTGATTTTTAAAAAAATCTCCCTTTTAAAGTAATCTTAGTCTTGGGCCTTCTCATTCACATTGTATTTTGTTAAATATTATAATTGGCCTATCTAAAAAACCCAAAATCAATATTACACTAGTGCTTACCTCCTCCATTTTCACTAAATAAAACTAATACTAAACCTATGTTATAAACTTGAAAAATAAAAGTGGTCAGTAAATGTCGCTCAAATATCTGAGGTTCACATATCACCATTTCATGCTTCCTTTCCAACGGCATCGGTACCCTTTATAATCTACATAATTCAGGCGCCTGCGGTAAAATCTTTGTGCTTCATAGATAAAACCATCTTGTAGGTAAAGTCACTGCTCCACAGTAATATATTAGTGATTTATTTTCCGGATATATTTCAGGCCAAAAATAGCATTCTTCAGTTTACTTCCTTGTGTCCACTTTGGCTACCAAATCAAACTGTTACCGGTCCAGTAACATTTCCCTGTGTTTTCAAACCACAGTTTAAACTTAAACCACTTAGTCTCCTTTAATGGGAACTTCATATCAGACAGAAATTACTCCTTAGCACGTTTGAAGAATCCAGCTTAAAATTAAACACCAGAACTGCATGAACATCTGTGACAAATTACTTGTCTCAGTCATCCTGCTCTTTCTTATTTAATCTCCCACTGGAGTACAATTTCGTAGGTACACTATTTTACAGAGCAGACCTCCTCCCACCAACCTACTGCTTGCAAAAGGAATTAAAAAACATATTTTCCATGTGTCATACCAAAATCTGAACAAATTATAATTGAACCTTTTAAAATAATTAGAAGTAGGAAAATGGAAATAAACAAATAAGCTAGTACCTCAAATTTACAAAAGCAATAAAGAGGTAAAAAAATGTAGAAATGCAATAAAGGATAGTTAAACTAACAGATCTACTAATGGAATATGAAACAAACCCTCCTTTCCTGGTGACACATCACTGAGCTACTACTTGCATATTCCACAAGTAAAAAGGAAGAGCAAAATTTTTTTATGTATAGTCAGTATGATGACTTTTGAGATATTCCTATTTCAGTCTCTTTAAAACCAAGGCCGTCTTAAAGGACAGGGTACTCGAAAAGATCTACATGATACTGGAAAACCCAGACAGGTTTTTCCTGATTTTTCGCCGCCAACGATCTCTGTGTTTTACAGAGGAGAAAAAAAAATCCCACAAATCAGGCAGTGCTCCTAATTCTCTGAAGTGCTTGTTTTTAATTTTATACCTTTACAAAATGACGAGTAAAATCCCACTTTCCAAGTAAAGAAATACAGAACGTCGTATCATAGCTTTAAAAAATGATTCTTTCTGTTCCATATAGATGTCTCACCCATTTCACTTGAATGCTGCTTATACTGTAGAGCACAGATTTTACTTTAAATAATAGTACTTAATGCCCATATGGATTTTTTGTTACCTAATAGCTTTGCTAGATTGGTCATGGATTTTTTACTGTGCTATGTATTTTTTCAATACTTAGTTATATGCCGGCATTCTCCGACAGACGTTCAAAATATTACTGCATTCTGGTCTATTCCACTGTTTTGACACTGAAGTGCATTCAGATACTCATAATATGCTTATAGAGGCAACTAAACCAAAAAAACAGGTTACCTTTTGATGTACTGGAATGAATGGGACTTTATTCTAATGGAAGAAAACCTGTTTGTTCATAATAATTTAGTTTATAGCTGAGAAAGAGAGCAACACACCTGGAACCACCTCACTGAAAATTCCAGAAATGCAAGGAGCTTCACAAAAAGTCTGCAGTTACCTTGTTTTTTAAGCAACCATGCAGAGCTGACAGCTATTAGTAGTAGAAAGGACTTGCATAACAAGGACTTGAAGGAAGACTTAATACTATCCATGCCGGAGTGATTTAAAGAGAATGAAGGCACATATTTCTTTATGATGCATTATGTAACAACAGAGAGGGCAATGTGAGGCATTCAAAAAACTACGGGACCCACATTTGATCTTATTCTTGTTATTTATCACACAAATATTTAATAGTGCTTCTAGCGTAAGGCTTATGAAACACCAAGCATAGGAATGTTATCCGGTACAAATTAGTTTGGAATGTTTTAGGTGACGTATTCTATGTCTTGTACATCTTTAGGAAAATATAATAGGCCCTATAATTCATGTGCTTCAAACTTCTGCAATACATGCAATCTCAGATAAAATAAAATTGTCAAAATCAGTGATAGCTGGACCTTCTGGTTCACATTAGTGTGAAGAGAAAACTGCTGTTGAGCTGACACTTTGATAGATTACGAGTTCTGCTGAAGAATAGCTAAAAATGGTGATTCAATCTTGTCGCTACTATATAAGAAGAATAACAGAAGTGGAGATGATACTCATGATATCATGTCTTTTATCAAAACCCTAAAGGGTTCTGGTGCATTGAACACATTCTCTTCCTGAGAGCTTCTGGTTCTAAAAAATACCTGTGTAAGTAAATGAAACTAAACAGGCCTATTAAAAAACCAGGATCAGTTTGTGCCCTAAATTTATTTAAACCCTGATATAAACGGCAGATTGTAAAAAGACTTCTTTATTGGGGGGGGTGGTCCTCTCTCCTTTTTTTTTTTTTTTTACAGTAGAGATGCTGGTCTTGTAATGACGAAATGGAGAGCTAGGAGGATTATGAAACACAAGTAGCATGAAGGGCAAATCTGACTGAAAGAGAGGGAGAATATTATTCCGATTATTTAAAACTTCACTGGGTTTCTTTGCTAACTTAGATCAATACAGCTCTCCTGAAATCGGTAAGGTGATACAGATGCATCCAAGATGCATGTAAGATAATGCGGGTCATCGTCTTCTGTTAGGACAGTAAATAAAAACACTTGTATAATCATCTTTTCTAAACAGCTCCCTAATCTTTAGATATGCAAAAGAGAACTTTTAAAACAGGCACCTTAAGTACTTCTGCTATTCTACCCCTGGTCCTCCGTTGATCTGAAACTTAAGTGGTCGTTTATGCTAAAGTGAAGTCAGGTTTAAACACTGACTTCTGTCCCTCGGTGCTTCATACTTCCCTTGCTGCTGCAAATCACCATGGAAGGCTCAAGATGGAGGGAACCGGGCCTGGGTGGCTTGTGCCTTCCTCCCACAAAGATCACCAAATGCTCCTGGCGCTTACTTCCGATGCATCGAAGGAGTTCTGCAACAACAGAAGGGGAAACAAGGCTTCACAGTCCTCATCTTTCACTGAGAGGAATAACAGGTAAGGAGAAGGAGGAAACAGAAACATAGGGGAGGACGGGGGGGAATGATTTCTTTTTAGAGGCTCCCCTTTTCCAAAGGGAAAGAAACCTTGATGCAAACTTCATGACATCACAGAGATGTACACAGGTAGGCACCTCAGATTTCTGATAAATCGGTGGGTTTGTTTCAGGGAAAGATTAAGCATTCATTTGATTTTTAGTTTTACTTTTACCGGGGCCTCTACAGCAAGAATTTGCAGCTTCTCCTGCAATAATTAATGTTTCATGTTGCATAGGAATTTCTGATTTTATAAAAAAACCCTCTCCAACAAAACTGAGACTTAAGCTGTGTTCTTAATTTGATGATGAATGGGAAAGAAAAGCAGCAAGGCAGAAAGTTTATCACCCTACTCTGAAATGTAGGGAGAACCAGAAACCGAAATCAAATTAAAAAAAAAAAAAGTCTCAGCCCTGTTCTGTGTTTTGCCTACAGTTCTTACACATGCATTTGCCTTTCGAGTATGCAGGCCGACATCTTTAGGATATTCAGGCAACGTATTAACACGCTGTAGATATGGGAAAGAAATAAATCAGAAATATTTGTAGGGTGTGAAGCAGTAAACAGTAACCAAGCAGAAATGTTTTACGTAATGCTACTATGGCTTGACAGCAGAGTAGATTTATACAATGTCCTCTCAAGCTTGTAAGCTCGGTAACAAGTGAAATGGGTTAAATTTTCTGAGTTTGGAATGCAATTGATTTATGTTTGTTCCACAATGCTACGCAGCTCTTAAATGTACGAGCTCCTGAGGATGAAAGTCTGCTTTTAGGACAGGCCCCGCAGTGACAGGCTGCGGCATGGCAGGGAGAAGCCCAGGTAATTCTGGCGGGGCAGCGGCTGGCGATGCAGGACCCAGCAGGTATCCAGCCATCCAGCCAGCCCGCCTTACGTAAGGACTTCATTTTCGTTAGGCTACATCTCGCCGCCGCGCGAGGCACGGGAGAGGAGGCTATTCCATCTCCCCGTGCAGCCCCAGTCCCCTGTGCCAGGCCCAATGACCGCATCCTCGCATGTTTTTAATTTTTTAATTTTTTTTTCTCCTCTCCAAACAGCACATCTAACACAGTGGCGTTTACCTATTCGCTCGCGCTGTGGCTGCCACGCAACCTATCTGGGCGGCCGGCTGGCACGGCCCGCGTTCACCGGAGCGATGCCGAAGAGGAAACCCCTGGTCCCTCTTCGGGCGAGGGGCGCGCTGCGGGCCGGCTCCGGGCGGGCAGCTCTCCCTCCTCGGCGGCGGCGGGGATGCTCCGCTCTGCGGCCAGCGGCGGGCAGCGTCCATTGCAGCTCGGCGGGTCCGCGTCCGGAGTCCAGGGGCTCCGGCAGCCAGCGGGGGCACCCGGCCCCCGCTTCCCTAAACACCACCGGCCAGGTGCGTTTATTTCTCATCCCGTCCTCTTCCCACAAATCCACCGTCTGCGGCCGCCGAGCCCCAGCAGCAGCCCGGCCAGCCCCCGAGTCACCACCGATCGCTCTCCCCTCTCGCTCTCTCTCTCTTTCTCTCTCGTTTCAAGCTCTCCCCGAGGAGGAAACAGCACGGCGGGGCCGCTCGTCCTGCATTTCACCGCCTGGGAAACGCCGCCGCCGGAGCGCTTAAAACAAAGCGGAGAACAGTCACTTTCCACACTGTTCCCTTCCCTCCCCGCGCCGAGTAACGCGGCTGGCTAGGGGAGCTCGCCTAGCAGGGATGAAAAACAAGGGGGGGGTGAAGGCAGGAGAACCCACCCACCCAGCCCGGCAGCCCCCCGGCTGCTCCCCGTTCCCGGCGCATCCCGGCGCACCTGACAGCCCGCCGCGCCGCGCTGTATTTCCCTCCCTTAGCGACAGGGGAGGCGCGCGCCGGGCGCGGCTCCGCCATTGGCCGAGCGGAGCGGCGCGGCGCGGCCATTGGCTGCGGCGGCGGCCAATGGGGCGCGCTGTATCCGGGAAGCAGCGGCTGCGGAGCTATTTAAATCCTGCCCGGTGATGTCAGCGCGGGCGGCGCGGGGGGAGCGCCTGGGAGGGCGCGCGGGAGCGGCGGCCCCTGCGCCTGTCAGGCCGCGTTAGGAGCAGCGCGGCCGCCGCCCCCTCCGCGGGGACGGGAGCGGGAGTGGCCCGGCGCACCTGCACGGCCCGCCCCGCCTCGCGGGACCTGGCAGCGCCCCGCTCCCATGCCCGCTAACTTGCCTCTGTGTCGCTCCTGGCGAGTGCGGGTTTATCCCGGGGTGCTGGGTGCGCTCGGTGGTTGCACGAGTGTCGCGCTAAGCCGTCTCGCTCGCGGAGAAAGCATGAAGGGCAGCTCTCCGCGTTAAAAACACTTCTGCCAACTGTTCAGGGGGAGAAGTACCCTCACTGTACTTTATGTGCACCCAGTCCTTCCCTGTGGCGTCGGTGACACTGAGCCCCTCAATTCAGGAAGGACATTGAGGGCCTGGAGCGTGTCCAGAGAAGGGCAATGAAGCCGGTGAAGGGTCTGGAGCATCAATCCTATGAGGAGCAGCTGAGGGAGCTGGGGTTGTTTAGCTTGGAGAAAAGGAGGCTCGGGGAGACCTTACTGCTCTCTACAACCACCTGAAAGGAGAGCGTAGCCAGCTGGAGTCAGTCTCTTCTCCCAGGCAACCAGTGGCAGGACAAGAGGACATGACCTCAAGCTGTGGCAGGGGAGGTTCAGAAAACACGATGAATTTCTTCCCAGAAAGGGTGGTTATGCGTTGGAATGGACTGCCTAGGGACATGGTGGAATCACTGTCCCTGGAATTGTGATCCAAACTTATCCATGATGTGACCAAAATCCAGACGTCTTCCTTTACACAAAGGTGTGTTACTCATGATGGGAACACACAACTGCAACATTCTCATTTTGCAGATGGATGTGTGCTGTGACCATAGATTTTTGGCCTATATAACTACAGGCATTTTGTGTGCCCAAAAATGTATATTCAGCTGTGTGGCTGCAAAAGGACTTAGAGTGTAGTGACATGTGGAAGTGGTTCCCTAAAAGCAACTCTGTGGTATGGTTGAGATGAACACAGAGGAGGTCACTGAGCTAAACATTGTTGGTGCCAAGAAGATTTATCATGAGGAAATTGGAACAAAAAGCCAGGAGGAAAGAGGCTGTCACTGAAACCATGTTTGTTTCTTTACTGTGTATGGTAACAGAGGTAGGGGACAGCAGAAGGCTGATCATGGAGGTGGCTTCTGTGAGGGGAGGGGATGGTATGTCCTAACTTGGGGTCCTCAAGATGAATCTGATTTTCTTTTAAGGACATTCTTCCACTGAGAGTCAGATGGAAGAATGCGAAAGCCCCTTTCAGGAACTGACTCCATGTGCCTTTTCAGTCCCATTGGCATTTCCTTGTTTTCCCTATTTGGGAAGCTGCTTGGAATAAAGATTAACTCGCTATACTCAGTGTGTTGTTTATGAATTGCATTTGTCCATCACTGAGATTTTCTGTGAGTTACTGGCAAGGCTCAGGAGTATTTTTTGTTGTTTTCACTGAACTTTTTCCCCCTGGTTTCCTAGCTCTGTTACTTCCAGGGCAACTTGGGGAAGTGTTAACTTCTTCTAAAATACCAAATCAGCATTAGCAAGAGATGCTCATGGTGGTCCTGCTCCCGCCTCTATGCATTTTGCTCAAATGCTTTAGAACTAATGATCAGATTTGATTTGAGAAGAAATTTGTCTTTAACATGGGCTGTTGCATTTGGGGTAAAAAAAAAAAAAAAGGAAATGGGGAAGCATTCACCCCACTCAATAAGATGGAATGTGGTTCATCTTATTAAAGGAACTTGGGTATTTTGGGGACAAGAACTGGTGGAATGGACAGAGCCCTCTCCCTGGAGCTGTATAAACCTTAAATCTGTTGGTGGGGGGGAAGAGGTTAATGTATGTAAGTGGAAGACAAATGGATCTTTCTGGGCTTCACAGCTATGGCATAAACTTACAGGGGCAGAAAGGAATGTGAAGAGTTAATCTCATTCATCCCATGATTTTACTACCATAAAGCAGGATCCAATCTCCCCATCTCTTTCCTGGTAAATACCCAAATTATGCAAATATCTTTAGGCATGAAACTTGATAACTTCCCCGTGCGTCTCTTTGAGTGCTCCGCTTTCCTTAGCTTAGGACAGTCTAATTCTCTTTTTATTACCCTGAGAGAGTGCAATCCTTGGCTCTTCCTTTCTTAGTCGTATACATCTTCTTAAAAAAGGTCTGGAGAAACAAGGCCAGTAGTTATGTCAACATTTCCTCATGGTTTTATCTTTTTTTCCTCCTAAACAAGTGTGGTGAATTAACAAAATTAATGGCAGGTGAAATTTGCAGCCCCTGGGAAAGGAGCACACGCTGCAGGGGAAGATGGATGGATAGTGATGAAGTGATGACATCAGCTCCAAAGAGAAAGATAGGGACAGCTGGGTGCAGCTCCATTGAAAAAGGGAAAAAAACCCCAACCCCCAAATTTTAGGATGCTTCAGGAAAGGGATTCTGAATGATGAGCAATAAAATACTACTGTAAATGATATTCACTGGACATTATGGCATGTTGCAGCACCTCAGCTTCAGAGTTTTGCAGAATGTACAAAGATCACTGCTAAAGCTGGGTAAACAGAGACACAGAGAAACCAGGAGGCATGTGAGTAACTGAAGCTCAGATGAGGCAGAACTCATCTGGAAATTCTTTCCCAATCTCGACACTGCTTCTTCCTGGCCAATCTTTAGAAATCATTCCTGCTCCAGACTAGTGATACATAATACCGTCATTTTTCCTGTTAAGAACACATTTTGCAGAAGGGTCTGTAACACTGTGTAGGATTCAGCTGAATTCAGGCTACAAGATGGGGTCACTGCAGTCCTCTGCTTTAAAACATCACTGATGGAAATCTTATTTTAAATGTTCTGGCCTGGACTAGTGAAGCTTTTCAATTTTTAAATGTGTTTTGCGTGGAAAATCCCTCTGTTAAATAATTAGCAAGGGCTCTGAGCATTACTGCATATTTTATATTTCATCTGCCTGGAAGAAATGGACAGTTCTGATGCTATAGATGAACCGCAATTTATTTTGTAATACTCAGACTGCTGGAAGAGAGAGACTTCTTAGTTTATTTCTTTTACATCGAATTACTCAAAGAATGGGGCTGGACAGAAGAAGGGTTTAGCCATACCTTTTCTTCTAGTCCCAGTCCCAGCGGACATTTGAGTTTACAAAAAAAAAAATCTGCACAAGCTGAAAATGTGAAAAACAGAAACTGAGTGGTTCAACAGTACAAAGAATTCCAGTGCTGGATCTTATTTTCTTGGCAGGCACTGGCTTGAATGGCTTGTTTGTTTTACCTTTTACATAGCTTTGTTCCCCATTTTAGTGTAACTTTTCCTCAGGCAGAAAAAAAAAAAAATCATTGCTGCTGCATGAATTAGTCACAGGTACCAATGGGCACTGATTTTGTTTAAAATGAAGAATTTGGCATAAAAAGCTGTTCAGATATAACCTTTTCCTCTCAGAAGTGGAGTTACAAATGATTCTCTTAATGGAATGAAGGATAAGATCACCTTTTAAGTAATTTTGATGATCAGATCTGTGTTCCTGAGGCTCTTTGAATGGGGAGGTTGTGTCAGAAGTGTGGCCCTGGCTCTGCTGTGGGCATTTCTGTACATCTCACTGCTGTTAGGCTACACCAGCAGGCCTTGGTGTGACAGAGTGGTAACTGTCACATCTGTTTCCCTAGAAAGTTGTTTTGTTCTGTCTTCAAGACCAACTTTGAATTCTGGGATAGTTTTATATCCCCAGCACTGCAATTGGCAGCACCATTCCTGAAGGAAAAAAAAATGCTTCAATCCTCATGTGTGTTGGACCTAATAGCCCTCTTGGCAGTCAGTGGGAGCCTTTAGTCTGCCAGAAGATGCAGATGTGGGTTCCTCAGCCTGAAGAAATTGCTCTAGATTACACAATACAGGCAAATATTGATTAACCAAATGTGCCTACAATGCACAAAAGTTCTCTGAGTATAAGCTAACTTCCCAGTCTCCTACCCTGGTGTAGGACAATAGCTCAAGTCTCTAAGCAGACCTCTGCTTAATTTCACAGCCACCGCTTAGGTGGCTGCTCCAGTTTGTTTTGTAAGCTATGTCATACAAAAAGCAGTCACCTGTGCATGCTGTCTGTGCACTCACTGGGGCTCAGTCACGTATTTTGCCCGCATCAGTTTCCTCCACAGTGTTGCCTGGTTGGCACTTGCAACAAGTGTCCTGTGAAGACTTTAGGCAAGTCTCTTCCAGCTTGCTGGAACACACAGGATGCTGATGGCCATTGTGAAGTATAAAGAGGGTGGTTGCAGTGGTACTCAGTGGTCTGTTAAGGACCAGATCCCCTAGTCAGGCCAGTGAGGATTGCAGGGAAGAATCAAGGGCTTGAATAAAACTAATTCTCCATTCTGGCAATCAGACTGGGGAAATGCGTGTTTCCTTGCAGCCCTGCTGCAGCTTGTGAAATCTCTTCCATCTCCAAAACACTGCCGAGACTGATGCCAATGAAAATAACAGGCAGAAACATTTTTAACATTTATGCCACTCATTTGCAATTCATGTATGGTGAACTCTTGTGTGCTGAAAAGCAGGGAGCAGAATAGAACAGACCAATCTGTTTATGAAGACTGCAGGGGTTATTTACCATCACTGAGATTTAGAGGATTGTTTTAATGTTATTGATCAGTGTTTCTAAAATGGTGTTGAACTGTGGCTTTCCTGTTGTGATAAAGCTGAACAACTACTATCTTGATACTTTCTTGGTTAGTAGGTTGGCTCCACATACCTAAAGGCATGGGACACCAAAGAAGGCTGTAAGAACGTGTTCAGAATAGCACATGGAGGAATTTTATGTAGTATTTCCTAGGTACAATGTTCCTAAAGCAGTGAAAAATTTTACTTTATTCTTTCACAAAACTTACCTATATGTGGATAACAAAGTCTGTTTTTAAGTATTGGCTTGTTTGAGCAACTACTCTTAGATTTGGGATGAAGTCTAATATGATGTGATATCATGTCAGTGGGCAGTATTAATCTCTGCATAATTTTCCATAAAGGGTAGGGAACTTGAGAGAAATGTCCTTTTACAATCCACTGTAATGAAGGGGGAAGCTTGTCAGCTGAATTGCCCAATATGTGGATTTTTTTTGTTTTTAAAAGTTAGCTGTCACATTTCACTGCTGTCTTTCTTCCCCTCAAAATCCTGAAAAACAGATTATTCAATCGCTAGCATAAAATTTAAGTCCAAAGATGACTCTTACAGTAAATACCAGTATGACATTTAATATAAATTCTTGCCTAAAAATATCTGTGATAAATCTTAAATCCTATAGGTATGCATATGTATGTATTGGTACTAGAGGATGATCTAGTTGGGGGTTGAGTACCATGTTCCAAAAAAGCAAAGCCATGTAAACTACTCATCACCTCTTCATCATCTGAGCATATGCAGACACCTACCATTTTTGTGACACTGTTTTAATCCTATGTGGAATGGCTTCATAAAGGCAGCTGCATTTTTAGCATACATGGAAACTTACTGAGCTCAGCACAGAGCTATTTCCAGTCAAGAATGCAAAACAGCAGAGATGGTTATTGTCCACCTCTTTCCTAATGGCCATCTATTTAGAGGATGGAGGACTTGCTGAGGAAATCAGACTTCCAGCACCCTCAGACAACAATTCCCACTTACTAGATGAGAGACTTCACCTTAGTGGCATGACTGGAATCATGACGCATCCTCTTCCATGGTTTTCAGAGTTGATTTATACTCTCTACCATGCTTGCATAGGACTGTTTTCCTTTCTATAACCACTTAAAATGCTATTCTCCTCTGGTGTCTGTGGAATTTGTGGTCTGTAGTAAGGAAAGGGATAATTTTAACACAAGAACTGAAATTGTGTCTGACTCCTGAGTAGACAGAGAAGACTATCTCTAGTGCTATTTCCATGGGTCTTTAATTTCTAAGATAAAAAATATACATCTCTTCTCTGGTACCAACTTCTCTTGCATCCTTTGAATAATTATTCTGTTAGGAGTTGTAAGTCACACAGGGCTTTTCAATTCATACAATTCAGCATGCAGGAGAAGTGCATATCAAATGTAAGGACCAAAATGAAATCATCAACCACTCACAAGGCAATACTGGCAAGGAAGAGCTATTACAGCTTCTTGTCCTGAGCAATACAGAACACTGAGAAGCTGCTGGGTTAACTTGTCCTAACACAGAGCAGAAGCCCCTGGAGTGAATCCAGCATTACTTATCTAGGAGCTGTGTCCATGTGTTTGATTGGTGTCTTGGTTTTGTTTTTCCAAGGGAATCATAACTCATTTGCACAAACAATCCCTCGTCCATAATGAATACACATACCAGGATTTATAACAGATAAATTAAATGAGATGTGCTCACGAGACAGCAAAGTATGCAGTAGTAGAAAGGATGAGTACCCTTTTCATTCTGTCTGATAAGAATGATCACTCAGATCAGGATATAATTTTAATTTCTAAGTTATCCAAATACCTACATCAAAAAAACAAAGAGAAAATGGGTCATTATGGGCACATCGGTATTGCAAGTGCTTTGGTATCTTGCTTTTGTGTGTTGCATTCAATATCTGATCATGCAGCACACAGCACCAAAGCACACAGCATTTATAAAGATGTCATTAAAGAACGTGACAGTCTAGGCTGGAGGACACAGAAAGAAAAAACCTGGTTCCACTTAATCATTTGCCTGAATCTTACATGACTTTTTTCAGGGCAGGAAAAACAAGGACTGTTAAACAAGTGGCAAGCGAGCTGCTGCTCAGATAAAGAGGTGCAACTCTATATGGCATCCTTAAAAAATGAGAGCCTAGAAGTTGTGATCTGCTGCAGACAGCTGAGGGTGCATGTCACTCTTCAAATTAATTTAGGTAAATTTAATTTATCAGTAAATCAGCTATGATAAGATGTTAGAGAGGGATAACCAGGTTATAGGTGTGGGTGGGAATAATAAGTGCAGCAAAACAAGCTGGTTGGGTATGTGGAGAAGTGTGTTGCTGGCAAGTCCTGTGAGACACTTCATATGGGCTGAAGTATCGTATATAAACTTGTGTCACATGCTGTTGATCAGGCAGAATTCAAATGCTGAAGAGACTGAGCTGTGGCAGAGTCTCTGGCTTTGTGTGATTGCCAAAAAAACCCAGTGTGGAACGCTTGATAGCATCTTAACCTCTGCTTTCTGCTTGTTATGACTATGTGGTGCTGTTTCCTGGCAATTTTGAGGTTATTTGAAGGACTTTAGAGAACGGAGCCTGAATGGCATATGGCACTGGAATGGAAGATGCAAGAGGATTCACAGGGGAGGAGAAGTGCAGAGGGCAATGGAGAGAAGCCAAAGTGAACAAGCATGGAGTGCAAAGAATGATCAGAGGTGTACCATTATGGTACAGTTAAAGACGCTACCTAGGGCTGCTTGGACCTGTGGGAAATTGAAGAGTGCTCTTTGCTTAGCATGGCAGACCTGCTTGTCTAATTATTTCATCTGTGGTATTTCTAGAATACAAGTAATGTGCAGACTGTACTGGAATGTGGAGATAAGCAATAAAGGCAGTTCATCTGCTGGGATCTGCAGATGCTGATGCCTGAGGTTCCTCAAAATCTGGTATGTGTCCGGCAGGAGAGGAGGAAGCATAGTAAAGAAGAGTCATAGTGCATTTGGTTCCATGGTTCAAACAGCTACAGCTGTCAAACAGTAATGCTTCTTGTTTTGGAGTTAGCTTGGGTTAAAACTCTTCAGGCCTACTTGCCTGGGGCAAGCCTCCAGGCTACAATGCTGCTAGGAATTTGCAGCTTAAATCTCCTTGGCAGCAGTTGCCATTTTTCAGCTATTGTGGCGGTGGAGCAGGTTCCTGGGAATGGTAAGGGAAATCTCAGATGGTACTTGTGAGACACCTGGGAGATGCCTGTAGGGATGGGGAAGAAATCTGGGAGAAGCCAGCAAGATGTCATGGGTCTGTGGTAGACCTGCAATGAGGAGGAGGCTGTACTCAGTTTCTTTCCCTTCTCTCAGTATGTTCTCATCTTTTCCTCCTCAGGGGTGGCTCCTCATGTTCTTGGGAGATCTGAGCTTTTTTCTGAAGCCCACAACTGTCTCCTTCCCACCTTATAGCTGTCTTCCTCTATCAAGTCAATTGTACCTAGAAAAAACCGTCCTTGTGGCTTTGCTGTAGCCTCTAATTATTCTCTGCTGAAAAGAAGAGGATGCTGGTGTGGCTCCCGTTACAGAGCAAAGAGGAGGCAGAAGGTGAGTGGGTATTATTTAGTCCAGAACAGCAGGTTCTGTATCCCAAGGCATGCCAAAGTCCCTTACAGTCTTCAGTTGCCCCTACTGGGCTGACCACACTCAAGTCAGAGTCCCACTGATGTCAGAGGCTCACAGTTCATTATGTTGCTATGTAGTTGTCAGGGATTAACTTTTGTTAGGTAAAGCATGATCAGGCAAGTCTTAGTAAGAAAATATGATTGGTAGAAGTAGCAGAACTAACCTAATACAAGAATACTTGCCCAGTGACTCAATGTACCCATCATCAAGCAACACTTTAGAATGAACCACCAACCAGTAAAAATCAGCCAACCTGGATGGTGCTCTCCACCACATGAAACTCATCTACCTCAACCTGAAGGGCAGTAACAGAGCCCTACCTTCAGGGACATCTGGGACCAAGCCTGTGTAGCTGGAACCAGCACAATTAATGCTTCTCCTCCTGATTTCTGACAATCACTGGTCCTATTAGCAAGGAGAAGGAAAGTAGGGATAGCCACTCTTCTGTAACTTTGTGGTGTCCTTTGCATTATTAATCACTCTTTCATAGAGATAACGAGTAGCCACACTCCTTCCCACAAATCCAGTTATTGCACAATAATTAATGTGCAATTTAGCCCATCCTGACCTAAACCACAAGATGCTGAGGTCTCTTGAGTCAGTTCAAGACTGCCTTGTAGGTTTCTAAACCAGGATCAATTAATAGTAGGTATTTTCTGCACAGTCTCTGCAAGCTCCTGTCCCAGGTCCTGCCCTTTGCCTTTGAAGTCTGTTTTCCAGTGCAGTGGCGGTCAGGCAGCGGTGGCTACTGGATACATCAGGATCACAGCTCAGTGGAAAGAGACCTGACGGAAAAACTAGCCTCTTTTGTGTCTACACCTCTGTGTGTAAGTAGAGGTTACATTTATATAGCTTCGCATCTAGTTTAAATGTGCAATATTCACTTGCTAACCGAATGTGCATGGATGGAATAAAACATTTTCCTCTTCATTCCAGTTCTGTCTTCTAGCCAAACTGAAATCTTGGCCAGTTGACCTATCCACTTCATGGATAATGCCCTCTGTCTCCTAGCATAAATAAACCACAGCTGTAAGCGTTTCTTGCTACTTACCCTGACTTAAATGACCAATCATCTCTTCATTCATGTATTGCATTTGGTCTTCCCAGGGTCCTCCTAACCATGCAGTGTTAATCAAACTGGATGATTTTCCCACTAAGTTATCCCTAAAATAGTTCAGTCTTCTTGAACAATAGAAAGTTACCTGGACTTACAGCTTTATTAATGAAAGATGAATTTCAGTGGTTGGAGAAGCTCTTTGTTCTCTTTCCTGGTTTCAAGGAAGCTGGTTCCTGTCTTTGCTCAGAATGCTTCCACAGTGCTTTGTCTATCTGAGTTTCAACTCATGCATCAAAATGCTTTCTTCCTCACTAGTCTTGAAGTCTGAATAGTCCTTTACAAGTAATGTGGGACATTTTAAATGTTGTCCTTCCAGTCACTCTCCGAAGCTATCTGTCATGATAGGCCTATCGTGGCTGGAGTTTAGTTGCAGACATTCCCGGATTTACACTCGTCATAGTAGCCACAACTTCTTAAATACCATCTCTTTCTAGCTCTGCATCTACCTCTCCTTTTCTAACAATTAAATTGCAAAATATTTGTGCCTGAGAACGTTTTCATATTGCTCTGTATTTAGAGAGACATCCATTTACAATTGGTTTATCATTCATGACTGGAATTCCTAGGTGTTACAGAAATACAGATTTTTTTTTTTTTAATCATGTATTAATTCAAAAATACCATGTGTTTTAAGGGAGTATTTTAGGATATTTTAGTGGAATATTCCTGAAAATACAAAATGTCAATGATTCACTATTCTATCCATGAAATGGTTTCTCCATCGCTCAAATTGCCGTGGAGTCCTTCTTCGTACCTTGTTTGTAAAGCCAATATTAAACACTTTCAGTGTTTATCTGGACCCTCACCACAAGACCATAAACTGGATCAACCTTCACTGTAGGAATGCAGTGATATTAGGACAGAGCAGTTTCAAAACCTCAGCAACTGTGTATTCTTTTAGATACTTAAAGTAATAGATTTTCTAAGCTGTATAATCTCACCAGATTCTTAAAGGACACCATCTGTCTGTACCATCACAAAAGTCCAAGTATGCCCTCCCCCTCCCAAAAAAATGCAAGATGCTTTTTAATCATAACTACTGAATGTATTTTCACAATTCAAGAAATTTAACAATATTTTTGAAGATGAAAGAGCATTAACAAAACTCAGAAAGCAGACTGTGGGACTTTCCTCCCTCGACCTGATGGGAATGGGGAATTTGAGCAATGTTTGTCCTTTGTTGCCCCAACTCAGGAACACCATTCTTCCTGTACTAGGGACAAAAATCATAATAGAGATCTCTCAATGTACTGTGGGAGTAACAGGGCAGGATACAATAGTTAAATATTTACAACTGACCAAGTCTTGCTCTGTTTCCCAAATTAAGAACACTACTAGCAGTAAACCTGATGAGCTTTCTCATAAATCTTCTTTGTACTGAACTATGGCTTTCCAGTATCCTGCAAGCCCAAAGGACACAGCCCAAGTGTGGGTGCCTGTGTTCCATCAGGGCCTGATTTAGATTGACATCCCTAAAAGAAGAAAAAAGAGCTCAGTGTGTAGAGGAGTCTGAGGCTCCATTAAAACCTTACTGTGTGTTACTGCACATTTAAGGTGATCTGCAACACTCCATCATCTCTCTGAGATATGCTACAGCCCACCTGTGTATGGGCTTGTTTTGCCAAGGAAGACCCCTTTTATTCTTGTGTAATATCAGTATTGTCCATCAAAGACTAGTTGGTATACTCAAGTGCTCCTTCTCCTCAAGCATCTCTCATACTTCTATGTACATAATTTAAAAACATAAATGTTTGCATACTTGATTTAAAAGGAAATATATATATATATGTATATATATATACACTTATGAGAAGAGGAAATGAGAGATGAAGTGATATTTACAGATAGTCCTAATGCAGAACCCCTGTGTAGGCAGCAGAAGTGTTTCTTTTCATAACTGAAGTCACAGAAACATTTACAAAGTAGAGTGAGACTTCTGATTGAATGCCTATTCTCTATCCATACCACCCTAAAAGTTCTGCTAAGATAAATTTCAGTTCTCATTCTGGATTTCAGGACGGTACAGAGAAAAAAAAAAAATCACAATCAAAATGTCTCATCTGATCCTGCTTGAACCGGTAGCTGAATGGGCAGAGTTCCTGCTTTTCTCATCTCTTGGATAGGTGTATTTCTTTTGTACCATGATGGCAAAGGAGCCATTCTCTGTATGTCGTGTTGCTGGTCAGAGAGGTTTCCTACACTCTCAGACACCATCACTCCATCTCCTTTCTCAACAGTACCATTAAATCGTGTGCTGGCATGGGTTTCTGTGGAAATCCCTCAGGCACATAAATGAGTAGAACGATAATGACAGCAAAGTGCCTCAAGCTGAAGTATCAGGATACAGATTCACAATTAGCCTGCGCTGCTCTTGGTCCATTTTTCCATATTCTTCCCCTGTGCCCCACACCTGCGATTACATACAGACTGATCAGCCACCCTATTTGGCAAAGCCAGCTGATTTTGGAGAGGGGATAGTGTCTGTTTTCCACTTAGGCAGGTCCCTTCCCCCCTACACAGTCCTGTGAGAGCCAGCACCAACACAGAGAAAGGGGGCAGGGGCAGGACATTAAGGGCATGTGTCATATGGGGCAGAACATAAGGTTGTCCATATCTTTAGCAGCAATGCAGATGACTTAAGTTGGTAAAATCTCCCACTAGAAAAGGCATTAGAACAGATTGATAAAAATGAATTGCAGAAATTGCCTCAAGGCATCACCAGGACTTGACAGGATCTATTCTTCAATTCCAGCTAGGTTAAAATATGAAACTGCTCTATTGCTTTTTGTGGTGTACCACTTGAATTGGGTGGAGGAATTGAAGGTGGAGGGTTTGGGATATTTCTGGTAAGCATAAGCCAGTAAGTCTGATTTCTGTACCAAGAAAATAAACTAAAACTGTAACTAGAACTAGTGTATACAGCAGGTGGATAGAACATGAAGAGTCAATACGGCCATATCCCAGGGAAGTTGTACTTCAAAAATCTAGTAGAGTCCTTTATGCTGAGTGTATGAAAGTAGACAAGGAGCTGAGAGGGGATCCAGTTAAGCTTTCAAAATACTTTTGACCAGGTCCCTCAGTAAAGGCTCATTAAAAATAAGTTTCTGATGAAGCAAGAAACAAAATCTGTTGGATTTCACTGTTACTGGTCTTTCATTAGTCAGTGAAAAGGTGAAGAATACAATATAGTGATGAGGTTTACTGATGATACTAAGTTCTTTAGGATACTAAAATCAAAAGCCAGCTATAAGGTGTTGCAGGAGGACACCACAAATTGCTGAATGAGAAAAGAGCTAACAAAATTAGGTACACTTAAGAAAATCTTAGCTTTTCAATACACACTGATGGTTTCTAAACATCACTAACATTCAAGAAAGAGGCCATGGAATAATTTTGACCATTTTGATTAAAATAGTCACAGTTCAAAGGTAAACCACTAGGAAAGAAACTGAGATTAAGCAGCAAAACATTGTTAAAACACTCTACTTTTCTCTATCTCATATTTTTCTAGGTTACAAGGAAGATCAAGAGGAATGATCAAAGGTGTGGAACTTTTCCATCTGAGGAGATAGTAAATGAAAAGTAAGCAGACCAAGATGTTTCTATTTGGAGAAAGGGTAATTGAGGGGATACTATGAAGGAAATCTATGAAATGGTGACTGGTATTAGGCCAGATAAAGAGCAATCACATACAACTTCTCACAATAAGAGAACTGAATGAGTCTATAAAATTGTCATTTGGCAGGTTCAAAACATAAGGAAGTAATTTTTTCCATAAAATAGAATTGAATGTAGAATACACTTGTTGTTATGGTAATAAAAATGGGAATGGGTTAAAAAAGGAATCAGAGCCATCTTGGAGACAAGCCTATTGAAGACTACTATGCAGTGGTCTAAAAAGAAATCTCCAGCTTGGAATTATTGGGAGCTACAGGATATGCTCTGTAAAGAATAGATTTGTATGTCTAATGAGCTTTTCATACACACCCACAACTGGCCACTTTGGGGAAGAGGAAACTGAGCTACAAAGACCTTTGGTCTGCCCAAATACAGACACTTAAACTTCTACTTTCCAAACAGAGTAAATTCCTTTAATGAGGCTTCTAATATCAGCCATATGATGTGAGGTTAGCACAGGTAGGCAAGATTTTAGATATTACCTCTAACTCCATATTGCCTTGATTAACAGCTATGAAATATCCAAAGGGCATTACTGGGCATCATTCAAGTGGCACTGGTCTTATGCCATGAATGCAACAAGCCTCTAGATGAGACCAGAGCTCTTTCTCCTGGTAAACACCATGCCATATGTTCTTATCAGGCACTAATTTGGGGAAGAATTAATCTTTATAAAGTTATTACATTAGAGCATCCTAGTTATGTCAAAGTATAGAGCTGGGGGCTTCTTCATTTATACAAATATTGCTAAACATTTAATTTCATATTTTCAGTCTGGTGGATAATAAAAAATGACTACCCACCAAACTTGTAGCATTAAATGGAGACTGTATTTTTGGCAGCTCATCGTAGAAGGATTAATATTACTGGAATATTACTTTGTTTCTCAGCAATGCCTCCTTAAGAAGAGCTTCCTCTGAACACATATTTCTGGTTTATTGAGGAAAGGAAATACAGTATTAGAAATCAATGTTTTTAAAGGGTAATTTAAAGAAATCTATCTTGGCAGATACTGAAATATTTTCAATTTAGAACAAATAGTATTTCTGTCATCCAGTTGGATTTTTTAAATTAGACCATTACTCCTTGATAAGTTAATTACAAAACAGAAAGAGACTCAACCAATCTAAAAAAGCGTATTGATGAAAGTATAGAGCATATGTCTAAAAGCTGCTTTTACTGATTTATGGGTGAAATTTTACTTTTTATATGAAAAAACCTTGTCTCCAATGTCTTAAATCATAGGGAAAAATGCTTTATTTTTCACCTTATCACAACTAATTTTTTATATTGGTACACTGATGGACTATTGTTTTCCTGTGCTACTATCCATTATAAAAAGTGACAGCACCATAATTGAAATTATTTAAAATACGGTGCATTTAGATAATTCTTTACTTCAGTATAAATATGACTACACAAGAAATGCTGCTTCTGGAAATTGCTAGGATGAGCTACCAAAATGGAACTATTGCTCGGCAGGCCATATTCCTCTGGGGGTAGGAAATGAAAAATATCAGAACTTCCTTTGAAATGCAGAAAGGTTAGAGGAATGGAAGGAAAATTTTTTGTTGGGTCTGTGATGCAGACAGGGGAGGCATGGAGTATGTTGCAACCATGGGTTGAAATGTCTCCAGGTCCATCAGCTGAATCCTTGTCTCGCCAAAATCCCGGACAAGTCTTTCAGCTCAGTGAAGTCACAGTTTCACCCCAAGGATTTTGGGTAAAAGGAAGTAAAATTTACCAAAAAAATTGCACTGGGTGATTAGCTTGTAATCTCTGCCAATGGATGTCCCTGTAACTGTGCTGCATGGCTACATTTTGTGCTTCTTATAGTAAGAACTCACCAAGGTGCCCAGTGGGAATCCTTCCTGATAAGTGCCGAGGTCTGAGCCAAAGTCGTGGCAGGTATCAGTCTAACACTTTAACAAAATGAATAGTGACAAGCCAGAACCCAGACTAAATGCCTCGTCTCTGAGTAGTTTACCAGTATAGAAACTGTCCCACAGAGCCAACAGATGTTGCTTTCCTAAAGTGAACAGGCAGATTTAGCCTTTTCAGATACCATACAATTTCATATAATTTCACAGAACTGGCCAACTGGTGAAAAAGAACCTGGCCAACTGCAGAAAAATGGCAGAAATAACAAATCTGGGTTATGGGTGATATTGTTTCTGTGAAATTGTACAGTATCTGAAAAGGCTAAATCTGCTTGTCCACTTCAGGGCAGCAACATCTTGGGGTAGGAAAATATTTATCATATTATATTCAACAGAACTGGCTCTAGAATTGAACCTGGAGGAACACTGCTGGTGACTGGTTGCCAGCCAGTTTTAAGTATGCCCCTTTAACAACAAACCTTAGACTGTTCAATACCAGGTAAAATCATAAGAAATTTTAACAAAAAAGTGTTTGCAGAAGACTTCTATACTTCAAATACAGGGAAGAAAAAAAAAAAGAAAAAGAAACTATGGCATACAGTAAAAACCCCCAATTTTCAGTATATTGTCTGGTGGTAATTTTAAGAACCCAGAACTTTTGAAAAAACCAGCAGTTTTTAAAATTACATGTGAAGTCTCCTTTATACAAGGCTTTCCATATTGCTCACATCAATACTATCTCAGAGATAACAGCGACCCATAAATTGCAATATTGCTCACCCTCCTAAATGTGGAGCAAAATTTAGGCAGACACTAGGCCTTGGTTGTACACCTCCATCCCCTCCTTTTGATGAACAGCAATACAGGTAGCACTGTAAAGTTTGTAACTTTATGCTGTTACATGAGAATAATCCAGGGACACAATTATTTCCATTATCAGAAAGTGTCCAGCTGTGTCCAGCATCATCTCCAGATGCTTAGCCACATCTCAGTGGACACTGTAATAGAAGATCTAAGATTGACCAGTGTGACCATTTCTTTAAAGGTTGTATAGCAGGTGAACATCTTTTACCACGTGTACCTGCCATTATGTAAGTAATTAAGTAGCACAGGTGAGCCCAAGAAGCCCCTCAAATTAAATCCCTGAGACTCACAATGTTATTGTAATTAGCTGTCTGTCTTAGTAGGTTGTCTGTTTGTTTATTGCATCTGCCCTGTGTGCTAGGGATGACAACCCATAATTTGACAAAAAATATTTTAAATGGTTTCTTACTGAGATGAGGACTTATTTTCATTTTTCCCAGACTACATGTTCTTTCTTTCTTTTGCTTTCAATTACAAATATTCATGGCAGTGAGAGACAAAGTAATGATCTTCACCCCTTCTGTTTAGAGAGAAAACCTGTCTGGTGATGTTTGTTTTATCTTTACCTTACAAAGTGACATAGTCTAAGGACCAGGACCCTGAAGGACAGGCATGTTAGCTCTGCAGTTTTGGTTTGAGATTGTCCCAGGTTAGATGGCTTTTCAAATACCTCTAATTACCACTGTGGAACAGTTTGCATTTTGATATAAATTAAATCTCTGTCTATAAGTGTGGACTTCTAATTTCCACAGAAGAAAAATGGAAGTCAGAAGTTCTATATGAAAAATAATCATAAGCTGCATTGAAAATTGGACTTCGGATCATTATTCATTGGTTCACATTAACATGCATTAGGGATGTTCCTGTGAGCATGGTAGCAGCACTGTGAATCCAGGTTCCAGTTCTGTCACTTGCTAATGGCTTTTCAGCAGGAGTTTCTTGAGCTGCTGCATGGTGGAGCAATGTGCAAGGTCAGGTGGGGAGTGTCACTGAAATTCTGTGTTAGGGACTGTGCCTGGCCTAGGAGAATGTGGCTAAGTCCACAATCAGGGATTTGACTCCTTTATTTATCATAGTTATTAATGTACCAGCTCAAAAGGTCAAGTGACTCACATGAGAATCTCAGTTTTCATTTGAAGAAAAATGTGTCCCTAGCCTTGTGCTTATGGAGAAAAGATAAAAATGCAAATGTGCAAAGGCTTAAGAAGCAGAATGATACTTAAATCATTAAAAGACACTAAACATGAAGAGTTTTTGATCTGATGTTATGATCTGGGGGATGAATTAATGACTTTTGAGTCGGGGATAGAAAAGACTAGGATGGACAATAGAAAAAGGACTGGAGCAATCTTCCAAAATACTAATTATTTAAAGAGCTGTTCCCACGTGTTTAAAACTTGAGATAATATTTTACTGTCTGCTGCTTAGAAAAGAAAAATATATGCCATCAAGTCAAGAGGAAGAATCCATGCAATGTTGTCGACTATGATCTTTCTGGCTGTTATCTCACTTCAGTCAGTGGGAATTTTACTGACCAATAGCTTGACATTTGTTGTTGCAAAGCAGATCCGCAAAAGCCACATCTGTTCACGCAGCACAGAACTGCGTTTCCACAAGGGCCTCAAGACCTGCTTGAGGGCTGGTGCCTCTCATGAGTCAATTAAATACATTTATTTTTATTTTAAAAATGAACCCAGATTTTACATGAAATATGGGAGGGTTCTGCTGGCTACGGTTTGCTGTGCTATGACTATCGATGGCCAGGCCTGAAATAACATTTTGGTTAGAGTTTGTTCCAAATAGTGACATGCTGGAACAAAACATGAGGTAGTTTAGCAAGCTTTCAACTACTACAAAGAAGATCTAGTAGAAAGAAAAGAGGTTGAAGAACTCGACTGAGTGTGAGAACTCTTTGGGTAAAATTTTCACATTTGCCCCAACTCCAGCTTTTTGCAAGTGCCAGGTCTCTTGGCACATGTCTCTAAGTAGTCTGGTGCTGTAAGCATTCTTGTTCCATCTCTCAGTATCCTGTCAAGGGCTTCCCACAGGCTTGGTGATGGAAGCGTGGGGTACAAATCATGGTATCTTGCACAGTGAAGTATTTTCTTATTAGCACTTGACATTACTGGCTGAGTATGAAGAAAGAACTTCTCCATCAAACTTGACAACTCCAAAATTCCCTTTTGATCAGCCAGTGGTTAGATTTTGAGGGGAAGGGCACAGCTGTTTCAGAAGTGAAGTCTAGCAGTTCTTCATAAATGCCTTTCCTTTCACATCCTTTGATGTCAGGTGAAACCTCAATATCTCAGAATTTTCCAACAGCTGTTTTCTAAAAATCACAGAATTAGAAAATTTTCTTTTAGTGACCGTACATCCTTACTTTGAACCCATTCTCTGTGGTTCAGCTTCATTTGTTTGGTTCATCTATCGGACAATAGCTGATAACACCCTGGTGTCCAGTCATGGCCAGCTGGGTCTTTGTAATGTGGGATGATGTATAAATCATCTAGCAAAATTATGTTCTATCCCAGAGACAATTGTTGTTGAAAACAATCCTAAATATGACTGGAAACCTGAGAAAGGAAGAGGATTATTGGTCAATGCACTACCATAAAACACAACAGGCTGTTCTTAGCTTGGCAGTAAGTTATCTTTTGTCACATATTTACAGCCTTAGGGTTGCAGCTGTACAATAACAGATCCTTATTTGCTTCTTACATTTATTAATATTATGTTGTTCTGATGCCTTGTGTTCTAGCTTTTATATTCTGTATGGCCTACTGTAAAACTCTGAAGTGTCTTCCAGCTTGGTACTGCTGCTCTCTTATGCTAAGATAGACATAACAAAGTCTCTAGGTTTGCTCTTCAAGGACCCCTAGGCTGTGCTGGGCCCAGAAATGTGTAAACCAACATCTTGGAGAAGGGGGGCTGAGCTTAGAGAACTTACATCAGTAGCTAAAGCTTTAATTGGTGAATTTATGCTGATATGCAAATGGACCAAACCTATAAAAGTGTGAAGAACTCGTGACTTGTCGTCCATCTTGGGGTCCATTTTGGCAGTAGCCTCTGGTCCCAGGGTGCACCTTTGAAGGCCTTTCAAATAAATATCACCTTTATTCCCTTATTCCTGTCTAGTCTCTGTTTCCAGGTAGCCACTTCAGGCATCAGTTCTACTTGCATCGCAGCTGGAGAATTTTAGAAAGTATTTGGGAACCTACTGACCAAAACTCCTTGTGTTTTTCCCTTGTGTGGGCCTGATCCAAGAGCGGTAAGTGGAGAGCTGAAAGGTAGAAAAGAACTGTCTGAAAAAGTGGTGTGATAAAAGACAGCTAAAAGAAATACTGGAGCTTTTAAATCCCTCCCACTTAGCAATGCTGGTTTTTGTGCCTTCAGTTTCATCTGCTTCTCACAGTCTATCTATCCTACCAAATATGCCTATCTTTCAAAATTACCCCAGCTTTGGGTGGAGGTATCAGCAGCTGCAAGACCCCATAGGGTGTGATTATCTTTCTCCTGTCGATTATGTTTAAACATATGCTAAACTGTAAAGGTCATTTTTCTAGCATGACTCTGGAGTACACTTAATGATAGTCTTGTTACCAACTGACCTCCTGTACCTGACAGAGATTAAACATCTTGGGTAAATTTTCATTGCTTTAATCCGTGCCAAATCCTTTTAATGCGTGAAGGACTTGATCACTTTTAAACTGGTGATGTAGTACAAACAAGGTTCAGTTTTTTGATGCCAAGATGCCTACTTGCTTTTTTGCACTAAAGGAATAGAAATTCATAATGACCATGGGAATAGCAAAAGAAAATGTATCTGTGCAGATCTTTGTTGATAGCCTAATCTGATTCCTCAGTACATCCTGCCTGGACAAGGTAGAGTGATGCAGCAGCAGCCACCAGTACTACAGCCATGCTACCTCATGTGATGAGAACACATTATCTGTGTCCATGGCTTATCATCAGAAGCATAACCTCAGCTTTCAAAATAAGGGATATACTTTTAAAGTATTCATATTGTGGAAATTAAAGTAAATTAGATCATGTTGTAGTGTTGGTTTTAGCAGCTTGTACTTGCTCTGCTTCCAGCATATTTAGACTTAAACATACCTGAAAAAATCTCACTAAATCTACAGTGGGGCTATTTTCAAGGGGTTTTTTATGCTCCATTGGCTATTAGCATTTTACAGCATGTCACAACTGGCCTTTCTGATTCTATTGAGCCTTGCTGAATGGGAATTTTTGTATCATTTAAGAGCAATTCATTGCACTGCCTGTATTCTATATCTTCTCCTCAGAAATAGGGATGATGACAGGTGATGTCTCAAAAGATAAGTAATCTTCCACTACATACGCTCTGTCTACAGTGAGTTCTCTAGATGTTGTACATGAGGTTCACCAGGAAAATTCACCATGGCATGTTACCTACTTTATTTATCCATTCCACTTGATACACCTACTAAAAATAGCTGGTTTTAGATGAGTGAGTCTTGCCCTCTCGCATGTGTCAGTCTGCAGGATCTAATTCTGTAGCTAATTTTACAAAACTGAAGAGTCATAAGATGAATGGGCTGCATTCACCTACTAAGAAAATGGGAAATTGTATCTTCCAGGGATATTTTGATGATTTAAAAATTCCTTACCATACATGTCAATTAAATGGAAAAAGAAAGAGGAAGGATTCCATACATCCTTTCATGCTTACTTCCTCTTCTTCACTGTTGTTTCCATCTTATTGCATCTATCTTCAGATAAGCTTTCTGTCACTGAATAAATTTTGCCATGTTGTCTGTCTATTCTTTTCTCTTCTTCACTTTTGCATATTTGTTGTGGTTTAACCTGGCAAGCAGCTAAACATCTCACAGCCGCTCACTCACTCTTCCCCACCACAGTGGGATGGCAGAGGGAATTGCATAAGAAAAATAAAATTCATGGGCTGAGATAAAGATGGTTTCATGAGACAGAAAAAGAAAAAAAAATCAAATATGCAAAACAAGTAATGCACGATGCAATTGCTCACTACCCGCTGACCGATGCCCGGCCAGTTCCTGAGTAGCAGCCCCTGGCCACCTTTCCCCCTAGTTAATGTACTGAGCATGACACTATGAGGTATTGAATGTCCCCTCTGCCAGTTTAGCTCACCTTGTGCAGTTGTGTCTCCTCCCAACCTCTTGTGCCCTCTGGCCTGCTTGCTGGTAGGGTGGTGTGGGAAGCAGAAAAGGCCTTCCTTGACTTTGTGTAGCAACTAAAACACCCCTGTGTTATCAACATTATTCCCATCCTAAATCCAAACCACTGCACTGTACCACTTACTAGGAAGAAAATCAACTCTATCCCTGAAAACCAGGACAGTGTTCTAGGTTACACTACTTCTATGTGAGATAATTCTATTTATTTCCAGGCATTTCCTGTACTTTTATTATCAATGACAACGAGATTGGAACCAAGTTCAGCATCAACCAATGGCTGATTAGTGGTCTTAGTATTTCTGACAAAAATGAGCAGGTAACAGTCAAATTTTGAAGGAGAGGGTAATGATTATAAAATATTGCTCACATTTTGAGCTTTTGTTGATACTTTAGGTAGAGAAAGTAGATGACTGAATTTAACAGCTTCTCATCACTAGAATGGTTTTCCTTACACCATGACTGAAAACTGCACTGACAGGAGACCACAGAAAAGCTTGCATAACCTAAGCTTTAGGTTTAACATTGGCTTAACATTTAATCCTGGTTTAACATTGACAATAAATGTCCTGTGCACTAAGACAGAAAGGATGGGACAAATTGTGATTTGCTGGGCATAGGAACAAGGACAGAAGGAAAAATTAAGTCTTTCACCCAGTCTTTCCTTTCTGTGCTCAGAGGCAGGTTGTAGAATACAAGAAGTGATGAAAAACAGTAGCTGCAAAAATACAGAGCAGCCCAGCCTTTCTTCAAAGGTGGTGCTGAACAGGTCAGCAAGGTTGCAAATTGGGGTAGGTTTAACCTAAGTATGAAAAGAGTACATCTGCAACAGTCAAAAGGCCATGCAAATATCACTCAAGTATCCATAAATATTTGAGCTGCAACTGCTGCCAGAAATTAAAGTGGTTTTTCTTCCAGTGTAATTCGACAGGTAAAAATATATTTTTGCACATAGGATAGTATCAATCCCCACAGGAAAATTTGTGTTCCAAAATAACAAAGAATGCCTTTTTCCTTAGTTTATTTATCATGGAATAGATGTGTCCACACAGGGAACTTGACATTCACAAGTATATTGTAAGATTTTCAGTGGTTCATTTTTTCAGTGAGTCAAGTCTTAAAACTATGACTTGATGGAAAACCCCCCAACCTTTGAGGAAGAACAGGAACAATATTGATAGTGCTGTGTTCTGGGGATGGTACCCTTGTATGCAAAATCCATTGCCCTCTTCGGGCAAATCTGGACCCTCACACAAAGCACTGTCAGCAATGAAGCACTGCGATTAGCAATTTAGGAAAGAAATGTGATGCAATCAGAAAGGAATCCAAAGAAGCAACAAAGATGGTAGACAGAAAATTATCTATCAGCAGTACTACTTCTGAAAATAATGGTTTCCAAACTTTTCCATGAGGCATTAACAGCTCTTTATGGGATAATCTTTATTGCTTTGTAATGTACAAAGCAATAAACAGCTGCTGAGATTGATTAATAGCCAAAGCAAAGTTGAGGCATGTAATCAATCTAAAAAGCCATTTATTGTGAGTATACTACAAAGCAATAGAGATTATTGCTGTTGCACAACAAACCATAACAGAAAACACACAGACACACACACACATAAAAACAGTTGTTTTCTTTTCAAGGCTTACAGTGCTACGCTGCCTTTTCCCTGAGCTTTTCTCTTTAACAAAGGCAGGCAACTGGCCTTACAGCAAACAGTCTACTGGGAAAAGTAATGCTCTAAGAAATTCAATGTTCTCTAAAGGAGAAATAATATTTAGTTTTTAAGTTCTGTAGATAGAAATACAAAATTCCACAGGTATTCATCTTGTCCTTGGTAGTGGTACTGCTATTCATGTTATCAAGAAAAACAAAAAATTGGCTCACCATTAAAAAAATGATCTAACTCATGCTCATGCAGAGCTTGTTTAGAAATGAAGGCTGTTTACTTTTGTGGGCTATTTTTATGAATGGCTACTAAATAACTTAAAATTTTTTCAGAGTAATACTGAATGAAACAATTGGGACTCAGCTCCAGCTATTTCCACCAACTACCCCAACTATTTCTTTTAATACAGCTTTAATATAGCTCTTAAAATAGTTTGGTTTTTGACTTCTCCAGTCTTCCTGGGAGGCTGTTTCAGAATCTTGCCTCTCCACTAGTTTTAAACCTTTTAAAAAATTTGCATTCTGATTTTTCCAGGTCGGATAATGCTCATTTGTTCCCGAACATAAATAAATTGCTTTTTATCTTCCTTAAAGAGATGATATGAACAGTCTCTCACCCTTCCCTCTGGCAGAAAAAACTAGCCGTGCCACTGTAGCCTTATGGCATGATCGGCTTGTCCCTGGATCAGTCTCACCACCCTTCTCTACACCCATCCCAGTCTCAGTCTCTCTCTCCTGAGTGTGGGTGCACTGGAGGGCACTGAGCTACAGAGGGACTCCCAGCACTGCCTCCTCCTGACACACACTCACAATGTCTACTGGAAATATCTCACCCAGTAGACCCAAGGATCAAATTTGCCTTTTCCACATCCCCCTAACATTTGAAGCCAGTGGTTAACTTGCACTTCCAGGCACAAGTTGCATATTTCTCTTTCTGAACTGATGACCTTGCAGCTTATGACAGAAATTTGTATTAGTATAGAAGGGCACAAGCTTGCAATTTGCACTATTAAGTTTCACTCCACTTTTATTACTCTAGTTCTCAAGGTTATTCAGGTCTTCCTGTATCATACTGCCATCCCTTTCCTTATTAATGATGTCTCCCACTTCCGTGTCATCAGCAAATTTTATTAACAAACTCCATCTTCCTACTTTAAGGTAATGAATAAAAATATGACTGAAGATGTATCCTTGAGGAACTCTTGGTAGAATACCACTCAAAGTCAGTTATCACAACAGTAGGAACTGAATTCTCCAATTTCACATTTGCAGGAAATACAATTCAGCTTAATGAAAATGAATTTTTAGATCCTAGTGGATTTAAACTTTCCACACTGTTATCTTCAAAAATCTGAAACTATTTCATATCTGCAATTACCACAAATTTAATAACATCTACTTAAAATAATAGAATAAGAATTTTCATAAATCCATGTACATACCTCTTTACATTTATAAAAGTTTGGAGTATAAGAATTGTACTCACAATGTAGTGGTCCCTTTGATTGTTTCTAAGCATTTGACTCTACTAGTTAAAATAATTGTTTTAAAATTATAGTTGCCTTAGCAGTCAATTTTACCATTTAGCCAGCCTTATATATAATTTCTTATCACTTTCATACTATTCCTGCAAGTCACAACTTCCCTGGAGAAGACGATCTCCAGGCTTGAGATGACATTCTCCATTAATTCCTTTTCTCTGTGGGTCTGAAATTTCAAATTTCCTCATGCTTCCATTTTCAGCAGCCATACCATTCTTCTTTTAGGAAACGCTGGGTCTAGATTCATGACCTTCTTAGCCCTTCTCTACTTTTAATCTTTTTTTTTCCAGCTGGAGAGTTCAGTGTCAGCAAAATCAACGAAAATCTCTCAATAATTATCAGCGATATTTCTTTCGTTCCTGCTGGTATTTATTTGCAAAGGGATTGTCACTGAAGTACATGACCTTTTGTCAAAAATGTTAAAGAAAATTCCCACTTACAGCAGCCAAACTGAAGCTCATACCTATCCCAGTTGTGTCTAACCCTATGTTTGTGCTCATGAGGCATCCCGAGGCTGTGCACACCACTGCTGCTGCTGCTGCTGGCCTTGTTTGAACTAGAAAGTTCTACTGGCAGAAGTTCTGCTGGCACATGCTACTGACATAGCTGTTTTGGCAGGATGTGTTCACATTTGGCTGTTTTTTAAAGATACAGTATGTCCTCAGATCATCAGGCTTTTATCAGCAAGAGAAATCTGGTGCTATGGGAGGCTAACCCAGAGTACCTTGTGCCACATTTGGTAGATTGCTTTCTGCTAATTCTTTGCAGCATGTTGAGGAGCTTTACTGTATACTGTGAGGTACAATGTCCCAGCCCAAAATCTGTGTAAATATTGGGTCAGATTTAAAAATGCTTTTCTGTCTTGTACAATAACCTATTTTTATATGTGTTGTTTCTCCATATTGCAGATTTCTCACTGCCAGAAAACCAGACTGCAACAGAGCAGAGCTCTCTTGTTCATTTAGGGGAGATGAAAGGATTCTTTCATATCCAAAGAGGAGCTTAAAATATTGGGTACTGTGGGCAAGTGGGACATAGAGACAATGAATGGTAGATAACTATTTGCAGTAAGTATCTGCTAAAGTACAAGAATAAATTGTAGTTTCAACACATACTGTAAACACTGGATGAGGGAAAATTTCAGGGTTGGATGTCAAGTTTGTGTTATCCTCACAGCACATTCACTCTGAGTTAAGAGCTGCTTAAAGAGAAGACAGTGGGGAAATAGGTGGTGCCAGCATTCTGGAAAGCTGTGCCAATCTGGGCATTTTGGCATTATTTGAGGTGCTCAGACTCCAGTAAGCTACACAAAATTAAGTATTTCCTGCTGCACAGTCTTTTCATGCTGGGTAATGTACTGGAAATCAGAGATGAACCTGATACAATGAGCTTTGCTGATTGTGATGGAACAGTAAATAAGGTTTATGTCTAATTTGGTCCCATTTTGTTTTGAATATATAAAATGAGAACAGTGCTTCTCTGTGGTGATCTCTCTAGAGAGTATTTTATATCAATGCTGTTTGTGAGAAAGCCCATGCTTTCCTTCCCATCTAAACTGTTGTCATTAATAGAGCTACAAAGCCAACCCTGGCAGCAAAGACAAGACAGATCTGGTTGGAAAGGTGTTTGTGGAAACAAAAAACAGGAAAAAAATAACACCAACCCACAAAACTTTAATTTAGCAGCCTCCTGCAAAACACATGAAGGGTCTCATAGGGTCCCTCCATCTGAGTGGAGTTGCATCCTGTTTCCTGAATTCAACACAGAGGCAGAGGCAGTGCTTTGTATTTTTCCATGACAATTCCAGATAGTAGAGACAAGTGGATTCCTTAGATAGCTATCATACATGTAGAATATACAGATGGATGGAAGACACACAGAGCTTAGAGACCATATGTAGGCATGGAATCTGCTGGACTTGTGCATAACCACATGTGTAAGGCAAGTTCCAAACAATGAGTCTGACATGTTATGGACCTGCAGCACCTGTGGTCTGCCGGCAGCCTCTGTGTACATGAAAACAGGCTGAGAGTTGGGGTTGTTCAGCCAGTAGAAGAGAAGGCTCTGTGGAGACCTTATAGCACTTTCCAGTACCTAAAGGGGGCTGCAAGAGATCAGGAGAGGGACTTTTTACAAGGGCACGTTGTGACAGGATAAGGGAGAATGGCTTTAAACTGGGAGAGGTTGGGGTTAGATTAGATATCAGGAAGAAATTCTTTACTGTGAGGGTGGTGAGACCTGGAACAGGTTGCCCAGAGAAATTGTGGATGCCCCATCCCTGGCAGTGTTCAAAGCCAGGTTAGATGGAGCTTGGAACAATCTGGTCTAGTGGAAGGTGCCCCTGCCCATTGCAGGGAGTTGGAACTATATGATGTTTAAAGTCCCTTCCAACCCAAACCATTCTATGATCCTATGACTTTTTGAACTTTTGCTGAAAATGAACAATTCAGTACTCTTAATATGCCCTCCCACCAGATCCAATTTGACAGCAGAATCTGTTTGGAGGAAACGCAAGGAATGCTGATGTAGATACCTTGAGAAAGTAAATAAGATCATCATGTTAATGCACCAGCTCTATTCAGTGAATCCCCTTACTCAATTAGCTATGTGTGTTCAGTGAGCTCCCTAATGGGTTCTGTATCTCAACAGTTTTGATTTTATCCACATCTCTGTGCCCAAAAAATCTCTTCCAATTTAGTCAGTTCTTGGTATTCTTCACCACAAGCTTCTGTGAATTTTAAGTGCAGTATCCGAGCTCAGTACGCTCCATAATGAATGCACAGCCATCGTAAGTTGTGCACAACAAAACGCTCATAAAAGAACCTTGGACCACTAAACTGAAGGTTGTGTCTTCTGAGAAAAAAAATGCCCTTTTTCATCCTTCACTGCTTCTTAACTTGGTTTTTAGGCTCTGTGTTGGATTGCAAACTTCAGTGACCTTCACATTTTTCTTCCAAATATATTTATTCTTCAAAAAAAGCTGTTTCTCCAATATGTCTTCCTGCCTGGCCCGAAGAAATCTGGGTCTTAAACTGAGAAGCAGCACCAAAGTCATGTGGATTTCTGTCCATCTAGCTGTTTCAAAAGGCAGAGTAGAGGAAAAGCAGGCATTTCACTAACATGCTAGGGATTTCCAGCCACTGGCAGAGGCAGCAGAAATATCAGGAAATCAATGAAAGCAATCATTGATGTAGGGACAATTGCACAGTAGGTGTGCAGCTGGTAGATTGCTCACAATGTTTAGTTAGTTGGTACAAGCAGTCTTTTGCATGCTGTGTGTCAGCACAAACATGGGTACAGCTGAAGGGGATTTCACTTGGGAAGCTACTGCAACTTCACTGGGAAATCTCAGCTTTTGGCTGGAGGGTTGAGCACTGAGTATGGAGAGAATCAGTTGCTGGTCAGAGAGAGGGTAAGGGGCAGAGCATGGAGGATACAGTGGTCAAACCACGCTAAGAAATTCAATCTAGAGATTGATCACGGCAATTTCCAAAATCTAAAATTTCAGCCAAATCTGAGGAAGATTTTAGAAATTTTTAAAAATTTACATCTGTCACAGAATATTTAAGGTTTGAAAAAACCCCTAGTCCAACCCCCTTGCTCAAAGCAGTTAACTACAGCAGGTTGTTCAGGGACTTTTTCAATCAGATTTTTAATACCGCCAAAGATGGAGACCATACAAGCTCTATGAACAACCTGTTTTAGTGTTTGACCACTCTCATCACAGAAATTTGGTTTTATGTTTAAATGGAGTTTCCTGTATTTTAATTCGTGCCTTCTTTCTCTTGTTCTTTCACTGGGCACCACCAAAAAATCTGTCTCCATCTTATTTGCACCCTTCCTTCAGGTATCTATACATATTGGTAAGTTCCCACCAGAGCCTTCTCTTCTTCAGGCTGAACAGTCCCAGCTCTCCCAGCCTTTCCTATACTAAAGACGTTCCAGTCCCTTAGTCATCTTAGTGGCCCTTCTCCAGATTCCAGTATGTTCCTGTTGTACTGGGGACACCACAGCTGGACCCAGTGCTGCAGTTGTGACCTCACTGGTGCTGTGCACAAGGAAAGGATCACTTTTGTCTACCTGCTGGCAATGCTTTTCCTAATGCAGCCCAAGAGGTTGTTGACTACCTCTGCAGCAAGGGCACATTGCTGGTTCAACTTATGTCAGCTGGGATCCCCAGGTCCTTTTCTGCTAAGCTCCTTTCCAGCCAGTTGGCCCCCAGCATGTACTGGTGCATGGGGTTATTCCCCTCTAGGTGCAGGACTTCACATTTCCCTTTGTTGTACTTCTTGAGATCCCTCTTGGCCCAGTTCTCCAGCCTGTTCAGGTCCCTCAGAATGGCAGCACAACCATCCGATCTACCAGTCACTCTGCCCTGTTTTACATCATCTGTAAACTTGCTGAGGGTGCACCCTGAGGATGAGTGGTCCCCAGCCACATTTTGTGTGGCCAATCTCAATGCCTTGAGCTCTGCAGTTCTGCCAAATTTCAGTGCAGCTCCATATCCATCCTAATAGCCCATGCTTCATCAGTTTGTCTGTCAGGGGTAATGGGAGACAGTCAAAAGCCTTACTTAAGATAAACAGTGTACTCCGCTCTCCCTTTATCCACCAACTAGTCATCAGATACCAGCACTCGTTCCTGTGACAGATTTCCCTGCTGCATGTAATGGAGATCTTCATAAACTTATTTTATTAAAACTTATTAGGCCACTTGGTATAGGGGTTGCTTCTAGCTGCTGTAGAATGAACTGCTCCACCTGCCTTCGTAATGATCTGCAAGTGATACAAAACACAGAGCTCATTTAACAGCACGTATCAGATAGTTTATGCAGGGTTGAATATGACAGGAAGATTTTTGTCCAGATTGGGGGAGCGACTGTTGTTTTGTTTTGAAAAAGAGGAAAGAAATATGGACAAATGGGGGCTGCATTGCCACTTGTGTTGCTCAAATGGCACTTGGAGGCTGCTTTTACGGATCAGCAACTAGAAGCAGCAAATGTGATCAATGAACACTCGGCGGAAAAAGTGCTTAACACTGTTAACTAATTCTGAATTGCATTGAAATATAGCCCTGGTTTGTTTGGATATTCAGGTAAGTTTCATCTCTAGACAGATTTAAGTTAGCCAGACCAAAACCTGAGAGTGGATACCAGTACCAAATCCCTTTTGTGATTTTCAAATTAAAAAAAAAAAAAGTAATTTGAATGAATATGACACAATCATATACTTGGTATTTTTTCATTAGTTAGGCAGAAAGGTTCAGAACACACTGCTTTTACCTCAGCAATCACTTCAGCAAATACTAGCTTACCTAGACCAAGCCAGTTTATAGGTTTTGATGACATTTCCATCTTAAAGCACTGTTACTGCAAACAAGATTTAATTATGTACCTACATTTAAAAGAGGTGCTGAGAGAATTCCTTCAATAAAAAGCACAGGAGAGAAAGGGTTTATGTGAGAAAGTTGTACCAGTTGAGACACAGCAGAGAGATCACAAAAGAAATATTTGCTATAATTGCCAAAGCTCAGAAAATGAATAAAATTTAACTCTTCAATTTGATGACCTAGAAAATAGAGAGGAAAAATAATGTGCATATGAAAAGGATTAAAGAAGAAGCCAAGAAAGGAGGCTTAGTGGGTTTAACTGGGTGGATAGAAAAATTGTTTAAAGACTGATGAGATAACAGTAAAAAGAAATTCAAACTGGTTTTACCAGGAAACAGATCTACACATTTTTCTGTGAAACTTCCCTTGTATTAGTTCAATGAAAGAAAGATTCAGAAGAAAGTAACAGAAAATGAGCTAATTGTGAATGATCTGAAAATAGCATACATGCACGTGCACACACACATTCTTTTGGCTTTTAAGGAAGAATATACAAAGAAAAGAGGGTACAATAATAACAAGGTTTTCATTACTTCTGAGGTATTGAACTTGGCTGCAAAAGAAAGAGGACTAGATGTCTAATAATTATAGATAAAGTAGAAGCTAGCAGAGATAATGGCATGTGTTATGTAAACCAGGTAGTGTTACACACGGAGATCTTTTTACTGCTATCATAATGCCTGTCAGAATCAAAAAAGGAACTGGAAGAGGGTATTTTTCTAGAAGAGAGGGGCATAACAAAGTTTATAATAAAAATCAGGAAGACAAATTAAATTTAAAATATCCACAGGGTTCTTGCCTAGCAAACATGAAAAAGTAAAAGTTACGCTAGCAAGCGATTAGTAAAAGGAACTTCAAGTTAGTAAGTAATATATATATATTTACATATATAGACAAGATGAATTTATTTAGGGAATGCTCTCAGATATATCTGAAGCATATAATAAAAGAACAAAGGAAGCAGCTTGGTCAGATGGAGCTGTATTTGTTGTTTTTCTATTATTCACAAAGAGGTAACAACTACCCTCCTCCAGCAGGTTTTAGATAAATTTCAAAATGCATTCAGAGATAGTGAACAAAGACTCTCCTTGTCAGTCATGAACAACCCACTTGCCCCAAAAGGCCTGTCTTTGTTGTTGTTACATGTCTGGAGATTTTCTGATAGAGGCTGTGATCACATTACCCATAGCAATAGCAGGAGGCACACGAGGGAGCTGTTCAGCAAGTGTCCAGTGCACCTGGCCAACAGGATCCTGAAACCTGGAGGTGGATGCATTTTTGGTGGGACCTTGCCAGGAGGCAGCCTGGGGAAGTCACTGCAAGTGACCCCTTTGTGCCACTCCAACAAAGCCATCTGGCCTGTGGGACCCATGTGTGTGAAGCTCCGCTACAGCCAATGTGAAAATGTCCATCTTTTGGCCTTCCAGAGAACAGCAGGCAAGCGGGAGATGCGGCAGCACTTCTGCCCTGCCAGGGAACCGCTAAGGTGCACAATCCAACCTTCACTGCCTGACCAGAGTAACCCAGGGACAGGACAGCAGTTTCTGGCTGCAGTAAAATACAGGGGTCTGGAACCCCTGTATTTTACTGTAAAAACTTTCAAGGCCTCCATTTTGAACCTGTAAATCTGACCTCAGAGAGATGGTATCAGAGTGATGCTGACACCCCAAGAGCCAGAAACAGCTAACAATTCGCCCAGAGAGTTACAGAGAATGAGAAGGGAGTTGGGAACAGAGTCTTGCCTTATCAGTGAAACAGGCATCATAGCTTTAAAGGACTGACCCTGAACAAAGGATCACCTGGGCTTTTATCAAATAGTTTGGGGTCATCCTGTGACTTGTCAGGTCCTGCTGTGTCACCTATTGTTACTTGCTGTGTCTCTTGTCACCTGTCTGGCCACAGGTCCCGTGCCATTTATAATGCAAGGAATCAGTGTCAGTTCACAGCCTCTTGATTCCAGCCAACGTGGAGACTCAACCACCACTGACCACCAACTCAAGAAACCCACCGACTCAAAGGAAGAGAAAGACTGAGCATGAGGACTAATTACCATGAGAAGCAAGGGAATCATTAAACCAATAGAAAGTAAAATACGAATTAATAGGAGAACTCGCCAATGAACTGTGATTTGTTTGCTAAAATGTATATTTGGTGTAATTGAAATGGACTGCCCACGGAAGTGGTGAAGTCACTGTCCCTTGAAGGTGTTTAAGAAAAGACTGGATGTGGCACTCAGGGCCATGGTCTAGTTGACATGGTGGTGTTCACTTACAGGGCGGACTCGATGATCTCAGAGGTCTTTTCCAAGCTAATCAATTCTGTGATTCTGTAAATTTTTGAGAATCGGAGTACTTGATTTGTGTAAAACTTCCACCTTGCACCCTGCACAGAATAAAAACCGTCTCCTGTCTGTACTGGACCCCGTGTCTGTGTTTAGCGTCCCTGAACCGGCAACAACAGCAGGTCACACCGAGTGACTCCTGCCAGCTGCGCCCTGGGCTTGTGCCAGCCGCCACCACGCCCTCCCTAAATGTGAGCCAGGACTGGCCACGGGGGAGAGCCGTCCACCAGGAACCCACCGTCCTGCGGGCCAACGCCGCGGCAGGAGCCGGCACTGGCACTGCCATCCCTGGGATCTGGGGATGCCATCGCTGGGATCTG